>JAFEMH010001159.1:100000-524886 GCA_022495995.1 Adenophora triphylla var. japonica | reverse complement strand
AGTTGTCCACATACACTTTACGCCCTCCGAGCTTGATTCTACGATATCAGGTTGGTTTTTCTCCCTGTGATTAATCAAAATATTTGTTCAGCTATCCAAATTTAGTGTTTGAATAACCCGAACATTGACGACAAAGGGTTTTAAGCAGACTTTGTGATCATCACGAATAAGACAAGTTTCCAAAGTGTCTCGACAAGTCTTCTCTTTCTACATTTGTAGGAAGGTAGAGCCAAACACTTTGTTTTTAAATGGCGGGGGCTTCCCATACACGTTTCCAGCACCTTGTTATGTTTATACTCTGCTCAAAAGAGTCAAACCCCGAAGCCGAGAGATTCATACACAAATTCGGGAGAAAATTCCCACCTTTCAAAAGATATGCCCACCTGCACGTAAACATTTATTGAGTCTTGTCCGGTGTGCTTGGTTGACTAAAAAGTGCGAAAAAAGATGGGTGCCTCCTCACGCAGTTAGACTGCTCTTGGAATTTCTTCAAACGGCGGGGCTTAGCTAAGCGGTTCTCCCAGGGATTCTCCTAGCCTCTGGCCTCTTGGAGCTCGGGCTTATATAGTCATCTTTGGGTCAGCACATTGGGTTCTTCACTACACAGATAAATTCGATCTTCATCAGATTATTCTTCAGGGATCGCTTTGCATACCAATCAGGATTGGGACTACTTGCTAATTATGTGAGTCACAACGGGCAAGGTTATAAGATTAGGGCCTCGCCCAGTCAACGCTGCTCGAAATCTTGGACTTTGCCAGGCGGTCCTCTTGGACCTGAATTTTATCAAGTCTACAAGAAAGGTCTAGTAGCATTGGCAACGGCTAGATTTTCGGCTTTCAGAGAACTTGAGTACATGGCGGCTTTCCCAGTAGCGTCGGAATCTCAGAGTATGGGTTGACCCGGCATTAGCAATTTCATCAAATCATTTCTCACGAACAAGGTTTCGGCCAAGTCACGGCTTCTGCCCCAAATGAAAGAAGTTTCACTCATATCAACGTGCCCTAGAGCACTGCCGCATCGACGATTTCAAATGACCAAAATTGAGAGGGAAAATTCCAATCAAGACCGGATCCGAAATCCAATCTACATCAAGATATAGGTCCATGTGATCCTGTTAACAAAACCTCATCAACAACCGGCTGATCCGGTTTAAAGTTGCGATCGAGGGCTCTCACCTCCCCAGCTTGCTCAAAATATGTTCCAAACGGTCTCCAGGACACATACATCCCAATGCATCCCCTCTCATCACCATGCATCCCCACAAAAATATCCCTCCAGGGCTCATGTAGCGATGCCAAAACTTGAATCAATAGGAAAAATCCTAAGTGATTGAAGATCATAAATCATAATTTCCCCGGCCAAAAGCTTAGGCTAAGTGCATCTTCGAAAGCAAGTAAATGCATCATCTCTCCTGAAGTGAATACAATCATTTTTTGGATTCCAAGCATGCATCTGTCAGCCATCATACGAATGTCATATTTGCATCTTCCTCTCTACTAACCAATGCAGAATTCAAACGTGAAAGACCATCTTCCTTCTCGCTATTGAGACTTACCCTCAACAAGGAAGATATTTACCAAAGCTCAAAATCAATGGTTTCAACAAAATCGCAAGAAATCAAATGCCCCTTTTCGGCAAGAGATGATTAGGGCAAAACATGTGCGAGATCACCTCCGGTGTCTACAAATCGGTCGAGAGATGCCAAGTTCTCAAATGCCAAATATAATATATCGGTCGAGATGCCAAGTTCTCAAATGCAAATCGGTCGGGGACGCCAAGTTCTCAAATACAATTCTGGTCAGACGCCAAGTTCTCAAAATGAAAATCGGTCGAGGATGCCAAGTTCTCAAATGAAAATCGGCCGAGAGACACCAAGTTCTCAAAAGCAAGAAGTCCCAATGTGAAGAGAAGCTCAACAACTTCTACAAGGTTGACGATCACCGGCAAGATGCAAACTCAACCAAACTCCCCCTTCAGGTCAAAATGCCTCCCAAGACGGCAAATCGTCGGCGAAACCGCAACCCAACAACTCTTCATCAACATCAGCCGAAGCCTCGGTCCTTCCGGCGGCTACAGTAAGCACACGGCACGGTATGAAAGCATATCTTAGTCAACTACTTTTCTAAAAGAACATTATCATCAAATCTTGGGGTGACTTCCCAAAAATAGTCAAGTCTTAGGGCGACTTCCCAAAAATAGTCAAGTCCTAGGGCGACTTCCCAAAAATAGTCAAATCTTAGTGGCGACTTCCCAAAAAATAGTCAAACCTCGGGTGACTCCCAAATACCGTCAAACCATCCCATCCCGGTTTTCGAACTACGTCCGGGCTTGATTCCCACTCGGGATACGTAGGTAGCCTACCTTAGGTCCAGCCACTTGACCAACACGGTCACCCTTTTCCCGATGATCATCGTAAGCTCTAATCTTCCCTCCGCGAGAACGCCTCAAACGGTCTCCCTCGGGTACAAAACCTCGACTTAGGATCATACTCCTGAACCGAGTCCCCATTTAGGTTCATACTCCTGAAACCCCGACTTAGAATCATACTCTGAACTAAGTCCCCATTTAGGTTCATACTCTGAACAAAACCTCGACTTAGAATCATACTCTGAACTAAGTCCCCATTTAGGTTCATACTCTGAACTAAACCTCGACTTAGAATAATACCCCGAACTAAGTCCCCATTTAGGTTCATACTCTGAACTAAACTCCAACAAAGGCTAACAAAATCCCCAAATAAGTTAACGGAATCCCGTTTCTTTTCCCATTATCATCCATTTCCTCGGCAAACATAAGACCGATCCCTTCAAATGAAGTCCACCAATGACCATCTATCCCAAACCATCAAAGGGAAATCATTTCAAATCAAGGTTCGAGGCACCTAAGACGCCATCTCCAAGGGTCGAGGCACCTAAGACGCTTTCATGAAGGTTCAAGGCACCTAAGACGCCATCATTAAGGTTTCGAGGCACCTAAAACGCTATCACACACAACACGAGGAAAGCGATAAATCGCAATCATCCCAAAAATAATTAGTCGACTACAGTGGCGACTTCCCAAAAATAGTCGAATTCCTAAAGGGCGAATTCCCAAAAATAATCAAATCTTAGGGTGACTTCCCAAAAATAGTCAGATCTCAGGGCGACTTCCCAAAAATAGTCGAATCTTAGGGCGACTTCCCAAAAATAGTCAGATCATAGGGCGACTTCCAAAAAATAGTCAGATCTCAGGGCGACTTCCCAAAAATAGTCAAATCTTAGGGTCAAAAACCCGAACTACGACTGGCTTGATTCCTCTTAAGGATACGTAGGTAGCCTATCATTAGGTTCAACCATCCGACCGAAAACGGTCATTCCTATCCTCCAGAGCGGATAGCCATCGACCTAAAATGGTCATTCCTATCCCCGGCAGAGCGGATATACAATTTCAGCCCATCGGAACCAAAAATGGTCATCTTCTTATCCTCAGCAGAGTTTCTTTCCAAAGAACCGATCGCTGTAACTCGCTCATCAGGTTCGAGGCACCTAAAACGCCATCATCTCCAGGGTAAAAGACCCGAACTACGACTGGCTTGATTCCTCATAAGGATACGTAGGTAGCCTATTAATTAGGTTCAGCCACTCGATCACTTGATCATCCTGCCAAATATGGAGCCTTACTCTTATCGACGACCCCGCTTCCTTCGAAAGCGCCGTCGCCGAGGGGCTACTGTAAGTGCTCCAATTTGAGCTTGTTAGCATTTTCGTTAGAAAATTAACGGAAGTTTTAACATTCCTAACATTTCTAACATTTCTAACATTTCTAACCAACCAAGGGTAGATTAGGGTTTGCCATTTAAAGATAAACCAAGGAAAGAATCTCAAAAATCAAAAGAAATTGGAAAAATCCGAATTGGGCAAGTTGAAAAACATAAAATGCTGGAGTTGTGAATTTTATGCTTCCTGTCCAAAGCCTGGAGTAGCATTTAATGAACAGTGCACGTTTACAACCCAATCCGCGCGGACATGTTTGACACTTCACAAAGGGCCTATAAATTGAACCCTCCTCTCTCGGTTTACACAACACAATTGGCTCATAGAAGGCGTATTAAGGCGAAAAATAGGGAGAAAACAGTGGGAATTCACTAGAATTGCCACCATTTTCTCTTCAATCTTTCCCAAACCCCACTCACTCAAAATACTTTCAAAACACTCTCATACATACTCTCATACATACACCAATCCAAGCTCAAATCACCCCTTAGGAGGATTAGAGAGAAAACATAGAGGACTTAAGTGTTATCTACTTGTTTTCTCTTTGACCAACTCTATCATCAAACCCTAAACACATTCAAGCCTTGAATCCACTCAAACACAAATCCAAACACCAAATCTTGATACTCCTCAAGTTAAACACCAAATCCTGATACTCCTCAAGTCAAATTCCAAGCCTAGGAAGATAGGGTGTCACCATTGGTAAAGCCCTCCTTCTCTAAACCCTAAAACTCCCTTTTAACTTCTTGTTCATCTTGTTCTCCTTACTTTGATTTACTTTATGTCTAGTTTAACTTAAATCTTGACCTAAGTTGGTCATCTTGAAGTTCATCTTTCATGAATGACCATCTCAAATGGTCCACATTTTAAATCTCTAGTTGATTTTTCTCTTTAATTTCATCTATACAAAATTCCTCTTCCCAAGCAAATGAAATGCTTAAGTCCTAATGTACCCCAAGGATGGTTTGATATAGTAGATCACCACTAAAATGTCTAGTGACTACTAATCAATTAACCTAGGGAAGTGGGGACAAGCATGGATGCAAAACCCCCTTTAAAATCACATTTTCCTTCTTGAGAAGTTGCTGTCCAGTAGAAATTTTCTAAGACCTCAGTCCATTGTCTAAATTTTTGGACACAGATAAACTTAGAATTTGGTGTTGACTACAAAATACTTTTTGTAGCCACCATCCAGATATTTCCAGAAATATTTTTAATTTATTTTTTTCGTGAGTAAAACTCCATTTTTCAAATTTTTCTTTAAAAGGTCAGTTCATCAGTCTCTGGAAGTCCAGATTTCACATCTGAGATTTCCAGAAGGTTTTGGGTCCTCAAATCTTCTCCAAAATGAAAAATTCTTTCACATAAATCTTATTTGTGGTGTCTGGAACAACTTTCATTCTCTGAGTTTTCTCAGATTATGAAGTTTTGAAGCCCTTAAATCAATTTCAAAGTCAAGTGTCCACTGCCTTTTTCATTCTGGCAGAAATGGTTTTCAACTTCCAAAAATCTTTTTGAGTACCAAAACTCAACCCAAAAATCACACCAAAAATCATGGAATCTGTCCAAAGTCTAATAAAGAATTCCAAATTTTTACTTTCCTCAGTTTCAACTTATTTTGGCCAAAATAACACACACACACACACACACACACACAAATAAATGGTTTTTAGCTTGGAAGACTCGTTTTACGAGGCATTCCGGGTGCACACTAACGTCATTCCCGGCATGTAACGTGACCTCCGAACCCAAATCTCTAATCTCGGGCATTTTTCAAAGTTTTGGCCCTTAAAACAAAAATGGCGTGGCGACTCCGTTTGATTTCAAAAAAAAAATCGGGTACATCACATTACTATAAATCAAGATGTCATCAAAATAAACCACAAGAAATTTACCATTAAATGGTTTCAAGACTTGATTCATCAAAAGCATAAAAAGTGCTAGGAGTGTTAGACAAACCAAAAAGGCATAACCAACCATTCATACAACCTCTCCTTTGTCTTGAAAGTTGTCTTCCATTCATCACCCGGACGAACACGAACTTGATGGTACCCACTCCTCAAATCAATTTTAGAAAAACTTTAGCGCCACGAAGCATATCCAACATATCGTCAAGGCGAGGAATAGGGAATCGATACTTGACCGTAATCTTGTTGATGGCTCGACTATCAACGCACATACGCCAAGTACCATCCTTCTTAGGCACAAGAAGGCCGGAACTGCACAAGGACTCAAACTCTCCTGAATGTAGCCCTTTTTCAATAAATCTTCCACTCCGCTCCCTCAAAATGTCATGTTCAAATGACTCATACGATAATGTGGAAGATTAGGAAGAGATGCCCTGTAACCAAATCAATATTATGCTGAATATTACGTAAAGGAGGTAACCTCGGTGGTAAATCATCAGGCATAATAGAAATATACTCATCCAAAAGTGACTGCAAAGAAACAGGAACCAAACTAACACCCCCTACAACATCCTTATGAACCACAGCAAAAATACAAGGAGCATCAACAAGATCATCCATAAATTCGTAGACAAAGCAGCATAAAGAGATAATAGGTCTAGCCTTTCCCTTGATAAGAGAACCCTTAACTTTCAAGGGGCATAAATTGAAACGTGCCCCATCCTTCTTGAAGCTAATAACATTCTCCTTACCTATATGTACGACATTAAGATCAAATTGCCAAGGCCTCCCCAATAACAAATTGCAAGCAGTCATATCAATTATATCACACAGAATAGTATCATTATAACGACCAATAGAGAAAGGGACAAGGCACTGTTCATGTACCTTAATCTTACCAACGACATTAATCCAACCAACGAAATAAGGTGATGGGTGTGGCTTCACGTCAAGCTTCAACTTATCCACCATGTCACGCGCAATCAAATTCTCACTGCTCCCACTGTCAACAATAATATGAATATCACAATCTTTAATCTTCCCTTTGGTGCGAAAAATACTATGCCAAGCCGGATCCTCTGTTCACTAGGGGTAGTTAACATCAACCGATTAACCACCAAAGATTCATGAGTCTCGACACCTTCCTCCTCCTCATTAGGATCCACCCAATAAACTGGGCCATCATCCTCCTCAACATCATCATCATGATCCACCACATTAGCACTCTTACGAAGATGACAACCACTAGACATATGGCCTACTTTCCCACACTTAAAATATTTATTACCAAAAGTTTTAGCATAAGGATTGGGAGTTTGACGCCCCAAATTAGTGGTAGGAGGTTTACTTACAGTGGGGTTTGCAATGCTCGTGGGGGTTGGTGGCACAACATCAACCGGTTTTGGAGGTGGGGATTGCACTTTATTATGAGCCGGAGAGAAACGAGTACCAAAAAATCTTCCATTAGTACCCACGGTAGAAGACTCGCCAAACCGTGTAGTAGTAGAAGAGGCAAGTTGTCGCTCCACCTTTGCAGCTCTAGAAATCACGTCGGCCAAGGAATGATGAGTAAACAATTCCACCCGATTTTTAATAGCTACCCGAAGACCCGATTCAAACCTTGCCACCTGTTTTTCCTCGGATTCAAACATATCAGTGCGAGCCGCTTGACCATAAAAATCCCTAGCATATTCCTCCACCGTTCGATTCCCTTGAGTACAAGACAAAAATTTCACATATAATTGATGTTCATGATCTTCAGGAAGAAATTGTCTTCTTAACTCAAACCTCATATTTTCCCAACGATCGATTGGTCTTTGGCCCTCTCTCCTCCGTTGTCGATTTAAGGTCTCCCACCATGCGGAGGCACCGTCCCGTAACTTGTAAGCAACATAGGGAACCTTTCTACCTTCCTCAACTCTCATCAAAGTGAAGAATTTTTCAACCTCTATCAACCAATCTGAAAATTCCTCAATACCCAAGTTACCTGAAAAAGAAGGAATGTCAGCACGAATTTTAGGCCGGGAGTCGACGGGCCTATCATCCTCTCTTCGTCTCTCTTCTCGAAATCCTCCAGCCGGCCGACGGTTGTTGTCTTCCTCCGGATCATCCCGACGTCCTCTATCTCATTGCCAACATGCAATCCTCTCAAAACTTCAATCAATTCTCTATGTTGACGCTCTTGCCGCTCTCTCACAGCTTGTTCATTGCGATTTAAAGCTTCAAGGATTGTGATAAGAGTGATATTTCCGTTGTTTCCTTCCTCGGCAGCCATCTTCTCGTCAAAGAACCCTAGGATCGACCGATTTCTGATACCAACTGATGTAAAGTAAAACGCAGCAGAACTAAAATAAAATAATATAATCGATTAAATCCTCGCAAAAAGAGTAAAATCGATTAACGAACAAAAGGGATATGACTAAACTTCTCGCAAAATAATTTAATCTAATAATCAACCGAAGAAGATTATTGGAAAAGCCAATTGATGACTTAAAAGAACACAATAAACTTGCAAGATGCAAAGGAATTTGATTGATAAAAAAAACGTGTATTCTAAATTGTTATCAGCCAGTATAAATACTCCACAATCCTGTAATAACTAGGAAAAGGAAAAAGGAAAAAGAATCATAATTTAATACGTTAAAACAGGAAATAAATCAAACGAAATCAGCAAAATACGTGTTGGGCACGAGTCGTCCCCAGGTTCACGACTCGTCCCACACCAAATCAATCGTGATACGAATCGTGAGGACAAATACAGTCGTGCAGGATTCCAGCACGAGTCGTGCTAATTATCACGAATCGTGCCCTCGTTGTTCAGTTCTGTCGCATGACCTACAGAGCCAATTTCCCAGTCTGCTGCAGTTGCTGAAGTTGCTACTCCAAATGCCTCGCCATGGAATACATCATTGAGGAAGCTTGTTTCCATGAGGTATAAGGGTAACAGAAACTTAAGGGATTACATCCTTGAGATGCTTCATCTCTCGACAAAACTAAAGGCACTTAAGTTAGGGATTTCGGAAGATTTACTCGTGCATTTGGTTTTGATCTCTCTTCCTCCTCATTTTGGTCATTTTGAAGTGATCTATAATTGTCAAAAGGACAAGTGGAATGTTAATGAATTAATTTCACATGTGACACAAGACGAAGATATATTGAAGCAAGTTAAGCCGGAAAGTGCTCACTTAGCATCTACCTCTTCTCATGGGACTAAGAGATCAAGGAAATTGCGGTTACAATTAAGAAGCATAAGGGATCATTCAATGATCAAAAAGTTAAGAAGTGCTTATTTTGTAAGGACCTTACTCACATGAATAACGACTGCCTTAATTATCACGATTGGCGTGTTAATAAGGGTATGTAAGTGGTCTTGTTTGTACATAGGCTAATTTGGTTTCAATTCCTACATATACATGGCGGTTGGATTCTGGTGCAACAACTCACATAAGTGTGTCTATGCAGGGTTTTCTGAATTACCAAAGCCCTAGCGAAGATGAGAGATACATCTATATGGGAGCTAGGAATCCTGTTGAAGTTATAGGAATTAGGACATTTAGATTATTATTATGTATTGTATATTATTTTGTATTAAATAATACATTTATTGTACCATCCTTTAGGCGAAATTTGATCTCAATCACTATTTTGGACAGGGAAATTTATTCCTGTTCGTTTGGCAATAATAAGTGTGAATTTTATTTCAATTCCAAAATTGTTGGTACTAGTGCTTTATCATATAGTGATAATCTTTATTTACTTGACACAATCAAGTCATTTAATGAGTCCCATATTAATGAAACCAAAACTAAAGGCACTAAACGAAAGTTATCAAATGTGTTAGTGCAACACGGTGGTGATATCCTAAGTGTTACTTGTACTTTCTCAAATGATTTCCCAGATGATTTCCCACTACTACATTTCTGACCTAATATAACGCATCTAATGCAACGACAGAGCTAATGTAACGCATCTAATGCAACGCCAGAGCTAATGTAACGAGTCTAATGCAACGACAGAGCTAATGTAACGGCTAATGCAACAACAGAGGTAATGTAACGCATCTAATGCAACGACAGAGCTGATGTAACGCATCTAATGCAACGCCTGAGCTAATGTAACGAGTCTAATGCAACGCAGAGCTAATGTAACGGCACATTTTGATTAATGTAACGGCTTTGATCTCAGCGTTACATTAGATTTTTTGGCGTTACATTAGATTTTTCTAATGTAACGGCTAAATTACTAATGCAACGCCAAAACCCTAAACCCTAAACCCTATACCCTATACCCTATACCCTATACCTTATACCCTATACCCTATACCCTATATCGTATATCATATATACTATATCCTATACCTTATACTCTATAACCTATACCCTATACCCTATACACTATACCCTATAACCTATATCCTATATCCTATATCATATACCCTATACCCTATACCCTATATACTATATCCTATACCCTATACCCTATAACCTATAGGGTATAGGGTATACCCTATAGGGTATAGGATATAGGGTATAAGGTATATGGCATAGGGCAGAGGGTATAGGGTATACCCTATAGGGTATATGGCATAGAGTATAGGATATACCCTATAGGGTACAGGGTATAGGGTATAGGGTATATCCTATAGGGTATACCCTATACCCTATGCCCTATACCCTATACCCTATACCCTATACCCTACCCTATTCCATATACCCTATATCCTATAGGGTATACCCTATACCCTATGCCCTATACCTTATACCATATACCCTATACGGTATACCCTATACCCTATACCCTATGCCTTATGCCCTATATCCTATACCCTATACCCTATAGGATTTAAGGTTTAGGGTTTAGGGTTTAGGGTATACCCTAAACCCTGTACCCTATAGGGTATACCCTATACCATATACCCTGTACCCTATAGGGTATACCCTATACCCTATAGGGTATACCCTATACCTTATACCATATACCCTATAGGGTATATCATATACCCTATAGGGTATAGGGTAAAGGATATACCCTATAGGATATAGGGTATAGGGGTATACCCTATACCCTGTACCCTATAGGATATACCCTATACCCTATGACCTATACCATATACCCTATAGGGTATACCCTATATCATATGCCCTATACCCTATACCCTATGCCCTATACCTTATACCCTATAGGGTATAGGGCATAGGATATAAGGTATAGGGTATAGGGTATAGTGTATAGGGTATAAGGTATAGGGTATAGGGCATAGGGTATAGGGTATAGGGTATACCCTATACCCTATAGGGTATATCCTATACCTTATACCCTATACCCTATAAGGTATACCCTATACTCTGTAGGATATAGGATATAGGGTATAGAGTATAGGATATATGATATATGATATAGGGTATAATGTTTATTATATAGGGCATAGGGTATAGGGTATACCCTATACCCTATACCCTATAGGATATATGGTATAATGTATATTATATAGGGTATAGGGTATAGTATATAGGGTATAGAGTATAGGGTATAGGGTATTATAGTATATAGGGTATAGAGTATAGGGTATAGAGTATAGGGTTTGATGTGGTGGATTTTGTATACATTAATTCCCTAATTTTCTAGACATTTTATCATTATTTTAATGTAATTTAGATTAGTTTTGATGTAATTTAGAGTGGACTATGAATTGGTGAGTTTGTGGGAAATCTTTGTAATTGTGAGACATATTTTGAGTGATTTTGTGTGTTCCTGCAAAAGTATTAATGTGGAGGATAAAGTGCTATTATCAGAAGTGCAGGGATCAAACTGCGAGAAGCTGAAGTTCAAGGATCAAATTACAAAGCAGCAGAGTTCGAGGACCAGAAGGAAAAAGGTTGGAATTTCAGGGACCAAAGTGGAAACCAAGAATTTGGAAAGTATAATGGCACGTGTGTGTGAAGAGATTTTGGAAATCAATTTAATTTTTGCTAAGAGACCAACCAAGCAATAGTATTAAACTGGGAAATTAAAGTTTCCTAAATCAATGCTTTGACCGGGCCATTGACCAAGGGAACGTACGGACCAAGGGAACGTACGGACCGAGGAGAAATTGGGTGATGTGCTGGCTGTCACGACCCCAACCATAGGCACTGTTTAGGCACACGTGGAGCACGTGGGAATGGGGGTTGCACTTCATTTTAGATGATGCATTATATGTTAATTTGGTGCATTTCATGGTCTTGGTATATGTTGTGATTAATTATTTACTTAATTCCATGGCTTATGTGTTTATAATGGTAAGAATTCATTTTATTATATAATGATAAATTGAATTATGTGGAAAATTAAATTAAGAAGGATATCCTAAAGTGACTTTGGAAGGAAAAGGGATTATAAAGTAGTAGGGGCTTAAAGGTAATTGTAAGTATAGGGGTTTAGTTGTGGTGATTGAGACTTGGAGGTCTTTAATGAAAATTTTTAATACTTATCCCTTTTTAAAGAAGCCTTTTTCCATAATTCATTTCCTTCCATCAGCTTCCTTCTTTTTCCTTAGCCAAGAAGCATTCCTAAACCCTAAAACTCTTCTAAAAAATTCTAGAAAATCAATCGTTAATTGGTTCTTCAAAGTAATTGCGGATTAGTAATCACGGCGTTGAGTAGATTGCATCTACCCGGTCAAAGCTCCTAGTTATTTTTCATATTTTCCAAGTAAGTTGTTATGTTCTTTTGTTATAATTTTTTATACCATGATTAAAGTTGTTATTATGATGTTATGGATGATTGGTGTAAAGTGGAAAACTGTTCTTGGTGCTTGAATTAGAAGTGACCAAGTGAGGTGAATGAATTAATATAGCAAAAGTTGATATTATGGCTTGAGTTGGAATTGAATCATGTTATATATGTGTTATAGGGTAGTAAGGGAGTATATTAGAGGTCCAAACCAGGTCTGTGAACTGGTGTAAAAGGGCCTTGAGTTGCTGGGAACAAAGGTGGCAGGAACTGGTGTTGAACTGTTGTTGTGTTGTGTTGTTCTGCTGCTGTTGTGGTCGATTTCAAGGGTTCTGGTGGAAGGGCACGACTCGTGCCTATGAGCACGAGTCGTGACCCTCAGGGGCACTCGTGGAACGAGTCGTGAAGCTTGGGGCAGTCGTGCAGGGCCTGGAAATGACTCGTGCTGCCATGCACGACTCGTGCTCAAAACTGCCTTGAGTGAGCACCTTTGCAAGCTTTTAAACCTAGGTTAGTGAGTATAAATTTAATAACTCTTTAACTATACTTGTAGTACAAGTTTAGTACAACATTTTAGAACGTGGAATTGGCCAAAAAGATATTAGCAAGAGCTTAAATATTGATCTAAAGTTGCTTGGAAGGGAGTTTCAGCACCTGTCTTATTTCAATCTGCAGCCTTGGTCCATGTTTGAGGCATTGGAAACCTAGGCTAAACAACTAGGATTGGAACACTTTTTGATCCTGTATCTAGTACAACATTAGTACTTCACAACCACGTTTTACTTGGCCAAATCGGATTATGGGAAGGGCTTTAAATATTGCTTGGAAAACGGCTGAAAGTCATGGTTAATTGAAGAACCAAAGTTATAAAAACTTGGTATTTCATGATGGAACTTAAAAGTAGGTTGTATAATGTTAAATTGTGAATGTGTAGGGCTACTTATTTGTGATTGTACCCCTATGTGGTTACCTTTGAATGGTTCTATGATAAAATGGTGCTTGAATTAATTGTTGCACGACATCATGGAATTGATTGTGAGCATACATGGATTATTATTGATTCAATCATGTATATATATAATGTATTCCCAAGAGGATGTATAAATACATGTATTCCCAAGAGGATGTATATACATGTATTCCCAAGAGGATGTATAAATGCATGTATTCCCAAGATGATGTATATACATGTATTCTCAAGAGGATGTATAAATACATGTATTCCCAAGAGGATGTATATACATGTATTCCCAAGAGGATGTATAAATACATGTATTCCCAAGAGGATGTATATACATGTATTCCCAAGAGGATGTATATACATGTATTCCCAAGAGGATGTATAAATACATGTATTCCCAAGAGGATGTATATACATGTATTCCCAAGAGGATGTATAAATACATGTATTCCCAAGAGGATGTATATACATGTATTCCCAAAAGGATGTATAAATACATGTATTCCCAAGAGGATGTATATACATGTATTTCCAAGAGGATGTATAAATGCATGTATTCCCAAGAGGATGTATATACATGTATTCCCAAGAGGATGTGTTCCCAAGAGGATGAAATGTGTTTACGATATTCAATTTATGACGTGAAACAACTTGTTTACGTGTTGCATTTTATTTGGCATCCTACTGCATATATAATAGCTTACTGAGATTCTTTCTCACCCCGTTTCCCTTTTATTTTTTTAGATACCACTGAGACAGGAGGTCAGGATCGGTGAGGCCGGGGCACAGTTGGATCGTCTTTTGATTGTCGGGGTACGTTTTGCTAGGAGGGTTATGTCGGTTGTTATTCTTTTGGGGAAAAAGTTGTAAATAACTTTTCTAAATATTTTCAAACTATGGTTTGTAAATAATGTGGTGTGGTTGTTAAATATGTATTGGTGTGAACTCTTCCTTTAAATGTGAAATGAATGAAAGCAGGTTTCTTAAGTCTTCCGTTTAGGAAGATCATGTCGAAAATTTTCTTAAAAACCTTACTTAACTTAGATGAGTTGATGAAATGGTTTCAAATTAGATGAGTCAGTTTGGGGACCCTACCCTCGGAGCACGAATTTATAGGTCCCAGGATTGGGAGGGCCCCACACTGGCGTTGGAATGAAAGGAGTTATTATTATTATTAATTTATTTTTATTTTGTTTTGTTTTCTTTTTAGTTTTCCTTAGTAGTTTAGGTTTAGGGAACAAGTATAAATACTTGTTTCAACTTCAGTTTTAGGTTGGACTTTTGACTATTATTTTTCCTAGAGAGATTTTATAGCTTTTATGGAGAACTAATTCCATTGCTTCGGATTTGAATCCTGAACCGTTTATTTAATTCAATTGAGGTATCTATTTCTTTATTCCTGAATCCCTATTCATAGTTTTACTTGTTTTAATTGATAAATCGTTTCTAGGGTTTTGAGATTTGATCACCCTCTTTTTCCTTGTAATTGATTTAATGCTAGTTTAATCTTAAGTCTGTGTCAGATTAGAATTTTTCACAAGTAGCATCTTTGAGATTTATGCACGTATCGTGGTAAATTAAAAAGGGGGTAAAACTAGATTTTGTTCTAATTGCAAAAGAATAGTAAAATTTTTGATCTTAATTTCTTAAATCTTTATCAATCAATATTGTGAATCTAGACGGTGTCAGTTAGGTTTAGGTATTGATTAGGGGAGTAGGTGAGTGTGTCACTGCTTATAACCATTAATAAGGAAGAAATAGGGATTGAAATATATCTCGGATCAAGTGAATAGGGAGGAAGGGAAAGAAATTATACCGATGATATTGGATTGATAAAAGGGGACGGAAACAAATCTGAAGTGCTTGCCTTTAATTGTTTTACAACTTAGTTTTTAATTTCTGTTTTAGGAATTTAATTAAAATCAAACAAACTCCCAATCTTGTCAAGTGACAATTGTGCAACCGAATAACCGTTCTTCAGTGGATCGACCCTGGACTTGTCCTAGCTGCAGTTTTTTGTAGCCGAGTATAGTCTTGGTAATTAATTTGTAGGCGTGCGACTTTAGCCTATCAAATTTTGGCGCCGTTGCCGGGGGACGGTTTTATTTGTTTGCACTCTTATTCTTTTCTTAATCTATTTCTTTTTCGTTTTCTTGTTTCCTGTTAATTGCACTTTATAATTTTTGTCGTCTTGTGGTGTGGAACCTTTTATGGTCCATACCCATTCTGTTAATCAACTTGCTAGTCCCTTTGTTCCAGAAATTGAAATATATTTTAGGTACAGGAGAAATTTGCAGCGGAACGAGATGAATAATAATAATGGCGGAGGTGATGACGGTCCGGAGGTTGTGAACAATGGGGGTAATGGGAGAGGCAATAACAACCCCCCACCTCGGACATTGAGGCAAAGGATTGCTCCGAACTGGAATGAGCAACCGCAAGCAGTGTTATTTCGTGATTTACCGGCTGGGGTTACTTTTGAATTGAAGCCGGGGTTATTGAACCAGTTGCCCCATTTTAATGGGATACCAGGGGAGAATCCGAATCAGCATATATCTCAGTTTGTGCAGATTTGCAAGAGCATGATGCCGGCTACATTGCCTCTTGAGCAGTTATTGTTGAGGGCATTTTCCTTTACTCTTAAGGATAACGCGAATACGTGGTATTATCACCGTCACCCAACAGCATTACCTCTTGGCAGGAGTTGAAGGAGGTATTCCTTGATGAGTTCTTCCCTCCAAATCAGATCAATGTCATGAAGAGGGACATCAGCAACATGGAGCAGCGGGCCGATGAATCATTATATGACTATCACAACCGGTTCTACAAGCTCTGCAAAAGCTGTCCGTATCATGGCTTTGATGATGAGCATCTTATTGTATACTTCTATGGAGGATTGACTGTGCAGGACAAACGGTGGGTAGATTCTGCGTGTGGAGGTAGTATTCTGAATAAAACTACCAGGGATGCAGAGCAGTTGATAGAGGAATTGGCCAAGAGCACAAGGACACATGGGAGGAGGTCTAGCGTTAGACAAGTCAGTGCTGCGGGATCGAGTGATGTTACAAGCAAGTAGGAGACCGAGTTGGCAGATGTTAAGAGTCTGTTGAAGAAATTAGTTTTGGGTCAACAACCTCATCCCTGCGGTATATGTAATGATATGACTCACCCGACTGATTCTTGTCCTACTCTTCAGACGGATGAGGTGGTAGATGTCGATGCAATAGGGTTCAATCAACAGGGTCAGAGGCCACCGCAGTTCAATTACAACGCTGCGAATAATGTTCATCCGAACCTTAGGTATGGTCCACCACAGGGTCAACAAGGTTTCAGGCAGTCGTTCAATAATCAGCAGGGGTATCTGTAAGTGCTCCAATTTGAGCTTGTTAGTATTTTCGTTAGAAAATTAACGAAAGTTATAACATTCCTACAATTCCTAACATTCCTAACATTTCTAACCAAGTAAGGGTAGATTAGGGATTGCCAAAAAAAGATAAACCAAAGAAAGAATCAAAAAAGCAAAAGAAATGGTTAAAAACCCGAAATAGAAATGGCTGGGACATTTTCTGTTGCTTAATTTGAATTTTATTCCTTGTGTCCAAAGCCTGAAGCTGTAATTAATGAACAGTGCACGCTGCTGATCATGTCCGCGCGGATGGTTTTGTATTTTTCAGAGGGCTATAAATTGAGGCCTTCAGTCTCAGAAATGAAGGGAGAAGAAACACAATTTGCAATTGCACCTTGGCGAAAATAGTGAGAAAACAGTGAGAATTCTCTAGAATTGTCACCTTTTTCTCAACTATTCACCCAAAATCACACTCACTCAAACACTCTCATATTCAAGCCTCAAACACTCTTACATTCAAGCAAAAAACTCCAAAACACAAAGAAGATTGGTAAACCCTCCTTCTCCTTACCCTAAACTCCTTCATGCATACATTTTCAAACTCCAAAATGTAGTTTGTTCATCTTCTTGTCTTAGATCCAAGAAGATCACCATGGAAGTTCATCTCCATGGATGATCTTCTACAAAGATCAACATTATTCTTAAAGTATTCTTACTTACTTGCAAAGAAAACACATTTTCAAAACCCTAAAACTCATTTTCATACATCAAATCTCATTTTCAAAGGATAAAATTCCCCTTCCCAAGCAAATGAAGTGCTTAGTCCTAATGTACCCCAAGGATGGTTTAATATAGTTGATTCACCACTAAAATGTCAAGTGATCACTAATCAAAACCTAGGGAAATGGGGACAAGCATGGATGCCAAATCCCCTTTTAAATCATGTTTTTCTTCAAGAAGAAGTTGCTGTCCAGTAGCAATTTTCTAAGACCCCAGTCCATGGTCTAATTTTTTGGACACAGATAAACTTGGAATTTGGTGTTGACTACAAAACACTTTTTGTATCCAACATCCAGAGCATTCCAGACATATTTTTACCTTATTTTTTGCGTGAGTAAAACTCCCCTTTTCAAATTTTCTTTTGAAGGTCAGATCACCAGTCTCTGGAAGTCCAGATCTCATATCTGAGATTTCCAGAAGGTTTTGGGTCCTCAAATCTTCTCCAAAATGGAAAATTCTTTCACATAAATCTTATTTGAGGTGTCTGGAACAACTTTAATTCTCTGAGTTTTCTCAGATTATGAAGTTTTAAAGCCCTTAAATCCATTTCAAAATCAAGTGTCCACTGCCTTTTTCATTCTGGCAGAAGTGGTTTTCAACTTCCAAAAATCTTTTGAGTACCAAAACTCAACCCAAAAATCACACCAAAAATCATGGGATCTGTCCAAAGTCTAATAAGGAATTCTTTATTTTTACTTTCCTCAGTTTCAACTTATTTTGGCCAAAGTAACACACACACACACACGAACAAATGATTTTTAGCTTGGAAGACTCGTTTTACGAGGCATTCCGGGTGCACACTAACGTCCTTCCCGGCATGTAACGTGACCTCCGAACCCAAATCTCTAATCTCGGGCATTTTTCAAAGTTTTGGCCCTTAAAACAAAAATGGCGTGGCGACTCCGGTCTTTTTTCGATTGGTTTTTCAAAGAAACAAAAATTTCAAAGTTAACCCTTTCGGAAAAATTTTGGTGGCACATCATCACAGTATCAGCAGGGTCAACAGTTTCAGGGCAACCAATTTAATCAGTACAGAGCACCTTTTGGGCAGCAGCAGCCGCAAGGACAGTCTACAGAGGACATAGTCCGGTTACTAGCGCAGAGCATGTCTACCATGAATGGGAACTTCCAGTAGTTCCAGCAGGAGACTAAATCGAGCATCAGCAATTTAGAGAGGCAAGTGAGTCAGATTGCAGAGGTTGTGGTAAAAATAGAGGCTAGAGAAGCAGCAAAGACTGTGCAACCCCCAAAGCAGAATGTTAGCGCAGTATATGTGAGGCGGAAGAAGAAAGTTGATGGATAGATGGTGCCGATAGAGCTTGAACAGAAGGTTGAAAAGAGTATTGATCCAGAGTTGGAGGTGGAGAAGAAGGTGGAAGAGAAAACCCCTGAAGAGATGTATATTCCACCCGTATTTCCTGTTTATGAGCCTGTACCTCTGTTTCCTTATGCATGTCGAAGCCTGACAAGGCTATCTTTGACACATTCAAGAGGCTCGAGGTAAATATTCTGTTTCTAGATCTTCTTCAGTCGGTTCCAAGGTATGCAAAGTTTTTGAAAGAATTATGCACTATGAAGAGGAATCGGAAGGAGCGGAGTCAGAAAAAGGTAAAAATTTTGGAGCATGTATCCGCAGTTTATCAGAAAAAGATGCCAAAGAAGTGTAGTGACCCTGGTATGTTTGTAATTCCTATTTCATTTGGGGGATGCAATTTTCATAGAGCCATGCTTGACTTGGGGGCTTCCATTAATGTTATGCCCTATGCATTATTTGAAGACCTTAAATTTGGTAAATTGGAGGATACTCGAGTGGTTATACAGTTGGCGGATAAGTCCAACGCATACCCCAAGGGGGTAGTGAGAGATGTTGAAGTCCGGGTTGGTGACTTGATTTTCTCGGCAGATTTTTATGTGCTTGAGATGGAGATGGATTCTGAGGCTCCCATTTTATTGGGGAGGCCATTTATGTCTACTTCTGAAACTAATCTTGATGTGTCAAAAGGCTCTTTAACCATGGAGTTTGATGGGAAAGTGGTGAGTTTTAATGTGCTCGGTGATAAGACCCTTCCCAAGAATGTGCGCAAGTGTGAATGTGTGCCCAAAATTTTGTTTATTGGATTCACGCGAGTTTGAAGACATCCGAGTTATTTGAAAAACGGAGACGCCACGCCATTTTGATTACCTCAAAACTTTGAAAAAAAGGTTTTTACTTGGGTTCGGAGGTTAAGTTACCCCTTGGGAAGAACGTTTGGCGTTCACCCAAAGTGCCTTGCCGGAGCAAGTCTCCCAAGATTTCATTAATCGTGCTTGCTTGCGTGCTTTCTTTGTGTGCATGTGTTTGAGAGTAAAAGGGGGAATGTCCCAAGTTATCTTCCGGACGTACAAACCATTTGTTGGTTGTCGCTCGGGATTTCTTGGAATTTATGTATTTGGGATTATGATCCCATCCTTATCTTATGACTTATGATCATCGCATTTTAAACCTCGGGACCCTCGGGACTTGCGTGATCGAGAGAATGACTCTCTTTTGGTCAAAGATGAGGTTCTTTAGGAAGGAATGTCCTTAGCCCATCAATCCTACGCTTTAAGACGGTTGAGCTCGTATAGATGCTTCATACTCTTTCTTAAGCGATAATTGGAGATATAGGGTTCAAGGTTGTCCCTTTCTAAAGAAGTCGTGAACCTTTAATGGAAGGAACGATGCAAAGATGAGAACTTTTACACCGGTCCGTTCCAAGGTTACTAATGGGGACATGGGGGAATGCATGTAAAAATGATACTTTAGTGAAAAGATGGCATTTTTGGAGTGTAAAGAATGTCTTTTGATTGCAAGGGATGCCTTTTTGTGCAAAGAAAAGATTTGCTTGCAAAGAATGCATTTTGAGTATGAAAATGAGTCTTTGGGTGCAAAGAGTGCATCTTTAATGTGAAAAGGGGTTTTTTGAGTGCAAAGGATGCACCATTAAAGCAAAGATGTCATTTTGGTGAAAAAGATATCCTTTTAATGCAAATGATGCTGCTCTGTATGCAAATGTTTTAGTTTAAATGCAGATTGGTGCATTAGAAAAGGAAAACATCGATTGCAAATTGAAAAGATAAGAGTCTCGCAAGCGGCTATGTATGTCGCGCGACATAGGCTGCCTATGTCGCGTGACATAATAAGCCATTTTGCAGAAGCCTAAACAACTGAGATTTGCAGAGGTAACAAGGCACCAAAATGGTCAAGTTACTTCACAAACAAATCTCAGAGAGCATGTTTATTGATAATGAACACTTCAAGAGGGTGTGGATATGAGGGATCCACACTCATCTTGAGTGTTCATGCAAAACCAAGTCAAAACAGAGATTTTATATGAAATGTAATGAAATAAAATGTGGATCTGGGTAATATGAAGCTAAAGCATGCAACTTTAATCAGAATACTACATTATCAATGCATGTAACACATAGATTTCATATTCAAAGGAAAATAGAGAGTGGAAAAGGGGTAGAAACTCGTTACCCTTGAAGATCCACAACTCCTATATCAAGTTAGATATAGGAGCCTTCTAGCGTCCTCCTCCGGAGATTGAGTTCGAGCCTTGGATCCTTGAGAACCTCGAGTTCTTGATGTATAGGAAGTGTGTGTGTGTGTGGGAAGTGTGTGTGTGATTAGTTTGGTAGGATTGAGGTGATTTGGGGGTATGTGAGGAGAGAGGAGGCTTCGGAGCGTATTCCCTATAGAGGGGACCGAGGGGTGGAGGAGGTGTGTTAAAATGAGAGGTGGAGACCTCTATTTATAGGTCACTGCATGGGCTTGTTATGTCGCACGACATAACAAGCCACGATCGTATTCCTTCTAGAAACATGCAAGGTGGCATGGTTCTAGAACTCTTCCCGGCCGGTTATGTCGCACGACATAAGTAGCCACTTCAGGATTCTTCTAGAAACATGCAAGGTGGCATGGTTCTAGAACTCTTCCTGGCCGGTTATGTCGCACGACATAAGTAGCCAACTGGATTTTTCTAGAAACATGCAAGGTGGCGGTCTTCTAGAAGGGTTTTGGGATTAAGAAAAACGTGTTTCTTAATCACCAAGCATTTCCTTCAGCCCTTAAAAGGCTTGGAACAGTTCCGAATTGTTCCGGAACTTTTAGGAAAATCCGGGAATTACCGGAAAAATTACCTAATTGCCGGAAAATTAACCTAAGGCATGAGCCAGATTTGGGTACTTACAGAAGCCCCTCGGCAACGTCACTTGCAGGGCGAGTGGGGTTGTCGATAGAAAAGGATCCAATCTGGCGAATGCCGAGACGGATTGGGTGACCAAGTTGGTCGAGTGGCTGAACCTTTTGGAAGGCTACCTACGTATCCCGGAGGAATCAAGCCAGGCCGTAGTTCGGAATTAGGATCCGCTGGGGAAGGAAGAAGAGAAACTGACCTAGGAGGTCAAGCAATTGATCCTACTGGGGATATGCTAGGAGTGACCCAGGTGGTCGGATATCTGAACTTCTATGAGGGGGCGCTTTATCACGGAGGAGTGGCAAAGAAACAGGGTGACCAAAGTGGTCGAATGGCTGGACCTTTTATAAAAGGCTACCTACGTATCCCGGAGGAATCAAGCCTTGATCGTAGTTCAAGCATCACTAGATAGTTAGGAACGATGTCTAGGATCCTTGAGATTTTGACAATTCGGAGGCTGTCACCTGATGAAGCTAGAGCTTATGGCGCTATCTCTTTATGACGGAGATAGAGGTAACTTAAGTTGGGAAACTTGAGCGTACGTCACTATTCGCGGATAGTGGTAGCACAAGTTGGAATGACTTGGGCATACGTCACTATTCGCGGATAGTGGTAGCACAAGTTGGAATGACTTGGGCATACACCACTATTCGCGGATAGTGGTAGCACAAGTTGGAATGACTTGGGCATACACCACTATTCGCGGATAGTGGTAGCACAAGTTGGAATGACTTGGGCATACATCACTATTCGTGGATAGTGGTAGCACAAATTGGAATGACTTGGGCATACGTCACTATTCGCGGATAGTGGTAGCACAAGTTGGAATGACTTGGGCATACACCACTATTCGCGGATAGTGGTAGCACAAGTTGGAATGACTTGGGCATACATCACTATTCGTGGATAGTGGTAGCACAAATTGGAATGACTTGGGCATACATCACTATTCGTGGATAGTGGTAGCACAAATTGGAATGACTTGGGCATACGTCACTATTCGCGGATAGTGGTAGCACAAGTTGGAATGACTTGGGCATACACCACTATTCGCGGATAGTGGTAGCACAAATTGGAATGACTTGGGCATACACCACTATTCGCGGATAGTGGTAGCACAAGTTGGAATGACTTGGGCATACACCACTATTCGCGGATAGTGGTAGCACAAGTTGGAATGACTTGGGCATACACCACTATTCGCGGATAGTGGTAGCACAAATTGGAATGACTTGGGCATACACCACTATTCGCGGATAGTGGTAGCACAAATTGGAATGACTTGAGCATACACCACTATTCGCGGATAGTGGTAGCACAAATTGGAATGACTTGGGCATACACCACTATTCGCGGATAGTGGTAGCACAAGTTGGAATGACTTGGGCATACGTCACTATTCGCGGATAGTGGTAGCACAAATTTAGAGTTTTGACAATTCGGAGGCTGTCACCTAACGTTATCCCGTTATAACGGAATAACGGAGATTGCGAAAAAGGTTGGATTTTGTAGAGAAGTTGGAAGGAATCAATAGTTTTTGTAAAGAATGTGGGACGCACCCGAATAATTTTTTGTAAAGAAAACTGGGATGTATCCTGATTATTTGAAAAATAAAATTGAAAATGCCAAGGGCAAATAAACTGAATCACAGAGGTAAATTTGTAAAATAGGCCTCGGGGGCACTAGAGGGAAAACTGAATTGAAAGTGATTGAAAATGCCAGGGGCAATAAAAGGGTAAAAGAAGCCTACGGGGGGACAAAATTGTAAAATGGAGCCTTCGGGGCAAAATGGTAAATCGGCCACAGGGGCTTAGTATGTCGCACGACATAACAGCCCCGTGGACAGCATTTATTAAAAATACGCACAGTCGCCATTTGAAATTTAATTAGGCTTGAAATTGAGAGGGAGGCGACAGTGAGAAGAGAGAGGGCGAACATCAGAGAGGGGGATTCGAAGGAAATCGAGAGAAATCCAACACTTCTTAGTCCGATTCAATTGAAGAATGCCTCCTAGGCTCTATCCGACCAAGAGGGCTTCTCAACATGCCAACTTAGCTACTCGAAGAAAGGGGGTGCAAAGGAATCAACGGCCGTTTCTTCCGGAAGCACCAAGAGGAGATTTCTACCCACAGCTCGATGAGCATACTTCGGATGTCACGAAGAAGGAAGAGGTAAGAAACCTAGGGTTTCTTGAAAATTTTTCAATTTGTGCGAAATTGATTTGAACCGAGTTTTTCTTGATCGCATTTGAACTTCATATGGATTGGCCTGTGAACATGAATGAATCTAGGAAATGTAATGCGTAAATGCATGCCATACATTGATCCATTTTGACCTACTTTTTGCTTGAGATGATTTCAAGAAATAGCACGAAATATTGATACTTGTGCCATGTTTTCTTGCAGGGATTGCGCACCCGTGGCTCCCCTGAGGTGATTGGCAAGCTATGGGATAGCTTGCCGGTAGCCAGGAGCAGTGGACTCGCCTAAGGGCATGATTTACGCCGCTAGGCTAGTGGCAATTTTGAGATGGCGAAGGCCATCGGGGCACTCGAGGAGTGTGGATCCGGTGAGGGCATTCAGAGAGTTACGGTGGGAGACTACTCACTCATTTCACTTCTCTTGGGGTGAGACGACGGTCACTCCGCTGACTTTGCGGTCATCACATGATCGCCTTTTACGGATGAGCCGCTCTACATAGTAGGAGCCTATACAGGAGTCGAGCCCCACTTATCATTGCGATGATGATTTTATGGGCTTACTTGGTTTCGTTCCCCGGATCAAGAAGGGGAATGGATATGAGTCAGGGGGTGCTACATGGCCCGATTGAGGGGCAGAGCAGGACTACACCGTGGTAGATGATCCCGTTGAGAGCCTACTGAGAGCCGAGAGATTGGCTAGAGCTTTTGTATGGGTGGGCTTTTCCGACATGTCAGTTCATCAACAACGCATCTACGCTTTGATTTCACCGTTGGAGCTACCGAGAGCCCGGGATACCTGTCGGGAATCTGTCCGGGGGAGGCGAGGTTTAGCCGAGATGTATTTGGCCCTAGATGACGTCGCCCGAGGGAAGGCGAAGTACTTCACCGCTTTCATCCGGCTTTCGAGGTATTCTCTCACCTTGATCTCTTTTCTTTTGCGCATTTCATTATATCCCTTATTTTTCCTGTTTTGACTTCTTCTTCTCCTTTTCGTGCTTGGGCCTTCGAGTATTTTGGCCGTTATGAGTGGCGATACAGGATGAGTTTCCTGCCACCATTTTTCCCCGCTCTTCGGCGGTGGACAAAGAATGCCAGAAATGCACCCGAACACCGGGAGGGTTCGAGGTGCAGTGATCACGGCCTCGTATCATGATACGCCGACATGCCCGAGAGGGATTCCACAGTAGGCCGAGCTTGTTCCCCTCGGACCGGCCGTTATGATGACTGGATTTGGATCATCGCCGCGCACTTGACGAGTGTCGCAAGCTACCGGTGGGCTTGTCAGGAGATGCCTTGTACTTAGGAGAGAGGGTGTATAGACAAAGCATGGGCCGAATAAGCACGCTCGGATCCGATGATCCTCCAGCTAGGATGTGGTTGCCTCGCCGGTTGGCGAATGTAGATGCTACGATTGTAGGCATGGCAGCACATCTCTACACACGGGAGGGGACTATACTTTGTACGTGGCTAGACATCTTCAAATCCCACAGACCCGGGGTTGGTTATGGCGCTCATAGCGCGGGGCCTTCGACGCTACGTAGCTAGACCTCCTTTGCCCCCGACTTTCATTGATTATCGGGGTGGCGGTCGCATGAGGCGAGCTCACATTGATATGTCCTGCACTCATCCTCATCCGGTGCTTCCGCGAGGTTCTAGATCCGTAAGCACTGTTCCTTACGCCTCTTTGGATTGCTTGCATCTCTTTTTGTTATCAAGAACCGCATTCGACGCTTTTTATGTCCGCTTGTAAGTGTTTCGCTCAAAGCTTACGTACATTTGACCAGGGCATATACGGCGCCTGTGGGCATGATTGGCAAGCTCCGTAAAGGCATGAGTTCGGAAGAATCAGTGCCGGCCACAGGGTTCGATTGATATCTCTCAACCCGGCCAACCGAGAAGGAAGAAGAGCCGCTACGATGACGTGGGCACAGCGGGAGCACTAGAGGACCGACGCCTCGGACAAAGATCGCAAATGTGCCTCTTTACTGCACTCCATTGAGATTGACGATGATGATGAGGATGAGGATGAGGATGGTGGAGCTGAGACGGCCACAGATTACGAGCTTGACTCTGTCGTCATCACGGAGCTTGACGACTACTATCGCACGGGGACCATAGCTTATGAGGCACCTTCGGACGATCCTGACGATGAGCCAGAGGAGGCTGAGGATGACGACGAGGATGGAGATGAGGAGGGTGATGGAGATGATTCAGAGTAGCCCCTTTTTCCTAGACATTTGTGGCTTTTGGTTATTGTACCCCCTTTGGGGAAAACACATGTTATTATTTTTTATACACAACTTTTGGACTTGATCTACTTTGTATGTACAAATGGTTTGAATGGATGACTTGGATGAATTTTTAGCTTGTAAATGAATGCATGAGTGTATATGGGGTAAATGAACCCTTCCTTATGCATTTGAGAGGTGGATGAATGGTATTTGCAGCTTTTGACATGTCGGGGATTGCCCTGGGGAGAACAGGAAGCTGCAGATTGCTGATGTCTGATGTGGCTTATTATGTCGCACGACATGGCTTGTTATGTCGCGCGACATAGTAAGCCTAAACTGTGCTTTTCATTGCCTTTGGAAATGGAATGGAATTGCAGACACAGGTTGGAATTGGGTGACCAAAAGAGGTCACCAACCTGGCCTCCTTGGGACAATGGCAAAGAGATATTTGGTCCCTTCCTATAAGGATGGAAACGGGGTGACCTAGGAGGTCAAACAACCAATCCTTCATAGGAAAGTGCCAAATCAAAAGAGGTGACCAATGTGGTCAGAAAATTGGACTCTCATGAAAGGCTTACGTACCATTGGAGAGTGGAGGAAGAAAAAGGTGACCAAAGTGGTCGGATGGCTGAACCTTTATGAAAGGCTACCTACGTATCCCGGAGGAATCAAGCCTTGATCGTAGTTCAAACTTTACCTAGACAGTTAGGAACGATGTCTAGGATTTTCGACGTTTTGACAATTAGGAAACTGTCGCCTAGCGTTATCTCGTTATAAAGGGAATAACGGAGGCGCTTTTTTGGGAGAAAATGCTATCATTAGCAATTGGCACGTTACTTGAGCTTAGGGGTGATTTTTTTCTTGGAAACATGGGAGGGGCTGGTGCGGATGTACATATGGAATGTGTTTGAAAATTGTTTAAGACGGGTTTCAACGAGGTGGGGTCGTATCTCTTGGGTGCGGGCGAGGCTGCCGTTATTCTTGAGATGTTGTCAACGTGGACTAGAATTCCTTCTTGGTGAGGCTGGGTTTAAGCCTCGGGTCTTGATTAAGGTCCTTTTCTTAAACTACGGCGCTTGAAGGCGTGCGACGAGGCTTTTATAACCAAAGCGAGATGTTGAAGTGACCAAACCTCTCTTCTAGGGATGGATGTGACTTATCGGAGCCCGGTGCGAGGAAAAACTTTCGCAAAGCCCCAATATCTTACTAAAGCAAGGAAAGATCCTTTCATTTGGCAAAGCCCGGTTGAATGAGCTGAGAGGCGAAGTGACTCGCGAAGCCCCGTGCAGTGTTCTAACAAAAATCCCAATCTGATTGGTACTGCGGAAATGATCCTAAGGTTGATCTGAACAAAACTGAACCCATCTAGGGACCTAGTGAAGAACCCGATGCGAACCCCGAAAATGGCTAAAGAAGCCCCAGTTTAAAGGAATGCTTTGACAGAGTTTTTCGAGGCAGCCCTAATGCGAATTGTGGCAGAAGAGGGAAAACCTATCCTTCTCTCTCTCTCTTTTTTTTTATTATTATTATTTTTTTATTATTTTCCTTAGTCGATCAGTCAACCTAAAGGAAATGTGAAAGACAATATTCTTAGAAATTTATACATGCAGGGGCATATTTTTCGAAAGGTGGGAATAGATCCCGATCTTGTGTTATTTTGATGGCCTTATTCGATGTAGGCACAAAAGCTCGCTTTGGGTCTGACTCTTTTGAGAGAGTATAAGCGTAGAAAGGTTGGTAAAAGTGTATGGAAGCCCCTGCTGACAGAAAATCAGTGTTTAGCGCTATCTTTCCTAAGATGTAGAAAAGGAAGACTTGTCAAGACATCTGAAAACTTGTTTTATTTACAATGATCACAAGATTGCTTAAAACCCTTTATTAATGTTCGGGTTATTCAACCACTAATCTCGATATGAACAAACATTCTTATTAATTATGAGGAGAAAGTCAACCAATGTCGCGGATCAAGGTTGGCTGGGTGTGAAAGAAAGGTTTGTGTATAAGGAGGTCATTGATGAGACCGGGTTTTCTGGGATTTGACTGTGTCCATGGGAGAGAGGTCATTGATGAGACCGGGTTTTCAGGAATTTGGATATGTTTATGGGAAAGGTCATTGATGAGATCGGATTTTCGGGAATTTGAATGTGTTTATGACCGGACCATTGCTGGTTGCCTACGTTCCCCTCATTGTGAGGAGCTCAGGTCGCCGTAGTTCGGCCTTGGCCGGACTGTTTTGGGAAATGGGATTTGTGGTTCCTTTAGTGAAAAGGCTAGGGTGAGAAGACTGGATGATGAGGCATGGGCCTCGGGATGATTCCTTGACCAAGTCATTCTTGGACGGCTGCTTCAATAGCTTTCTGATTCTCGTCTTTCATTGGGGGAGAAAGGACTTGCATATGCTTAAAGGCTTATGAAATGCTTCTGCTTTTGCTTCGACCGCCCCATTGTTGTCGACAACTTTCATTTTTTGAGCTTTGGTCTTGCCTGTCCGTCAAGCTTTTGATTGGTAACGCTGGGTCCTTGGCCTCATGTTTCTCTTATTTTTATGTGCAACCCTGTTTTTGCCTAGGCGCCCTTTGGGATTTTCACTACTGGGCATTACTCTTTTTGCACCGAGATTTTTTTTTTTTTTTTTTTTTTGGAGCACATGAGGACCAAGGCGAGCCCCTGCTTGAACATTCTTGATACCCTTGAAGTCTAAGCCAAGCCCTAGGTTGTTGTCGACACGGGGTCAATCTTTCGAAGCTGTGTGGCCTTTTTTGTCGTTCCTTGATGTTGTCGCCGTCGTTGACTTGGTCAAGATGAAGGTGGACATGGTTTGGGAAAGTGTATGGCTTTGATGAAGGCCTTTTGTGGGGTGAGGAAAGTGTATGGCTTGATGGCATTAGTTGACTTTCTCACACTGATTAATCGGAACGTGAATTATTTCGAGAGATTATTTGTGGAGCAATGCAAGTGATCATATAAAATAAAACCATTTCATTAAATGTAATGTAGGTGTGCAAATAATGTCTTAAGTCTAGCAAGAAAAGAAGAAGACTTTTTATAGAAAATTGAAGATTCATTACAATGTCCATAGAGGACTTGATTGAAAGGAAAAAAGTACTAGAACCTGCGAAGGTCGACTGAGAGACTATTTTTCCTTTTCTAATCTTGCTTAAGGATAGGTAAACCCTAGTCTAGCTACTCTTCGCTGTCGGACTACATTTCTACCCTTCAGCATTGGAAGTAAATTCTTGATGCTCTTTGATCCGAACCTTGGTCATTGACTTGGTCACCATTACGAGCAGTACGTCGGTTTTGGTCCATTGGGGCGCTCAAGCTTGCCTGCTTCGATTAACCCTTGGACCACTTTCTTCAAGGCTATACAGTTGTCGGTTGTGTGGCCATAATGACTATGGAAGGTGCAATGCTCATTCATGTCGAGGAGTGCATTTGAGCTCTTTGGATGGTAGTCTCTAAGGGGCTCCAGGAGGCCTAGCTTTACTAAAGCCTTGAAGATTAAGCCCATGGGTATCCCAAAATCATCAAAATGTTCTCGTTGTCTCGGAGGACCACTATTTATTGGTACCTTCTTGATGTCGTCCATTGTACATAATGCCTTCTTTCCTTTACCAGATGTTGCGGCCGTGTTAGAAGGGTAAGGTCTATAGCGGCGAGACATTTTCAAACCAGAAGTGCTTCCCGTGCACGAACCCTTTTTATGTAATCATCAATGTAGCGTCAAGATTCGACTCCTTTGTGTCGGATGCGCGAGATTGGTAGGGTGAGATGGCTTGAGTCGAGCGATTGTCGACACTTTCACTTTGCTAGGCTTTTCTGTATTTTCTTAATTGGCTCTACCAATATTCCTTGAACGAGTCAATAGGAGCATTAGGACCACACGACCCCGCCACAAGATTGGCATCGACAAATGAAACCACGGTAGGAAGTACCCTGGTGGGAGAGATGACGGTCCCGAGCATTCAAAGTGTGATCGTGACCATAACCTTCCTTGTAAGTCAAACTTGAAGCATAGGAATACGAACCAAAGGATCGGGAGTGGTGAGACTCATAAGGGGCCTCATAGGGTCGGACACTGTCGAAGACGGGGATATATGGCTCGTAATAGTTGAATACCAGGGAGTGCGAGCGGCGATCCAAATGATCGCTGAAGACATGAGGTTCGAGGCACCATAAAAGTAGGGTGAACGATGTCTTGACCACACTGAGGGACGTGGCGGAAGAACAATGTGTATCTTGTACTTGGTGAGCGAAGCAACTTGCGTAACAGTGAGTGCGGGAATTGGATGAGGAGCATTTGACCTTGTCGACTTCCTAACTGGAGGAGGGGTAAAGCTTGGAGCACGAGGAGCGGCCCGATCCAAATTGGTTTGCGGGGTCATGTCAAGCTGTCGGGCTTGGGAAGCCGCAACCGACCCATTCCAAGATGATGACCTAAGCTTGGCCTGTGAAGCGGTAAACCGACCCATTCCAAGATGATGACTGAACTTTGGGCCGAGAAATCGGGGTAGCTGTAGCATTTGCTCTCTGTTGGTAGGGAACAAAGCTGGGTCTCATTTGAGGAGGTGAGGGCATCGGGACCCTGATGGCTTGGGACATTGGAAAGGACTGCAAAGGGGTAGTCCTTGGCAAGGGATCATATGTGGATGGAGGAGGGCATTGGTTATAGGATAGAGGAGCTGAAATTGCTGCATCTGGAGTGTCATCTTCTACCAGGGAATCATTGGCTTCGACCATTATCTGAACTCTATGGCTACGGAGCACATCAATGATCATGGCTTGTTGTTCCTCATGGACCTTATGACTCTTTTCCAGGGCTAAGGCTAGCTCTTCTTCCCTAGTCATCTGATTACCCAAACCACTGCTGTTTTCTGTCAAATCGGCCATTCTGACTCTCTGAACTGACAAAACTGAGGATTCTGGCGAACTGTCTGAGAATTTTGCGCTAACAAGTTGCTGACCCGGTATTCTCGTCCACTTCTTTCTCGCTGCGGGAAAGGGATAGGTAAGGTTTAGACTAGGGGTAGGCAAGATTTAGACTCGGAGATGGGTGAGGTTTAGACTCGGGGTAAGCAAGGTTTAGACTCGGAGATGGGTGAGGTTTAGACTCGGGGTAAGCAAGGTTTAGACTCGGAGATGGGTGAGGTTTAGACTCGGGGGCAAGCAAGGTTTAGACTCGGAGATGGGTGAGGTTTAGACTCGGGGTAAGTGTTTAGGCTGAAAGCTTAAGTAACATGCACTTATCGCTTAACTCATTTTCTCCTAATCCTAATTGATTGGAAAAGATTGGACCTTGAAAGGCCAAGATCGAAAATCGGAGATCGGACCGAAAAGGTCTCGATTAGGGATTTGACCATGAAAGGTCGGGATAGGAAAATAGGAAATCGGACCGAGGAGGTCTCGATTAGGGGTTTGACCATGAAAGGTCGGGATAGGAAATCGGACCGAGGAGGTCTCGATTAGGGATTTGACCATGAAAGGTCGGGATAGGAAATCGGACCGAGGAGGTCTCGATTAGGGGTTTGACCATGAAAGGTCGGGATAGGAAATCGGACCGAGGAGGTCTCGATTAGGGATTTCAGAGACAGGACCATGCAATTATGATTACATTAATTGTTCAAGTTTACTTAAAACAATGTCTTTTATTTATTTCTATTTGGTTGGAAAAGGGGTTTGCCGCTTCTTTTTGCAACTACTCTAGATCCTGGATCAGTGGGTTCCGTCACTACGTCTATAAGCCCCTCGTATTCCACCTGTATTTCGACCTCCCAGGGTGGACAGCCCCGGGCGAGGGTCCTATAGGGCACGCGGATCCCACCGACCGAGAGTAAAGAACGCTCCTAACGGGTCTAGCGGGTCATAGGACCTTTCAACGCACGAGCGATGCGGATTATAGTCAAGGCAATACCGGGAAAGTCTCGTCTCTCTGCCTTGACGGATCTTTGACAGAGTTTCGCTTGTTTTGACTTTTGGTAATGTCCGAGAGAATAATAGGCATGGGTCGGGCGGTAAAGGCCGGATGATACAGTGTCACATTGAACTTCGTTGCATACGCAGTGCGTGAGTCGGAATCGAAGTCAATGCCGGTCAAGATCTTGCCAGTTTTTCCTTATCGGAATTTTGGCAGAGCTTTGCTTGAGCGAAAGATCTTTTGATTTTTTGGCAAAGACTCGGTCTTGACTCTTACGCATTCCGTGCGGGTCAAGGTCAATAGTCAATGTCGGAGTCAAGATCCCACCGATTTTTCCTTGTCGGAATTTCGGCAGAATTTCGCTTGGGCGAAAATCTTGGCTTCCGTTTATGAGCTAAGGCTTGACCTTTACGTGGGTATGCAACTGGGCTATATGACACGGACTAGACCAAAAACCAACCAAAAGTCACGGTTTTTGAAACGTGTGACACGGATCGTGCATTGGTCGACACCGGGCCGCCATGGGGAGGTTGGGATGATTCCGTGCGCGCCCGGGAGCATCGTAAGGCTGTCCGTGACTGCAGCTGGAACCACCCTCGGGTTTGAAGGACGTGCGTGCAAAAGTGTACAGGATATATCAGGTGCGCGTAGTGTGCGGTCTCCTAAAATTGTTCCTTTTTGAGTTAAAATAGAGATTTTCATAAATGTGTTTTAAAGGAATGATTTTCAGGACGGGGAAAAATGCAACACATAAGCACATAAATTTTCTGGGAACCTCAGTCAGTCATGGAGCTGAGTAGCCCCAAACTGCTAGGACTGCCAGATTAACCATGATTTTTCCTGGTGGAATTGCCACTGAGGTCGCCCGGTCAGAATCCAATGAGGATTGGGCCGTACGACTGCATGGATCAATTTTCCAGGTTCCACTCCTTTTGCTATTTTTCGGGTTGTTTTCCCGTTCAAAGTATGCACAGATTCCAAGATGCAAATGATGCAATGCATGGTAAAGAAAGCAAGCACGATTAATGAAATCGGCGATGGGAGTCTAACCCGCTCAAAGGGAAAAGCTTTCTTATTTTTTTTTTTTCAAAATTTTTCGAAAAGGGATACTGGTACGTGGGATTGTTAAACCACTGGTTATCCCAAGCCCCGGGTTAGGGAGCGATACAGGAAGGTTAAGTGGGGTCCACCTATATACCGAGTATCGATTTTTATTTTGAAAATAAAGCTTTTCTCCTTTGGGTTTCCCCAGCGGAGTCGCCAAACTGTGAATGTGTGCCCAAAATTTTGTTTATTGGATTCACGCGAGTTTGAAGACATCCGAGTTATTTGAAAAACGGAGTCGCCACGCCATTTTGATTACCTCAAAACTTTGAAAAAAAGGTTTTTACTTGGGTTCGGAGGTTAAGTTACCCCTTGGGAAGAACGTTTGGCGTTCACCCAAAGTGCCTTGCCGGAGCAAGTCTCCCAAGATTTCATTAATCGTGCTTGCTTGCGTGCTTTCTTTGTGTGCATGTGTTTGAGAGTAAAAGGGGGAATGTCCCAAGTTATCTTCCGGACGTACAAACCATTTGTTGGTTGTCGCTCGGGATTTCTTGGAATTTATGTATTTGGGATTATGATCCCATCCTTATCTTATGACTTATGATCATCGCATTTTAAACCTCGGGACCCTCGGGACTTGCGTGATCGAGAGAATGACTCTCTTTTGGTCAAAGATGAGGTTCTTTAGGAAGGAATGTCCTTAGCCCATCAATCCTACGCTTTAAGACGGTTGAGCTCGTATAGATGCTTCATACTCTTTCTTAAGCGATAATTGGAGATATAGGGTTCAAGGTTGTCCCTTTCTAAAGAAGTCGTGAACCTTTAATGGAAGGAACGATGCAAAGATGAGAACTTTTACACCGGTCCGTTCCAAGGTTACTAATGGGGACATGGGGGAATGCATGTAAAAATGATACTTTAGTGAAAAGATGGCATTTTTGGAGTGTAAAGAATGTCTTTTGATTGCAAGGGATGCCTTTTTGTGCAAAGAAAAGATTTGCTTGCAAAGAATGCATTTTGAGTATGAAAATGAGTCTTTGGGTGCAAAGAGTGCATCTTTAATGTGAAAAGGGGTTTTTTGAGTGCAAAGGATGCACCATTAAAGCAAAGATGTCATTTTGGTGAAAAAGATATCCTTTTAATGCAAATGATGCTGCTCTGTATGCAAATGTTTTAGTTTAAATGCAGATTGGTGCATTAGAAAAGGAAAACATCAGATTGCAGCTGAAAAGATAAGGAGTCTCGCAAAGCGGCTATGTATGTCGCGCGACATAGGCTGCCTATGTCGCGTGACATAATAAGCCATTTTGTAGAAGCCTAAACCACTGAGATTTGCAGAGGTAACAAGGCACCAAAATGGTCAAGTTACTTCACAAACAAATCTCAGAGAGCATGTTTATTGATAATGAACACTTCAAGAGGGTGTGGATATGAGGGATCCACACTCATCTTGAGTGTTCATGCAAAACCAAGTCAAAACAGAGATTTTATATGAAATGTAATGAAATAAAATGTGGATCTGGGTAATATGAAGCTAAAGCATGCAACTTTAATCAGAATACTACATTATCAATGCATGTAACACATAGATTTCATATTCAAAGGAAAATAGAGAGTGGAAAAGGGGTAGAAACTCGTTACCCTTGAAGATCCACAACTCCTATATCAAGTTAGATATAGGAGCCTTCTAGCGTCCTCCTCCGGAGACTGAGTTCAGGCCTTGGATCCTTGAGAACCTCGAGTTCTTGATGTATAGGAAGTGTGTGTGTGTGTGGGAAGTGTTTGTGTGATTAGTTTGGTAGGATTGAGGTGATTTGGGGGGTATGTGAGGAGAGAGGAGGCTTCTGGAGCGTATTCCCTATAGAGGGGGACTGAGGGGTGGAGGAGGTGTGTTAAAATGAGAGGTGGAGACCTCTATTTATAGGCTGCCTGCATGGGCTTGTTATGTCGCACGACATAACAAGCCATAATCTATTCCTTCTAGAAACATGCAAGGTGGCATGGTTCTAGAACTCTTCTCGGCTGGTTATGTCGCACGACATAAGTAGCCACTGATTCTTCTAGAAACATGCAAGGTGGCATGGTTCTAGAACTCTTCTGGGCCGGTTATGTCGCACGACATAAGTAGCCAAATGCAGATTTTTCTAGAAAGATGCAAGGTGGCAGTCTTCTAGAAGGGTTTTGGGATTAAGAAAAACGTGTTTCTTAATCACCAAGCATTTCCTTCAGCCCTTAAAAGGCTTGGAACAGTTCCGGAATTGTTCCGGAACTTTTAGGAAAATCTGGGGAATTACCGGAAAAATTACCGGAATTGCCGGAAAAATTAACCGGAAGGCATGAGCCAGATTTGGGTACTTACAGCAAGGTTTGTGCCATGGATTTGAGTGAGCCAATTATCAAGAATGGGGCAAAGGTGGAGAATGATGATGTTGAGTCTCCAAAAGTGAAGCCGGAGAAAAATAAGAAAGGACAGCCACCAAGGGAGAAAAAGAAAGTGAAGTCGAAAAAGGGGAAGCTTAAATGGTCTCCAACGGGGAGGCATGTCATTGAACCGAATCATCTTTTAGAGGTAACTCAAAAAGATTACTTTCATCCCCCGTACATTGATGAGTCCCGTGTTTGTGGGGCCTTCCATCCCATTACTTAGTTATTTGGAGTATGCTATGTCGGGGGCTTACTCGGCATTTGGTCTAGCTAAAGACGGTAAAGAAGGGCGGCTCACCGGGAGGCAACCCGGAATTTTCTTTGTTTTTGTTTTTGTTTTTGTTTATTTCTTTTTTTTTAATTATTTATTTATGTGGAATTGGTGCTACTGAGGTATTTTGTGTGGTGGTGATGTGCAGAAAATCAGTGGAGGCGGAGCAAACCGAGTGCCCAAAAAAATAAAAAATAAAAAAAATAAAAAAAAAATTAAAAAAATTGAGAGTCTAGGTAAAAACCGGAAACGGCACCTAGGAAAAAGGTGAGTGAGTGAAATACTTTCTATCTTTTATATCACCGGAGTGGAGACATAATGGAGGATTGGAGCGTCGGGTAGGATTGTTTATTATTGGCGTGGAGGTTTGGTTTAGAGATGTTAGGCTAGAAAATCCTCATTCTTTTCTGGAGATATAAGGGGGTGTAGGTATTTTGTTACGAGGTAAAGTTTTGTGCTTAATTATAAATCATACAGAAAATTTTAGTTTATGAGGGAGATTGTAGTGTGAGATAAGCGTGGGGGAAAATTAGGACATGTTTAGTTCCCCCTAGCTTTTTGATGTGTGGACCTTAGCTTGGATGTCCCGTTTTTGCATATTTGGAGTTGGGGTCGAGCTAAGGCCATTGGTACCATTGTTATTTTTGGAGTGATAAGGAGCGGAGTTCCATTCTCCGAGTGCATTGAGTGAGTGTTTGATTGTGTTGACTTTTGATGCAGAGGTTTAGAGGAGATTAGGGGTCATTTTCCTCCCATGCTACGCTGATTAGACCGGTGCTTAGAGTGGGGTTAGGATATTACTCAGGGACGAGTAATGGTGTAAGCGTGGGGAAATTTGATCTGGTGGATTTTGTATACATTAATTCCCTAATTTTCTAGACATTTTATCATTATTTTAATGTAATTTAGATTAGTTTTGATGTAATTTGGAGTGGACTATGAATTGGTGAGTTTGTGGGAAATCTTTGTAATTGTGAGACATATTTTGAGTGATTTTGTGTGTTCCTGCAAAAGTATTAATGTGGAGGATAAAGTGTTATTATCAGAAGTGCAGGGACTAAACTGCGAGAAGCTGAAGTTCAAGGATCAAATTACAAAGAAGTAGAGTTAGAAGACCAGAAGGAAAAAGGTTGGAAGTTCAGGACCAAAGTGGAAACAAAGAATATGGAAAGTATAATGGCACGTGGGTGTGAATAGGTTTTGGAAATCAATTTAATTTTTTTACAAAGAGACCAACCAAGCAATGGTATTAAACTGGGAAATTAAAGTTTCCTAAATCAATGCTTTGACCGGGCCATTGACCAAGGGAACGTACGGACCGAGGAGAAATTGGGTGATGTGCTGGCGTTGGAATGAATGGAGTGATTATTATTATTAATTTATTTTTATTTTGTTTTGTTTTCTTTTTAGTTTTCCTTAGTAGTTTAGGTTTAGGGAACAAGTATAAATACTTGTTTCAACTTCAGTTTTAGGTTGGACTTTTGACTATTATTTTTTCTAGAGTGATTTTATAGCTTTTATGGAGAACTAATTCCATTGCTTCGGATTTGAATCCTGAACCGTTTATTTAATTCAATTGAGATATCTATTTCTTTATTCCTGAATTCCTATTCATAGTTTTACTTATTTTAATTGATAAATCGTTTCTAGGGTTTTGAGATTTGATCACCCTCTTTTCCCTTGTAATTGATTTAATGCTAGTTTAATCTTAAGTCTGTGTCAGATTAGAATTTTTCACAACACTACTAGAAACAGGGTCATTACCGACGGACTTTTACCGACGGACGTAGTCCGTCGGTAATACCAACGGAAAATTATCATTTACCGACGAAAATTTATTTTAATTTACCGGGATTTTTTTTTTTTTAAATTTCGTTTTGTCCGTCGGTAATTGATGAAATTCCGTCGGTATTACCGGCGGATTTCCGGCGGACATGGTCCGTCTGTATTACCGTCGAACTTCGTCCGTCGATAACGAAGCCTTATATATACGCGTATACTCCCCATTTTTAATTACGCTTCATTTTAATTACGCCTCCTTCGTTCCTTCCTCAGTCGTTCGCAAACCCTAACGCCAAGCCGTCGCCGTCGAGCCTTCCCGTTGTCGGTAAGTCCTCTTTCTCTCTCTCAATCGCTTTCTCTCTCTCACTCGATTTCTCTCTCTCACTTTCTCTCTCTCTCTCTCTCATCAGTAATTCGCCAAGAACACGCCGTCGCCGCCGTCTCTTTCCATCGCCGTTTGCCGTCGCCGGTCGCCGGTACGTTCTCTCTCTCTCTCGCTTTCTCTCTCTCAATCGTTCTCAATCTCACTCGATTTCTCTCTCTCACTCACTTTCTCTCTCACTCATCAGTCACGTCTCAGAAGTCGCCGTTCCTCCTCGCCCTCGCCCGCCGTTCATCGCCGTCACTCTCAGGTTTTGATTTGGTTTTGAATTGTTACTTGTTAATTTTTCGATAAATATAAAATATTTATCGTTAGTTAGTGAATATATTCATTATCCTAAAACAAATACGATATTGTTTATTGTGTGTTTGTGTGTGTGCAATTAGAAATGTAGGGTTTGAGGTATTAAAAATGTATGTTTGTGTTATCAATGTGTCTTATGTGCGAGGGGCCTACGGATTAAACAAATGTTGAAATTGCACAAGGAGTTGGTTTTTATATGAACTTGCTGTTTGTTTATAGATATTAGGGATAATGGAATGGGAAATTATTTGAATAAGAGGCTCAGGAGCTTTGTTTATCCCTTATTTGAACTAATTGTATCACTCTGATTATTGATTGGTATTTGTGTGAATTTTCAAATATTTGAATGTTTGATGCTTGATTGGTCCTCCGATTTAGGTTGTTTGCATTTTCTAACTAGTTTATCAAGCTGGGTTTTGGAAGTGGCTCTTCATTATACCTAATTGGTAGTTAATTAGGCTTGAAATAGATTGAGGTACAACTCTATTTAAAATATAAATAAGATGAGAGCCTTTTTCACCCACAGCTATCAAAATTCGTCTTCTTTGATCAAGGAAGACAGAGCAAACAAGTTCATTACCGTTTGAGCAAAGGATTTTCTGTTTAATAAGAGTTTTTTCAGCCACTGTTCTTTTCTCTAAGGATCTCAAACATCACTTGAGATCCTTAGAGAGGAGGACAGTGAAACTGAAAAAAATTCTTATTAAACAGAAAATTCTTTGCTCAAACGGCAATGAACTTGTTTGCTCTGTCTTTCTTGGTCTAAGATGAGATTGGGTTTTGATAGTTGTGGATGAGAATGACTCTTATCTTGTTTATAAATGTTAATTTAATTCATCATTGTAAAATTTCAAATTTTACAATAAAGAATTAATATTTCAAATTATTCACAATATTAATAATTTAAAAAATATGATAGATGTGTGTGTTAATTCATTATTGTAAAATTATGCATTTTACGGTAATGAATAAAAATTAATGTTACGACGTGACGTTGTGACGGTTGAAACACAAAAGCTTAGAAACCCGTTTAAGAATCTTTAACTTATCATGTTGAGGTCAACATGTAGTCATCGATTCTTAAATTGTCCGTGTGGACAGTCTTGAAATGCACGATTATATGATTTGTAAATATCATCATTGTCTATTAAAATTGCTTGAATAGTCGATAGTTGAGATATTTCGGTTGCATTAATCATATTGTTCTCTGAGTGTATACTAGACATATATGGTTGATTACACACTGTCGATTCTAAACGATAGTGTTTGATTGACCTAGTCTACGTCGTGCACTTGGAGACCATGGGGTTATCTTTGCCGAAATTTCTTGATTTTCGATTATAAAGCAAGTAGACAAGGTGATATTTGCAATTCATACGTGTATTTCGGGATGGGATAGAAGCCAACCCAATTCTAAACCTAATGGACATGAATTGTCCTTTTATCATAGGGAATGATATACTTTACAACAAAGAATTAAATATTAATATTTAAAATTATTCAAAATATTAATAATTAAAAAAATGTGATAGATGTGTGCGATAGAAGCCAACCCCAATTCTAAACCTAAAGAAACATGTCTTGTTGCTTTTAAGTTTGTAATCCAAATTTAGGGAATTGTAATGCGTTAATTACATCTAAACTGTTAATACATTATGAAATGCAGGAGTTAATTATGTCTGGAGAAGATTGTAGTTGGATGGATAATCGTAGTAATCCCGGTAGAAGGGGTGTCAGACCTCAATTCTTAGAAGGTTTAGAACATTTCGTGGAGTTTGCTAGAGCGCATCCCCAGTGCATGCGTGGTGATAAGATTAGGTGTCCTTGTAAAAAGTGTAAGAATAGAAAATATCTGAGTGTTGGATGGGTAAAGAAACATGTTTTAGAGGCAGGGTTTGTTGATGGTTACAAGGTATGGGTAGCGCACGGGGAGCGTTATGTGGTTGAAACAAGTGTTCGCAATCATCCTACTGTATCAAGTGGTCCACCAAGGGAACCTGAACATTTGATTGATGAAGAGGAGCCGTCTGTCGGTTTGGATGATATGGTTCGAAATGCGGCTGGCCCATAGTTTGATTGGAACCCTAATCCAACAGAGGCACCAAATCCCGTTGCAAAGAGGTTTATGGATTTAATGGACTCGCAAATGAGAAAATTCATCCCGGTGCAAAGGCTACGGTGTTAGAGCAAGTGACTGAGCTTCTAACTATCAAGGCTGATACAAATATGAGCCAGCATACTTACGATCATATAATGTCATGGGGACAACGGATGCTACCCGAAGAAAATAATATGGTTCACAATTTTTATGAGACGAAAAAGTTGGTGGGGCAGATCGGTCTTGGGTATGTTAAAATTGATGCTTGCAAGAATCAGTGCATGATTTTTTATAAAGAAAATGAGGGCCTCGATTCATGTTCAATATGTGGACTTAGTAGGTATAAGCCACAACGCCGTGGTAGTGCCAAGCACAAGAAAAACGTGCCTCGGGCGCAGTTACATTATATGCCGCTAATTCCCAGGTTGCAACGAATTTACGCATTGAAAGAAAGCTCAGAAGCCATGCGTTGGCACAAAGAGTGTCCTCGTGAAGAGGGTGTGATGACTCATCCTTCTGACGGTGAAGCATGGAAACATTTTTATGCCACTTACCCTGATTTTGCTGCGGATCCTAGAAACATAAGGCTGGGGATATGTACAGATGGGTTTTGTCCATTTGGACCAGGGGCAAAATCTTATTCATGTTGGCCTGTTATAGTCACAGTGTATAATCTTCCCCCGTGGTTATGTATGACTGATCCTTATATGTATTTGAGTTTGTTCATTCCCGGGCCTTCGAATCCAGGCAAAAACATTGATGTGTATCTTCGACCTCTGATGGATGAACTCAAACAGCTGTGGAATGATGGTGTCCAGACATGGGATGCTTTCAAGTTGCAAAATTTTAACATGAGGGTTGCAGTGATGTGGACAATTAATGACTTTCCTGCTTATGGTATGATGTCGGGATGGAGCACACATGGGAGATTGGCCTGTCCGTATTGTATGAAAAATACAGATGCATTCACACTTCAGCATTACAAGAAGCAGTGTTGGTTTGATTGCCACAGACGGTTTCTTCCTAGTAACCATCCATTTCGTAAACAGAGGAATGCTTTCACCAAAAATAGAGTTGAGTATCGGGGCCCCCCTCCTCGTCTGAGTGGCGAGGATATTTTTGAGCAGGTGTCTGAGGTGTCTGATGTCGGGTGGTGAAAGTTGTTTGCAAAGGATAGACCAGACGGATTTGGTAAAGACCATAACCGGATTAAAAGAGTATATTTTGGGAGTTACCTTATTGGAAATGAACTTGATAAGACATAACCTTGATGTCATGCATATTGAAAAAAAATGTGTTTGACAATATTTTCAATACAGTGATGGGTTTTAAGGCCTCAACGAAGGACACAGACAAGGGTCGGCTAGACCTTGAAGCGATTTGCAATCGTAAAGATCTCAACATTACTAAAGTTAATGGAAAATATTTCAAACCAGCTCCCTTTGTTACGTCGGGAGAGGATAAGCAACGTGTTCTGCAGTGGTTGAAAGATTTGAAACTTCTTGATGGGTATGCATCTAATATTGGCAACTGTGTGAATATGGAAGAAGGGACGGTATATGGGTTGAAAAGTCATGATTGTCACGTATTATTGGATAGGTTGCTACCCATTACATTTAGAGACATTCTCCCTAATGAAATATGGGTTGCCCTAACAGAATTGAGTGAATTCTTCAGAGCATTGACTTTCAGCACTCTTCGTGTTGAGGATATGAAAAGACTCGAAGAGAGCATTGTGGTGACAATATGCAAGCTTGAAAAGATATTTCCGCCATCTTTCTTTGATTCAATGGAGCATTTACCAATTCACCTAGCTTATGAAGCTAGAGTTGGAGGACCTGTTTCGAGGTATAGATGGATGTATCCATTTGAACGATTTTTGGGGAGTTTGAAAAAGAAAATGAGCAATAGAGCAAAAGTTGAGGCATCTATGTCTGAATCAGTGATTGTCGATGAAATTGTGTCGTTTGTTTCAAGCACAACAGGTGTATATGACCCCCTACCCCCGTCGACGAAAAGAGTCTAGCGGGTGGTGGGTCGTATGGAAAACCAAAGCAAGAAGCACTTTTGATATACCATTGCGTGCAAAAACGTCTACTTCAAATATTGATTCATCATTAAATGATTGTTATCAGGAAGAGGAAATGCCTATATGATGCAGTGTAGAAGCAAGGGGACTTTCTGGACGTTGGCGCGCCCGCGCTGCTTGATGGAGCGGCCGCGCTGGGCCGATTACGGAACTGCTGGATTTTTAGTTTCAGTTTCTATTTTATTTATTTAATATTAAATGTAGTTTAATATTTAATTAGAGTTTTATTAATATTAGGATTTCTGGAATGATCTTTTATTTAGATGGTAGGATTATCGTATTTTAGGAAGTTCTTGGTCAACAAGAAAATAAGGCTTATTTAAGTTTTTCATTGTAATAGTTTTGGACAGACTTTTGATATTGATTTTTATGAAAATAGTTTTGCTGTGAGCAACTATCATTGAGGGTTTAAATCCCGTCTTGTTTTCTATTATTCCGTTCAGTCATTCCTCTCATTATCATATAACACCTCCCGTCGTTATCACTATACCTCTGATTATTTCCTTGAATAATAATGTCGAGGATGAAGCATTAATGGCCGAAAACACCCGTCCACTAGGGGAGGAAGTCACTTTCAATGAAATCGATGATGACAATGTGGAGGATGAGGAAGGAGAAGGGTATATATCTGGGTCCGATGATGAAGATGGGGAAGAAGACGACGACGAGGAAACTAGTGAAGAAGAAATTGAATTTTGTAGTGATAGTGATCAAGATTGTAGTGAATGAATCAGTTTAGTTTTAATTCAGATAATGTTTTGTATATAATGTTTACATTTTATATCACTTATCACTGTAATATTATATCTATCTCATGATTTTCAATTTTACTTGGTTACTCTTTACATGCTATGTAATATTACATCTATCTCATGATTTGGATAATAAATGATTCCAACTATTTAAATGCAAACTGCAAACATCTTACTCCATAATTTACTTGGACATGTAGTCATTAATTTGAATGTCATCGTGTGAAAAGGTTGTTGGAAAAAAATAAATAAATAAGTAAATAATAATAATAATAATAATAATAAATAATAATAATAATAATAATAATAATAATAAATATAATAATAAAAAATAAAAAATAAAAATAAAAATAAAAAATCAAAATAAAAATAAAAATATACATATATGTATATATATAAATATCATTATTGTCTATTAAAATTGCTTGAATAGTCGATAGTTGAAATATTTCGGTTGCATTAATCCTATTGTTCTCTGAGTGTATACTAGATATGGTTGATTACACACTGTCGATTCTAATCGATAGTGTTTGATTGACCTAGTCTACGTCGTGCACTTGGAGACCATGGGGTTATGCTGCCAAAATTTCTTGATTTTCGATTATAAAGCAATTAGACAAAGTGATATTTGCAATTCATATGTGTATTTCGGGATGGGATAGAAGCCAACCCCACTACTATCACGTACAACCACTACCATGGGGTTATGCTGGAGTGGAAAATCTCAAGTTTTTTGCACAAGCATTAGGCCCAAAGATTGAAACTTTGAAAGTAGATTTACCAATTAATCGAGAAAACAAGAAAATCCCCAACTTCGGTTTGTAGAAGATACAAAAACTGGAGTTCGGGATTTTCTTGTTTTCTGATTAATTATTATAAAAGTAAATCTACTTTCAAAGTTTCAATCTTTGGGCCAAATGCTTGTGCAAAAGACTTGATATTTTCCACTCCAGCTCATTATAAATGTAATCCCTCTCTCTCTCTACCCCTCTCTATTTTGTTAATTTTGTGGTGGTGGTGGTAGTGGTGGTATATGTAGTAGTATTTGAACAGTATAAACCGAGATACGAATATGGGTTTGCTCAAGCTGGGCCTAATTAAATTGGGCCGTGAATATTATCTAAATAACCAAGTATCTGGGCCGAGTAAGGTTTTCCTTATACGACGAGGAACGTTCAACTCAGCCTTATGTCTACATGTTTGGGCCGTTATGCGGCAAGAGACGAGGAAAATAAAGTTCTTACCTCAGCATTTCACCACTATGACGAGGAAACAAAATCATTTACCTCGGCATATCTCCGTACCGGCCAATCTCTAATAACGAGGAAGCAGAATCATTCATCTCGGTCTATCAGATAAGGCCGAGGTAAAACATTTGTGTTCCTCGGCTTTCCGGTTAGCAGAACATACAGTCCTTATACAACAAGGATTACACAGTTGTGATCCTATCAGGATTACAATTACTAACATCAATTCAAGTCAAACAATGACTCCTTAACAGATATAATTCTCTTAAGATTATATCTTATCTCTCTACAAGTTCACTCCAACATGGATTCTGTTAATCCATCCCTATAAATACAAGCCCCATGGCTCATTATTGGGTACGTTACTTTTTACATTGGAGAAACTCTGTCAATTTGATTTCTCTAATATCAACCGTGAACTTACTCTCACGCCGGATGGCCTTTAGCCGGATCCGCCCCGGCTTAGTTTACGTGTTTTCTCTTATTTTCAGGCCTTGCGATCGCCGGAGCATTCAACGCTTGGATTTGGGCTGTTTTGACGATTTTGGCATCATCAATTGGTTCCATTGCCGGGAAATCGATTCAAACACCCTTTGTTTGGCCTGGAAAATCTCGCCTGAGAAGCTATTTTCCGTTGGATTTGTTCTTGATCGAAATCGGAAATTTTTGCTCCGACAGGCTCTGTTCTTGATTCGGTCGGAATTTGTAAACTTCCACCGGAAACTGCATTAATTCGGCCGGAAACTGCTAGTTCACGTCTGAAGCGAAATTTGTGGCTTGAATTTTTGTGTTGGAAAAATTGCAATTGACTGTTTGTTTGTGGTCAAAATTTACCCTAAATTTAGCCATAAATTCGGTTCTGTTGAAATTGTGATTTTTGGAAAATTTCGCATTTAATAATCTGTTTGTGATTCATAATGGACGGACAATTCACAAGTGTTACAGCTGAGGATCCCACCCAAGTGAATGGGGGAAACACTGGAGCCGAGGAGCCACTGCCTCCTCCTCCTCTACCTCAGACCGATGCCATTCCTCCCCTTGCCATGACTCTTCGTTCCATGGGACAGGCAAATGCCGAGGGAGAGGGCAATGACCTTCCTCGTCCTACTCGTGCTCGTGGGAAGCAAGCAGGAAGGAAGAAAACAAAGAATGCCGACGCCGGTCAAGCAGGAGGATCTCAACCCGTTGACCGACGCTCTTTGTTACACAAACAAATGGAGACTTTGCAAAGGATGTATGAAACACAAGTTGCTCTTTTGCAAATGGACCCAGATCATTCCATGGCTCCATTCATTGTACCATCAATGGGCCCACCTTTGAGAAAGGAACAGGGAGAGCATCGTGCTCCTCCCCGAAGACCGCCGAACTACCAATGCCAGCCTCCCGTGGATTCTCCTCGTCCTCGGCATAACAAGAAGCGTATGATCCCGTGGTCGACCCGAGAAGTCAAATAACTCCTAGGGAAGAGGAAGTGAACTCCAAGGACCTAAGGACAAGACTCGCCTTGAATAGGCGCCTATCCCCTGCTCGCCTCATCATGACACCTAGGCGTCCCACGTCTCCTCGAGCTCGTCGGCCGCATTCTCCTCGTCCTCGTCGTTCGATTCTCATCGTCCTCGTCGACCGGACTCTCCTCGTCCTCGGCATCGAGAATTTGCTAGGCCAAGGACCCCAGAGCCCTACAGGATGATACTTGGCGCACAAGACCTGGAACCAAGACGTGATAAGGCCCTCCGCACGTGATGGCCACCGACATGAAGCGGAGCATAGTAGGGTGAATGATCGCCCCAAAGACAAGCCGCCGAAGCTCCCAACGAAGCACTCGCTCAAGCGTGAGAAGGAAATAGAAACAAAGCAATGGGAGCCGTTGAAGCAAAGGCCGGATGATATGGAGAGGGGAAAGAAATATAATGACGACGATTACGATTGGGCCACCCGTCCGTTTTCCTTGAGGATAACTGATGCACCTCCCCATCCTAACCTCAAGCTCCCAAACTTCGAGAAATACAACGGAACCACTGACGCCAAGGACCATGTGCAAAGTTTTGAACAAACCATGAATCTCCTCACCACCGCCGATGACTTGCTCGCAAAGCTTTCGCGAGCACCTTTTCCGAATGCTTTGACTCCGGTTCCGTGAGCTCAAGAAAGGTTGCATCGATTGGCCGGAGGGGCATGAGGAGAATGTTCTTAGATCATTTTGCCACTACCGGGAAGAGGAAGATGAGATTAACCGACTTGGCCAACATTGAGCAAGGGAAGGGAGAGACCACCTCGCCTACTACAATAGGTTCCGAAAAATGGCGCATCCAAGTCGAAGAAAGCCTCACCGATAGGGAGGTCATAGTTTGCTTCAACTCGGGTTAAAATCTGGCCCCCTCATTTATGAACTCTCGCCCAGTGGAACCTAGCTCCAAGGCCGAATTGTACAAAGTGGCTTATGCCATTTCCATGGTCAAGACAAGACAAAGAAAAGGGAGCCGACAAGACGGAACCCGAAGCAACTAACCCCCGACGTAATGACAACGGGAACGGCAAAGGTTCCAAAGGAAAGAATAGAACCGTAAGCACCGAGAAGCCGGAGTTCACCCCTCTTACAAAGCCCATCTCCGAAATCATGCAGCTAGTGAACCTTCCTCCACCTCGTCCGCCGACCGATCACCCAAAATATCCCCGCAACAAGAACAAATACCGTGATTTTCACAAGGACAACGGGCACACCACTGATGGTTGCTGGGCCCTTAAGAAGATAATCCAACAATGGGTTGACGAGGGAAAGTTAGACCGTTATGTCATGAAGAAAGATGGCAAGCGAAAGCGGAAGCAAGAGGAGTGAAGATGACTCCAAGAGTGAGGATGAAGATCGAAGGCCTCCTAGGGCTAAGCTACATGTGATCCGTGAAGAGGTGACCTCCACCGTAAAGCTAAGGGACCAGATCCACGAGCTAAGCAAAGTATACCATGTCCCCGCTTGGATCCATAAAGCGTAAGAAATCATTAGTTTTTCTCCGAATGAGTTGGCGGGAAGTCGAGCGGCTCGTGAGCAGGCCATTGGTCATCAAGGGTCGAATTGACAATGTTGAATCCGAAAGACTTCTTTGTTGACACGGGGGCCTCCCGTGACATCCTCGTACTATTCAGCCTTCCAACAAATGGGGTTGAAAGACACTGCACTAGAGCCATATCATGGAAGGCTTGAAGGATTCACCAACCATAAGGTTGGAGCAAAGGGAACCGTAGAACTAGAACTCGAAGTCGGCGATCATCCCTTCCGAGCCAAAGCTACCGTCACTTTTATAGTCATGGATTTGACTAGTGACTATCATGCGATTATCGGCATTCCAAGTCAAGCCAAACTTGGGATGGTAGCCTCCCTTCCTCGCCAACGAGTTAAATTTCCCACTCGTGGCCGGCATTGGATGCGTGAGGGCAACCCCAAAGATTTCTTGGAACATGTTGTCAAGAGCCGGAAAAAGTCAAAAAGCGTGGAGATAGATACGCCCGAGGAGAACATCAAGATCACCAAATCTCGAAGACCACGGAAACTAGCTCTAGAATGAACTATATCCGTGAAGTATGGGAAAGTGAGGAAGAGGAACCTATGGTCCTAGAAATTGTGGATGACCAAGGCATAACTCTACCCACACCGGAAGAAGAGCCTATGGTCCTAGAAACCTGCGGATGACCAAGGCATAGTTCTACCCATCTCCGAGGAAGACCCCATTCTCGTCAATGACCGTAACTCTGGGGCCAACCATGACTCTGGGGAAGAACGATCTTCCGTACATCGATAAACTTATGGAGGAAGAAGGCCTCAATGTAAACGACAATGAAGGGAGGAGAATCAGTAGAGATCATCATCGAATCCCCGGAATTTCGAGACGGACCAGAAATGAAGCCTCGTAGATGAGCTAGAAGAGGTAGTCATTAATCCCGACTATCCCGAACAAAAAATCAAGCTAGGAGGCCAGCCTATCACAGGAAGAGAAAGAAAGAATCATATCCCTCTTGAAAAACAGTCTCGACGTCTTTGCTTGGAGAGTCGAAGACATGAGGGGGATCAATGAAGAAGTAGCCCTCCACCGCTAGAAGTTGATCCTTTAGCGAAGACCATCTCCCGACGAGGAGAAATTTTGCAAGGGACAAGGAGGAAGCTATAAAAGAAGAGGTGCGTAAGTTACTCGCCGGAATAATTCGCGAAGTCAAATACCCCGTTTGGTTGGCTAATGTCGTTATGGTGAAGAAGCAAAATGGGAAATGGCGTATGTGCATAGACTTTACCGATCTAAACAAAGCCCGCCCCAAGGACAGCTATCCTCTCCCCGTAATCGACAAGTTGGTTGACTCCATTTCGGACACCAAACTCTCGCCTTCTTAGATGCCTACTCGGGCTATCATCGATAAAAATGGCGAAAGAGGACATCGAGAAGACTCGCCTTCCAAACACCTCGTGGGGAATTTACGCTACATCATGATGCCTTTTGGGCTCAAGAATGCCGGTGCCACTTACCAACGGATGGTAAATCAAGTTTTTGCAAGTCGTAGATAGGTAGAAACATGGAAGCCTATATTGATGACATGGTCATAAAGACCAAGGAAGGCAGCCACGTTCCCGACCTAGAAGAGACCATTCACAACCTCCAAGCAAACAACATGAAACCGAATCCAAGCAAGTGCGTGTTCGGAGTTACCGCAGGAAATTCCCTGGGATTCATGGTTTCCCAAAGGGGATTGAAGCAAACCCAGAGAAAAGATCAAGGCGCTCGTTGACATGAAGGAACCTACCACCATCAAGGAGGTCCAAAGACTTAATGGAAGAATTGCGGCCCTTGGAAGATTCATCGCCAAATCCGCCGAAAAGTCACCGCCTTTCTTCAAGGTATTGAAGGGTACCAAGAGCTTCTCCGGACTCCCCGAATGCTCGGAAGCGTTCCTCCGGTTGAAGGAGTACTTGGGTTCCCCTCCCTTGCTTAGCGATCCGACTACCGGTGAGATGCTATACGTCTTCCTAGCCGCCACCGATCACGCCGTCGCACTGCCTTAGTTTGAAAGGATGAAGGAATTCGAAGCCCGTCTACTATGTCTCAAAGGCCCCGTCCGATGTAGAAAGCGTATATTTCAATGTGGAGAAGATAGCATACGCACTAGTCATTGCTTCAAGGAAGCCGCGTGCATATTTTTCTCGCACACCCTATCACCGTCTACACCAACGAACCATTGAAGAAAATACTTCACAAGTTGGACGGCTCGGACGTCTCCTTAATTGGTCAATCGCTCTAACGGAGTTTGATATCACTTACCAACCAAGGAAGACCCTCTTAGCGCACCTTTGGTTGACTTCATGGTCGAGATCGCCTTTATGGGTGAGCATCTCCCCACCTCCCGAAGCAAAACGCGCCGGAGGAAAAAGACTCTCCCATTGAACTCCCATCCAACCGTTGGATCCTCGTATACGGACGGATCGGCTACCAAGGAAAGAAGCGGAGCCGGAGTTGTACTAGCAAGCCCGAAAAGAGAATATACTATACAAGATGCCATCCGCCAGTTTCCCGCCTCTAACAACCAAGCCGAATACGAGGCTCTCATATTTGGCATTGAGTTGGCCTCCTTCTATGGAGCAACTAAGGTGGCTGCTTTCTGTGACTCCCCACTTGTTGTCAAACAAGTGAAGGGAGAATATAACACTCAAGATGTCACCCTTGCCAAGTATAGAGACTCGGTCCTAAATATGACGAAGAAAATGGAATTTTTCGAGCTCAAGCAGATAGGAAGGGAAGACAACCAAGTCGCAGACGTTCTCTCCAAACTAGCCACCATGGACGTGTCTCCTTCGGAGACCAACCCATATGTAGTTTATGCCGAGGAACCCTGCGTATGAAAGATTACAAGTCATGCTTCCGGACGAGGAAGAGAGATGCCGGATCGATGACTACATCGAATACATTGAGAAGGAGAAACTCCCGTAAGATGATGCTCGAGCCAAGCTTATCAAGAAGAGGTCTCCAAGATTCGTGGTGATGAACGGAGTCCTCTACCGAAGATCTTTCACGAAGCCCCCGCTAAGGTGTGTCTATCCCAAGGAAACCGAGAACCTCCCGGCAGTAAGTACATGAAGGTGTTTGCGGCGGACACCGGGGCCGAACCTTAGCCGACAAAATCATATCGCTAGGTTACTACCGGCCAAACCTAAGGGAAGACGCGCACACCTATGTTCGAAAATGTGACAAATGCCAAAGGTTCTCTCGACATTCCAAGACTACCCGCAATGAGCAAACACTCGTAATACCTACGTGGCCATTTGATATGTGGGGATCGACCTCATTGGGACCCTTCCCACCCGCCCGTGGTAATTGCAAGTACGTGATAGTAGCCAAGTGATTACTTCTCCAAGTGGATAGAAGCCAAGGCATTGGCCAAGATAACCGAAGAGAATGCGATCAATTTTGTTCATGACAACATCTGGTGCAGATTTGGCCTTCCGCATACAATTGTTTCTGACCATGGACTCCAATTCTCCACGGCATTTACAAATGCACTGGGAAGAGTCAAAGTACGCCATGCAAAATCTTCGCCAGCGTACCCCAAGGCAACGGTCAAGCGTAAGCCGCCAACAACCGGTCCTAACCGCCCTCACCAAGAATCTCGAAGGTCGCGAGGGTAGATGGTTGGACGAACTTCCCCTAGCTTTATGGGCTGTTCGCACAACCACCCGGGGGCCAACCGGGGAAACCCCATTCGCACTAACCTTCGGTTCTGAGGCTATGGCACCAGCAGAGATGGCCATCCCTACGAAGGAACTCCCATTATGATGAGCAAGTCAACAAGGTCAATAGGCTCCTAGACCTGGACCTGATAGATGAAAAACGACTAGCTGCGCAGATGAGGATGGTGAATTACAAGCAAAGGACCAAGGCATATCACGACAAGAGGGTCATCAAAAGAGTATTCCAAGTTGGCGATTGGGTACTTAGAAAGATCGAAGCCACCGGTCGGAAGGCGTAATGTAACAAGCTTTCCCCAAATTGGGAAGGTCCCTATATCATCACGCAAGTCATCTGAGAAGGGACCTACAGATTGAGGACCAAGGAGGGGAAGGATCTCAAGCATCCATGGCATTCCGACAACCTTAGAAAATATTATCACTAGTCTAGTTTATTTTGCAATAGATTAGCTCTTTATTTTCGGTCTTTTATTTTCGGTCTTTTGTTTTCTTTTTGTCTTTTTAGTTGATAGGATTGCAGTTCTATGTAATCGCATTTCGCTCTACGAAAGCAGCTTTCTTCCAACATGCAAAGCAACTATCGCCTCTTCACCCCAAAGACCGAAAGATGAGGACATTACTTCCGACTCTCCGATACACAATAGCCAAGACCAAGGATCTTCCTTGGCCTGATGGCTCACCAACAGCCAAGACCAAGGATCCTCCTTGGCCTGATGGCATACTCAACTGCCAAGACCAAGGATTTTCCTTGGCCTCGATTGGCTTAACGATCGCCAAGACCAAGGATCCTCCTTGGCCTCGATGGCATACTCCAATCGCCAAGACCAAGGATTTTCCTTGGCACGATGGCTTAACACGCCCAAGACCAAGGGACCACCTTGCCTCGATGGCTTACAACACATCCCGTCGAGGTCCACCTTGACTCAGGATACCAAGCAGCCAAGACCAAGGAACCTCCTTGGCCTGATGGCTTACAACACATCCTGTCAAGGGTCCACCTTGACTCAGGATACCAAGCATCCAAGACCAAGGAACCTCCTTGGCCTGATGGCTTACAACCCTTCCAGTCAAGGGTCCACCTTGACTTAGGAGACTAACAGCCAAGACCGAGGACTTTCCTCGGCCTAATGGCTTGATAAACCTCCTACCATGAATCTACTCTGATTCAGGATTACAACATTCAAAGCCGAGGATAACTTCCTCAGCCCAAATGAAGTACGAGTATAGTTCCAGCCGAGGAATCTTTCCTCGGCCTAACCACTTGCTCCACAAGGAACAAGGAACCTTCCTTGGATCCTGACTTCTTAAGTCTAGTGCCCCGGCCTAGCATACAAAAATATGAGCAATGGAAATAACACGAATCATGACAAAAGGATTTTCATTAATATTCAAAACATTACAAAAGTCCTATTATCTATTACAAAAAAACAAAGGAAAAAAGCTATCCTAAGATTGGTGCACATCATCAAAAGGCTTGTCCAGCCAGTCTTCAGTGATAGTGCCGGGGGGAGGAAGGACCGTTTGATTAGTGGAGGCATCATTTTCCCCGGTCCCTCCTTCCACCTTGGCCTCTATGTCCTCAGGCTCGTCGGCGTCTTGGATCGCCTCCACTGTGTCTTTAATATTGCCGGGGACAATGTGGCCGGCTTCCACACTTCCCCGCAAGCATGGGCATCCTTGGCGGCCCATCGGCTCCATGTTGCTCTCGAATAAGGGACCAAGTGATGGAGTGCCCCGACCTCCTCGGCATATTGATCCTCGCAAATTAGCCGGGCAATCTTGTTGATGTCCGCACCGGTGGAAGGATCACCCAAAATGCTCCGGGCCAAGTGGAGATAGCCATCTTCAAACATGGTGGCTGTTTGCTCGTCCACGGCCTCCCTGAAGGCCGAGCTGGCCATCATCAGTTCTTTGAAAGCCGAGCTCTCCTTGAACCGAGCTACGGCCTCCTCCTCCCTAGCTGGGAGGGTAGCTTCCAGTCCCCGGCACTTGGCCTCGCCTTCATCGCCTTAGTCTGAAGCTCGGCCTTATCAGCCTTTGCCTGGGCAAGCTCTTCATTTTTGAGCCGGAGATGTTCCTCGGCTTTTGACCTTTCTTCCTCGGCCCTTTTTACCTCGGCCTCAACCTTGGCCTTGGCCGCCGCAAGCTCAGCATCCTTGGCCTCTAAAAGTTTAGCCAAGGAAGACTTGTCTTTTTCGCTCTTTGCTTGAGCTGCCTTGGCCTCATTCAGACGCCTCGTCTTCTTCTTGGCCAGCACATTCTCGTACGCCGTGACTGAAGCCAACTGAAAGATAAATCATCGTTAAGAAGACAAATCCAATATTAAAGACAATAACCCAGAAAGGGATCAACATTTACCTCGGCGATCAAGAGTCCCTTATGGCAAAGCACGGTATCCTCGTTGGGACCCTCTTTGCAAAGGGTTTCGTAAGCATCCTCGTCCATAGCCCTTTGGATAGGAGCTCGGCCCAATCTCACTAAGGGTCCCTCCCTTGCCAACAGGGGGAGTCCCCTAAGACGAGGAATACCGAGGGACATACTTTTGGCCAGCTCGTCGGCCTCTTCAACAGTCTTGACTGATTGAACGGTCAAGGGAGGGGGAGCATCAACATTAGGGGCCGCACTGACGCTTGCCCGTTTGGCCGCCGGCTCCTCGGCGCTAGCACTTGGAGTTCTTTTGGAGCCTGACCTCCTTTGGACGAGGCTAGCTTCCTCGGTTGCCTCTTCCTCGGCATCAACATGGAGGCTATGCCCCTCTACAGTTGATGGGTTGGTTTGGTTGTCAGCCGCCGGTTCCTCGGCATTCACTTCCCCGTGCAATTTAAGGGGAAGGGGTTGGTCAGTCTGAACATTAAGGATGAGGTTACGTGCATTAGCATCCTCCTTCCTTTCTGTCAAGGCGGCTTTCTTGCTCAACCTCCTCTTCCTCTTCACAAGCTCTTGGGGACTAAGTCTCTCCATGGCTAAAGTTTCTTCTTCCTCGGCTGTTAAATCTGCAAGGACGAGGAAAGAGTTAAATACGGGCAGAGGTAACAAGCATTTGAAAAATACCAAGTAAAAAAGAAATATTTACATCCAACTACGTCTACATCATCCAGACACTGATCCCGGGGACGTTCAGTATTGCACCTAATGCAGTCCTCATGGAATACCAAACCGGGATGAACAGTCCAGTCATTGAAGCGTCTCCCCCTCTTTACGGCGACAAGGGGAGATACCCCATCCTTTTTCCCCGGCATTAAACCCGCCTGAATGTAGTAATGGTCCGAGGACTCAATCACTGACCAATCGAGGACTCCCACCTCGGCAAATTCTTCCAGGCGTTTGATCAAGTCCTTGGTCCATTCATATTGTTGGACGGGGAACGAAGAGGTTGGACCTTTGCAAGGAGATTGGAACTCCCATCCTTGGCGGCTCTCCACCCTAATGACGTGGTTATCCCAACCAGCAACTTTGCTAGACATTGGGAGGAGCAACTTTGGTTTCTTGGACGCACTCTTGATGACGAGGAGCCAGCTCTCCTTGACAAATTGGACATGGTAGAAATGCCTAAAGGCTCCCATGGTTGGCTCATACCCCAAGCTACGGCAAAGGATGATGAAGCTGACAAGGACCCGGGTACCATTGGCTCCTAGCATGGCCGGCACCGCCCTCACGTCGTCCAGAAATTCGCAGATGAAAGGATCCAGTGGGAAGACGAAGTCCTTGTTGGAATTGTTTGAAGTAGAAGTGGACAAAATCTTGGTTGTAGTAGAAGTCATCCTCTTCCTTCTTTGTCTTCAGCTCCATGTGGCCCATATAAGTTAGCCTGTACTCGGCTTTGTCTACCCCGTACTTGGAGTATAGCTTTTCCAAAGATGGGATCCCCGGCTCTTGGGGTCCTCTCTTGCCTTTGTCCTAACCCTTGGCCTCCTCGTCCTCGGCCTCCTCTTCTTCGGGCCAAACGGCCATCAGTTTGTGCTTCCTCCACGAAAGCATCAACTATCTGAGTAGACGAGGAGGGTTCTCCTTCTCTTCCCGTCATATTCGCATAAAGACGAGGAGACAAAATTAGTGACCTCGTCCATGACTGATTTAGGACGGGGAAGGGAGATTCCCCTCCTCGTCATTTAATAAGGCCGAGGAGGGAGCCGTACCTCTCAGCGCTCACGCATTTCGCGATCGAGGCCGGGTAGAATGCATCGATGTGCTCCATCATCTCAGCCCTATCCTCAAAAACTATAATGTTGGGAGAACCAGACTCAATCCTATCTATTCTTGTGGAGTCAGGGTATTGGAGGAATAGACGAGTTCGACCATAACCTCTTAACTGCTTGCTTACATCATCCAGAGTGAGCATCAACCATGGACCTCTCTCTCTACGATAGACCCTCAAATTTCCAGTATGATATCCATAACGGAATCGGGGAGAATGGTCCCAAGATCGAGCCATTTCTAAGGGGAATCAAAAACGAAGGGGGAGTTCATTCAATATTCCAGAAATTTCATATAAAATACAAAGAGAACTAAAGAATTGAAGTTTTTTATAATTTTTTATCAAGAAAAGCTTCAACCTTCAACAATGGCAGTCCATTTTCTTGGCACATTCAAAATCCTTCCTAAAAACCCTAGAAATCGCAAAGTCATGGACGGATTACGCAGAAAAGGAATGATTTCATACCTGATTGAGAAGAAGTGGTCGGAATCACAACTGCAACAAGCTCGCCGGAGAGAGAAAGCTTCGCCGGAAACTGGGTAAGAAGAAGATCGGAGAATCGCTGTTGAACCTTGCGTTCGTTCGGCAAATATGCTCTCAAATACTTGGAAGTGTGTAAAGGTTTAAATTGAAGGGGTTTTAGTTTTTATACCTCTCCAATCCGGGTCAACCCGTGGGTAAAGCAAAGATCCAGGTCCGGCGTCCCAAGAATTAAATGCGAAATGATGGTTTCAAGGGGTGACAAGACTGGGGGCCCCGTAATGGCAACCGTCGCTATATGAAGAGACGCCGAGGACACGTGTCAAACCCGTTCGTATTCTATATGACGAGGACGAGATGACTTTCTACTCGTCCTAATCCGAGCTAGAAAGTCGGGGGCCACTGAACAGTATAAACCGAGATACGAATATGGGTTTGCTCAAGCTGGGCCTAATTAAATTGGGCCGTGAATATTATCTAAATAACCAAGTATCTGGGCCGAGTAAGGTTTTCCTTATACGACGAGGAACGTTCAACTCAGCCTTATGTCTACATGTTTGGGCCGTTATGCGGCAAGAGACGAGGAAAATAAAGTTCTTACCTCAGCATTTCACCACTATGACGAGGAAACAAAATCATTTACCTCGGCATATCTCCGTACCGGCCAATCTCTAATAACGAGGAAGCAGAATCATTCATCTCGGTCTATCAGATAAGGCCGAGGTAAAACATTTGTGTTCCTCGGCTTTCCGGTTAGCAGAACATACAGTCCTTATACAACAAGGATTACACAGTTGTGATCCTATCAGGATTACAATTACTAACATCAATTCAAGTCAAACAATGACTCCTTAACAGATATAATTCTCTTAAGATTATATCTTATCTCTCTACAAGTTCACTCCAACATGGATTCTGTTAATCCATCCCTATAAATACAAGCCCCATGGCTCATTATTGGGTACGTTACTTTTTACATTGGAGAAACTCTGTCAATTTGATTTCTCTAATATCAACCGTGAACTTACTCTCACGCCGGAGGGCCTTTAGCCGGATCCGCCCCGGCTTAGTTTACGTGTTTTCTCTTATTTTCAGGCCTTGCGATCGCCGGAGCATTCAACGCTTGGATTTGGGCTGTTTTGACGATTTTGGCATCATCAGTTTTAGTAATAGTAGTGGTAGTAGTGGTGGTAGTAGCGGTAGTAGTGGTAATAGTGGTGGTGGTAGTACGTAGTGGTGGTGGTAGTAGTAGTGATGGTGGTAGTGGGACTCTTTTCACATAGTGTATATTGGCTGCAAACATCTTACTCCATAATTTGCTTGGACATGTAGTCATTATTTTGAATGCTTCCTACTATTTAAATTTTTTTCTACTTGATAATATTTTCTGTCTACATATATAATATACTAGTTTAGATATGTCGGGTCGAGGTGACAATCGTTCAAAGAGAGGGAAGATTGCGGGTTTTGTCCATCATCTTGTTTCACCAAGGACGGGGAGGGAGGGATCTACTGGTTACGGGACGTAGTGAACCATCCGGGCGGGTTAATTTGGACGCAATTATTAATGAGGAAGGAAAAATGGAAATATCTATCTCTCCCAGTGGCCAGTAAGTATTATTTAATTGTAAATGTCATATATATAATGTTTACATTTTATTATTGTCTTTTTATTTGTATATATATTGATATATTGTTTTTTAATTAATATCTTGATAGGTTTATACATGCATGGTGGTGGTAGTGGTAGCGGTAGCAGCAGCGGCAGCGCTCGTGGTTGTTAAACATGAATTTTCATTGACATGTAATTAAACAAACAAACAAACAAACATATGTAGTTTCTCTTTCCCTTTCCCCTTTTCCCCGGCCTTTCCCCGGCCGTTTCCCCTTCCCTTTTCCCCTTTCCCCGTTTCCCCTTTCCCCTTTCCCTTTCCCCCTTTCCCCGGTCGTTTCCCCTTTCCCCTTTCCCCGGCCGTTTCCCCTTTCCCCTTCCCCTGTCGCTTGATTTGGAAAAACATATACTCCCTCCGTCCCGCTAATATTAGCACAAATACTGTTTGCGCGGGAATTAAGGAATATGATATTTTAATAAAGTGTTGTGAGTGTAAAAGAATGAGTGGAGAGAGAATGAGTGGAGGGAATAATAAATTATAATGGTATTGTGAGTATTAAAATAATGTAGGAGAGAGAATGAGTGGAGGAAAGTGAATATTTTATTAATATAAAGTTTCCTTTTTGGGAGTGTGCGGATATTAGCGGGACGCCCAAAAAGGAAAGTGTGCTAATATTAGCAGGACGGAGGGAGTATATTTTATTTGATGTACAAGCGAAACAGGTTGTTTGTGTGTGTTTGTAGTTTGTAATTGTATTTGTTTAAAACAGGTTGTTTGAACAGGTTTACAGCCTTTTACAGGTGGTTTAATAATAAAACATAATTTTTTTTTTAAATCTGGCCAGATTACCGACGGAAATTTCCGTCGGTAAATTAATAAAAAAAAATAATAATACTAATTTCCGGCGAAAATATCCGTCGGAAAATAATAAAAAATTAAAAAAATAAAACTCATTATCGACGGACACATCCGTCGGATTAGGGTTTAAATTTCCGACGGACATATTCGCCGGTAAATTTTATGGTTTTCGACGGCTATAACCGTCGGTAATGGGTTTTATTTTATTTTTTTTATATTTACCGACGGATATTTCCATCGGTAACCTCCGGATATTGCTCCGGTTAACCGGCCGGCGTAACTCATTTCCGACGGACGTTTTTCGGTGGAATTTTAGATTTTCCGGCGGATAATCCGCCGGAAATACCGGCGGAATTTGTCCGTCGGTATTACCAACCAATTATTTCCGACGGAACCCGACGGACTAATTCCGTCGATAATATCCATTTATATGGAATTACCAACGGAAATTTCCGTCGGTAAAAGGCTTGTTTCTAGTAGTGCAAGTAGCATCTTTGAGATTTATGCACGTGTCGTGGTAAATTAAAAAGGGGGTAAAACTAGATTTTGTTCTATTTGCTAAAGAATAGTGAAATTCTTGATCTTAATTTCTTAAAGCTTTATCAATCAATATTGTGAATCTAGACTGTGACAGTTAGGTTTAGGTATTGATTAGGGGAGTAGGTGAGTGTGTCACTGCTTATAACCATTAATAAGGAAGAAATAGGGATTGAAATATATCTCGGATCAAGTGAATAGGGAGAAAGGGAAAGAAATTGTACCGATAATATTGGATTGATAAACGGGGACGAAAACAAATCCGAAGCAATGAAATTAGTTCTCCATAAAAGCTATAAAATCTCTCTAGAAAAAATAATAGTCAAAAGTCCAACCTAAAACTGAAGTTGAAACAAGTATTTATACTTGTTCCCTAAACCTAAACTACTACTAAGGAAAACTAAAAAGAAAAAAAAACAAAATAAAAATAAATTAATAATAATAATAACTCCTTTCATTCCAACGACAGCACATCACCCAATTTCTCCTCGGTCCGTACGTTCCCTTGGTCAATGGCCCGGTCAAAGCATTGATTTAGGAAACTTTAATTTCCCAGTTTAATACTATTGCTTGGTTGGTCTCTTTGCAAAAATTAAATTGATTTCCTAAATCTCTTCACACACACGTGCCATTATACTTTCCAAATTCTTGGTTTCCACTTTGGTCCCTGAAATTCCAACATTTTTCCTTCTGGTCCTCGACCTCTACTGCTTTGTAATTTGATCCTTGAACTTCAGCTTCTCGCAGTTTGATCCCTGGACTTCTGATAATTGCACTTTATCCTCCACATTAATACTTTTGCAGGAACACACAAAATCACTCAAAATATGTCTCGCAATTACAAAGATTTTCCACAAACTCACCAATTCATAGTCCACTCCAAATTACATCAAAACTAATCTAAATTACATTAAAATAATGATAAAATGTCTAGAAAATTAGGAAATTAATGTATACAAAATCCACCACATCAGGGTTTATGGTATATGAGATTTAGGGTATGAGGGTATATTAATAAGTATTATTAATATTTTAAAAGTATAATTACTTTTTTAAAATTTATTTTTGAATTGAGATAAATATTTTAGACATTTTTTTGTAAGGAAGTTTTTTTTAAAAAAATATTATATAAAATAAGTTAGAAATTAACTAAATATTTCTATCAATTATTACTTAGGTATATTAATATTTCTTAGAAGTTTAAATTATTAAATTAATGAGTATTATTATTAATTAATAACATTATTATTATTAATTATATAATAATAATTATTAATATATTCAATTATTTAATTGAATAATTAACAATAAAATTATATAATATAAAAACATTTACTTTAAATTATTAAATTAATGAGTATTTTTTTTAATTTTTTTTTTAATAGAGATAAATGTTTTAGACTTTTTTTAGTAAGAAAGTTTTTTTCAAAAAAATTATTTAAAAATTACTTTTTGTAAATTTCAGTAATAAAAAAAGTCTAAAATATTTTTTTCTGGTCAATAAAAATTACTAATTATTATCAGTACTATTATTAATATTAATTAATTAATCATTTATATAATTAATAATTCATTAATAAATATTATTAATAATAAAATTTATTATTATTGATATTAGGCATAGTATTATTTTATAGTTTAAATTATTAATATTATTAATTATTTTTTATATCAATTATTATTATTATTAATTATATAATAATAGTTATTAATATATTCAATTATTTAATTGAATAATCAACAATAAAAGTATATAATATAAAAACATTTACTTTTTTGATATTATGTATTATTACTAGTTATTATTAATATTATGATCCATGTGGTTATTTGAGACCCAATAAAACAATGTCATGTGGCATTATTTTATTGGGTCTCAAATAATCACGCGGATCATGAGCTAAACCAAATCCAACCATTCACACATTCAATTCAACGGTCAACAATTCTTCTAAACAAAACCAATAATTTATCTCCCTATTTCTCTCCTCATTTCTCTCTCTTCATTTTCAGTTTACCCGGAAATTATCAAACCCGTTTCTCTCTCTCTCTCATTTCCCTCCGGCGTCACCCTTCGGCATCACCCTCTGGCGTCTCCTTCAGCCTCCGCCGTCACCCTCTGGCGCCACCACAGCCACATCACCTTCGCCCTCCGTCACTCTCTCTCTTTTTCCATTTTCTTCGCCTCCTTCCTCAGCCTTCACAGATCTTACGCTGCCGTTGCCATTTCCTTCTCTCTCTGCGCCGCCGCCCCTCTTCCTCCCCTACCGTCGCTCTAAAGCATTTACCTCGCTCCGGCGAGGCTCAACCATCTAGATCTACATGGATTCCGACGAACCCAAACTTATTCCATGGATTCCGATGAGCCCAAACATATTCCATGGGTTTCCTTTCGATTTGTTATTGTATTTTGTGTTTTATTTCGATTGGTACAAACTTTTGTTTGATTTGTGGATGGTTGTGGATGGTTGTGGACGGTGGTGGATGGTGGTGGAGCAAAGTGTAACTTTTGAAAAATGTAAGGATTGATTTGAATATAAAAAAAGTTAAATGATTGATTTGAGAATAAAAAACATTAAGGGACTGATTTGAGAAAAAAAAAAAACTAAGGGATTGATTTGAGAATAAATATATATATATATATATATATATATATATATATATATATATATATATATATATATATATATATATATATATATATATATATATATATATTGAAAAAAGAAAATTAATAAAATTAATAAAATTGTGAAATTATGTAATAAATTTTAGGGACTCATCTACTTTTTGGCGTTACATTAGGTATTCAACTACTTTTTAAATTGGCGTTGCATTAGGTACTCATCTACTTTTTGACGTTGCTTTAGGTGTTCATATAGTTTTAAAATTGGCGTTGCATCAGGTATTTACCTGATGCAACGCCAAAGCTCTAGCGTTACATTAGCTTACTATGTCGTTGCATTAGACCTAATACAACGTAAGAGAATGCAACAACCATTTGGCGTTACATTAGGCCTAATGTAACGGTTTTTGGGCCCTAATGCAACGAAAATTGGCGTTACATTAGATCAGAAATGTAGTAGTGTCCTAAGTACTTTCCTGTGCTGGAATCAAATAGTTGCACATTTCTTATTTAATTGTTTATGTACTAATGTGCTAATATAATCTGTTTAGTATATGTTGTAAGTCCATATTTCAGGATATAATATGATGGTGGCATAAGCTAAAAACGTGGAGTTTTGAAGGAGAAGAAAGTTACGAGTGAAATGGAATTTTATGAGTAACTTTCAACAAAGTCCTTGTTTATATCAACAACTCAAAAAACGTGTGAATACTTGTTCAAAGTTGTTGCTACTGATCAAAGGAAATACAAGGACTGAGAAGCTTGGGTGTACAAGGCCGTATAGCATGGACTTGGAGAGCAAGTAGACAGTTGCTACAAAAGGGGGATTTGGTGATAACAAACCCATATGAAGTGAGGAGCAAGCTTATCCACTCACCCCACTCTCTTCTCATCGCCAAAGACAACCCACGGCTGAAACATTGAGTAGCCTTCAAGACATTGAGGACTATAAATATGCAAGGGTGAAGACATTTGAAAACATGCCAATTATACACTTCACACCTTCGTGCATTAGAGATAAAGTTCTTCTTGGTTCGATTTGTTCCTTCCTCCCATATAATATTTCACACTTGAATATCTTGGTTTCAAGTGTGTGTTGGCTAGGATTGAAATTCGTTCTTTATCTATTGTTCCATAGAAATTACATTGTAATAGTTATAGGGAACATTTCGGCTTGGTTACTCATTTATTATAGTGAATATAAAGTCTTGCCTAAGGGGTATACTCAAGTTATATATTTTATATAACTTGAGAAATACAATTTTGATGTTATTTTTCGCTGCAATCTCTTTACCAAATTGTTTTCCATTTCGAAGTGTGTGTGTGTGTGTTATCTCAAGTGCTATCGTTGGTGCTGTTATCACCTTGGATATCACTTGTGTTTCAGGCCGTGACAATTTCAAAGTGAAAATTCTTATACCTTATGGCATAGGTGTTTAGGTCATATCTCCAAAAGAAGAATTGATAAGCTTGTATCGGAGGGAATCTTAAAAAAGCTTGATATTCCGGATAAAAACTTTTGTATTGAATGCGTTAAAGGAAAATTTACAAACACCAAAGGGAAAGAATCTTTGAGAGCATCAAACGTCTTAGAACTAATTCATACGGATATTTGTGGACCATTCACTACCCCTTCATGGAATGGTCAACAATATTTCATTACATTTATAGATGATTACTCTCGTTATGGATATATTTATTTGCTTCATGAAAAGTCTCAATCATTGGACGTTTTCAAGTCTTTTAATGCAGAAGTTGAAAATCAACTTGGAAAGACTATTAAGAACGTTAGATCCGATCGTGGTGGAGAATACTACGGACGAAATGACGGTTCGGGTGAACAACATCAAGATCCTTTTGCTCGCTATCTTGAAGAGTGTGGGATTGTACCTCACTACACCATGCCGGGCAAACCTAGCATGAATGGTGAGTGGATTGGGGGAGGAGTTGTTAAAAATAAATTTAAAATGATTAATTTTTTTTTGACTCGACGGGGATGGGGGTGGGTGGGGTGGCAGGGGGTGGTGAGTGGATTGGGGGAGGAGTTGTTAAAAATAAATTTAAAATAATTTTTTTTTACTCGACAGGGGGTGGGGGGGGTGGGCAGGGGGTGGTGATGGAAATGGGGTAGGGGTGGTTGATGTGGGGTAGGTAACGTGAGGGTGTGTGTGTGTGTATGTGAGGGTGTTATCATTTTTCGGAAAATATTTTACTTAAGAAAAATTCGTGAATCATTTTACTTAGAAAAGTGGGGAAAATATTTTCTCCATTTTCCGATGCTAAACAAACACCAAAAAATGGGAAAAACGTTTTACGAAAAACATTTTCCCCCGAACAAATGGAGCCTAAGTCCAATTTTCACACTAGGCATCACAGCTTCAGCCATATATATACCTGGGCTCACAAATTAGTTTGGTTTTATTTCAATGTGGGATAGTTTCCTGCATGGCCACGACCAAGGTCAAGGCCGGCTAAGGCCGAGCCAAGGCAAGGCCACGGCCAAGACTAGGCAGGCCGAGCCAAGGCGCCTCATTTACTTTGCCTTTTTTTCGATGTGGGATAAACACCTGCAAGGCCACGCCCAAGGCTGACCAAGGCCGATCAAGGCCGAGCCAAGGCAAGGCAAGGCCACGGCCAAGGCCAATTTATATTTTTATTATTTTTGACAAATAATATTTTGTATATAATTTTTATTATTTTTGACAAATAATTTTTGGATATAATTTTAATTATTTTTGACAAATAATTTTTTGGATATATATATAAATTTATGAAATATATTTAAATTTTGTCTAATTTCTCGGTCCCGCTTAGGCCCCTAGGCGCTACGCTCGACTCCGCCACATAGCATCCGCCTAGCGCTTTTTAGAACACTGCTATTATCATAGCCGAAAATTAGTTAAAAAATATAAAAAGAGAAAGTTGAAATAAAATAATCGTTTTCATGAAATTTTTGAAACAATATAAAAAATCTAGCTATCAAAACCATCTTCGTTTTCTTCTATAACAAATGTTGGGCTTGACCCGTATAATTATGCCTTGAATATGGGCTTGGGATTAAGCCCCCAGGGTCGGAAAAGCACAACACAGGAGGTTGGAAAGGGCTTAGTAGCCCATGTTAGTTACTCCCTTCGTCCCTATTTTTTTTCTTTGTTAACACAAAAAAGATACTTTGAACAACAATTTTAGATAAATTTAATTGTTCTAATAAATTTTTAAAAATTATTATTGATAGTATTCTAATGGTGTATCGATAATACGTATTAAATTTTCATTATAGTTATTAAATTAACCTAAATTTATTGCTCAAAGTACTTTTGTAGAAAAAAGTGAAAAAGATTATTTCGGAACTGAGTGACATTTTACAGTTGGGTGGCAAAATTTAGCTCAAGACTCAAGCTTGATTCCATTTATTAAGGCTTTTAAGGATAGGCCTCGCATGACCAAGCCCAGCTTCCGTTAGGTTTAGTTGGAGAGGGTTTAGGCCTGTGTGGGCACTTGGGCCTATTTCATATGCATCATGCTAGGGTGTTCACGATATGAATTTGTTTGATTTTTTTAAACCTCGATCCCATTGGCCCGGTTCCTATGGTGTTCTCCGTGGATATTACAAATTATAGTAGTCCTCCATCCCACAATAAGGTTTTTAGTTTTGTTTTACACCTAAATTAAGAAAAAATAAATGTTGTAAATATAAAAGGTAAAGTAGAAAAGAGAAAGTTGGTAGGGAACTTTTGTTGTAAAAATGACAAGTGGTTTATGAACAGTATAAACTAAGATACGAACACGAACTTGTCCGGATAAGGCCCAAGTGGATTGGGCCCTAAATATAATCCATCAAAGTCTCAGATATGCGAGATGAGGCATGGGTTTCCTCGTCCCCTCTACTTCGTCATTCCCAAGGCCCAACATGCAAAATGACTAAAGGCACAAGTCAAATGCTGTGGAGACCTCCTTCCAAGGCCGAGAGAATCTCCCTTGACGACGAGGAGGCTTCCTCCTCGGCTATCAAACCAAAGACGGGTTTCTCCATTTATCTCTCATCCCTTCCCCGGCTCCTCATAAGCCGGTCAGGCTATGTAGAACGAGGAAATGGCCATCTCGACATCTCGTGCAGAGTAGCAGTTTATCCAGTCCTAATCAAGCAAGGACACTAAACAGTTACAATCTCTTTAGGATTGTAACCACCACTTACCAAATTCAGTTCCAACCAGAATTTCTCAACAGATATAATTCTCTTATGATTATATCTTATCTCTTAGCAGTCCAAATTCAACATGAATTCTACATTACTATTCTTATAAATACAAGCCATAATTCACAATATTTGGTACATTATCTTTTGACTCTAAACTCTGTCAAATTGATTTCTCTCTCTACAAACACATATATTTACTCTCACGCCGGAGGGCCTTCGCCGGAGAAGCTCCGGCTTAGTTTACGTGTTTTTGTCTCTATTTCAGGCTATTCAATCGCCGGAGTACAACCGACCGCTGGATTTGGTTGAAATTTGATTTGATCTTTCAAGCATCGAGTTCCATTGTCCATTTTAAATAATAAAGCAACTAAAAATCTTACTATTATGAAACAAACCAAAAAAGAAAAGTAAAAACCTTATTCTGATACGAAGGAAGGGAGTATATTTTTTAAAAAAATAAAACATACAATAATTAATATTATTATTAGTTTTGCCAAAAAAAATAAACTAAACACACAGTAAGGTCGAAGCATCGATCAATCTGCTGGGGGAGGCTCCCGTTCCCCCCCCCCCCATGCGGCATTCCTCCTGCGGCCGGCGGCGGAGCCTTACTTGTCGCCGACGACGAGGAAGATTTGACAGTATTATCTCGGTTACTGGTTATACCCTAAAACGCAGATTCATTACTAGGGGTGGCAGCTCATCAATTAATGGCGTAGGAGGTGGCAGTTCCCCATTGACAAGAGGAAAATTAGTACTAGCGTTGCCACGGGTCTGCTCCACAAGAATATTATCTGGATCAGGAGTAATAATTGCAGTATATCCGTCTTCCATTAGGATTAGGAAAGTGAAGCAAAATTTTTCAATCTATTCAATAGATAATACAAATCGCTTCTCGGCAATGAAACCAATCTGATGATGTCAAAAACGTTCGGATCAGTCCAAATCCAGCGGCAGGTTGTATCATGGATATTTGAATAGTTTGAAAAAGATGAACAAACACGTGAACTAAGTCGGGGCTTCACCGGCGAATGCCCTCCGGCGTGAGAGTAAGTATTTGTGTTTTATAAAGAGAAATCAATTGACAAAAGTTTGGAGTCAAAAGATTTGTTACCAAAAATAATGTGAATTATGGCTTGTATTTATAGGTATAGGATGTGTAGTCAATCTTTGAATATGTAATTGTGTTAGAGTAGGTTATAATCCTAGTTGGATTATAACTACCCACAATTCATGTTTGAGTAGAATTAGATAATTGTCTTCTGCATATGTACCTAGGAGGCATGCTTCTCGGCATGTGATGTTTGGTCGGCCTAAATTGATGCCGAGGGAGAGGGAACAAGAATAAGGAAGTCCGTCTGCTTGTCCTGGATGATAACCGAGCAGGGTCTCCTCGTCTTGTGGTGATCCCTTGTCGGCTTTGATTGATGCCTTGCTCGGCATATAAGGAGCTCTGGGCCTTAGTCATATTGCTCGCTCTGCTACGTTTCTGTCGATATAGTGGGAAATGACGAGTAGACATGACGAACATAGATAGGGAAGACCCACTCCCTATATATGTCGTGTTTGAGACTTGAATGTATTATATTTTGGGCCCAATCCATTGGGACTTGCTCGGCTGATAACCCACGTTCGTAACTCGGTTTATACAGTTAAACAAGAAAGTTAAACAAATTCTATTTATATATATATATATATATATATATATATTTTTGGGGAGTTGGGGGTGGGGGGTTGGTGTTCAGGTATATGGGGGTGTGGGGGCATGGACGGGTGAGGGTGGGGGTAGGCGGCAGGGCCGGCCCTGTTGCAAATGAGGCCCTAGGCTAAGTTTTAGATAGTCCTTCATTATAAAGCCTAAATAAAAAGAATTGGGTAAAAATATCAAAAGTGAGGATGCCATGGTCTGATCTCTGGTGGCTTGACAGCTTAGAGGAGGCCCTTAACCACTGGGAGAGGTACTATTTTGGGACATTTTGTGGCCCTAATTATACTAGTATTTTTGGTGGCCCTAGGCTGGAGCCTCACATATCTTGCATCAGGGCCGGCCCTGGTAGGCGGAGAGAGCAGAAAGTGGTGAAGCCAAAGATTTCTAGAAAGGGTGTCAATATTATTTTCGCAATAGAATATTATAATTGAGACATTTAAATTTAATTTAAGCATATAAAAAGTTAAAATAATAATATTTTGTAATTTTTTTTAAATAAAGAGAATTAAAATATATAAATTAATTATTTTTATCAGTAAAAGTTTATTTTCTAAAAAATTAAATACATTAAATTAAAATATTTTAAAATTAAAGGGGGTCATATGATCCCGCGTAATGTATACTATTATACGATGTTTTTTTTATCAGTAAAAGTTTATTTTCTAGATGGGTTTTTATTTTTTTAATTAAATTTTTTTTAAAGACAAAATGAGAAAGGAACAAATGTATGAGAGCAAAATGAAAAATTTGCCCATTTGAACTGTTCATGTTCATGACGGTGGAGGCCTCATTTATATTATAGATACTTAAATTTCTTAACAACACTATGCTCTCCACCGCACTGGTAAACATTGGTATAGTGGTCCAGCGAATGCGTGGTTGCAACTTTGACCAGGCCACTGCCATCTACTGCTAGTGCCTTTCACAAAGGCACCTACCTTTGCGTTTTCACTATTTCTCTTTTCTTTTTCTAATGGTCCTTTTCATGGCATGGGCTGCTCTACACATTTTTTTCTATTACATCTTCACTACATTCTTCTTTTTTCTTTTTTTTTTTTTTTTCAAAAATAAACATAACTGGTGCACGAACTATAAGATTGATCGAACGGAAGAACAAGAATCAATAAATCAAGACCAAGCTTTTCTCTATTCAATAAATCAAAGTCCGCCTCTTCCAAAACCATAAAACAAGTTAAAATACTTTTAAGAAAACCCTAAAACGAATTTCAAGGTAAAAGACAAAAATGCCCTAACTTAAATATTGAAAACATCAGAAAATAAAACCAGCATGCAGCCCGTCGTTGAGGCGGGCGCCTGGCTATGGATGATGCGACCGCCTGGAAGGCAGTAGGCTGCTGCCCCGTTGAGCCTCGGTGAGGCGTGCGCCTGGGTTGGTCTGGGACGGCCGCCTGGGAAGCAGTTGCTAACGCCCTTTGTTGATTTGCATCAATAACTATTACTACCTCCGTCCCAGTTAAGATTTTTACTTTCCTTTTTAGTCTGTTTCAGTTAAAAATTCTTAATTACTTTATTATCTAAAATAGATAAACAGACCCACTTTTCATTTTCACAACAAAAAATTTCTATCCACTTTCTCTATTCTATTTTACTTTTAATACTCACAAAATTTACTTTTTCTTAATCCCGTTCAAAGTCAAACTAATGACATTAAATTGGAATATAGGGAGTACTTTTGTTCTCAAAATGAATTATAAAAAAAAATCAAATTTATTTTAATCAATAGCAAATTTAAAAATATTTTGATCATTTATTTTAGGAAAGAGGAAGTAATAATTTTTGGTAGAACACTGTGAAATAATTTTCTTTCAAGAAATTTGAATGATTTTTTTTATATGAATACAAGTATTTAAAGAACCACGCACTCGATTTTCATTATGAAAAAGAGTGTAAATTGATTATTATGAGTGATCTTGATGGCTTGATGCAATGGGACAAATATAATGAACCATCCAATAGGATGAATATAAACAATTATCAAAGGTAATTATGGTCGCATTTATATCGATAATGGGCCATGCAAAAGCTTAGTTCCAATTTCAGTGATACAAGTTATAATGATTCATTTTACTATAGCAGAAGCCGACATACACAATGACCTTATAGACACATACTCCCTTCCTTCCGATCGAAGAGGAAAAATTTTTGTTTACACGACAATTAAGAAAAGTGATGTAGAAAAGATAAAAAATATATAGTAAAATAAATGTTGTGAGTATGAAAAGTGATGTAGTAAAAAGAAAGTGATGTAGGAAATAGTTAGTGGATATTTATTTTGAGTATGACAAGTGAGTTCCACAAATAAAAAAGTAATAAAAATCTTTCCATTTTTTGGTTGTGCCCCTTCAAATCAAATAAAACGCCCAAAAAGAAAATTTATGCCCCTTCGAATAATGGGACGGAGGGAGTATATATTAACAATATTTGATATATGAAAAATTAATAAATCTATCAATTTCACCGACTTCTAGAATTAGTATTCACAAAATCTAGTTAAAAATGCGTTTTACCCTTTTTAAGGGTAAAAATGATTTTTAAACAATTTATAGTGGCATTTTAATAATTAATTGGCATTTTATATATATTGGAGGTTATCAACACTGGCAGTCGTTAATACTGACACTGACACTAACAATACTGACAATAATACTGACATTCTTTAATACAATCACTTTTATTGATAAAATATGTATACCTACACTCGTTGTAACTAACATGGGTTGTATCATTGTAATGTCAATGTTAGGGGCCGTTTGGTTCGATGGAAAAAAAGTGAAGAAATGGAATGGTCAATGGAATTGAATTCCTGAAGAAATTGGAATGGAAAAAAATTGGTCAAACCCCTCCGTTTGGTTGGCACGAAATGAAATGAAATTGTCATTCAATTCCTTGGCAAATCATGTTTGATTTGAAAATACAAATTATAGAAATGGAATGAAAGCATATAAAATGTCCAATTTACCCTTCTTTTAAAAAAATAATGAGTAAAAAAAAATTTTTTTTTTGAGGGGAGTGGGGTGGGGTAGGCAGGAGTATGAAAAATGAGTAAAAAAAATATTTTTTTTTTTGGGGGTGAGGGTGGGGGTAGGGCGGGCGGGGCGGGCTGGTTGGGTGGGGTAGGCAGGGGGTATGCAAAATGAGTAAACACTTTTTTTTTTCGTGGGGGGTGGGGGGTAGGGCAGGGCTGGGTGGGGTAGGCAGGGAGTATGCAAAATGAGTAAATTTTTTTTTGTGGGGGATGGGGGTGAGGGGTGGGGCGGGGCGAGGCTGGGTGGGTGGGTGGGGTAGGCGGGGGTATACAAAATGAGTAATTTTTTTTTCGTGGGGGCGGGCGTAGGCGTAGGGCGGGCGGGTGGATGGGGTAGGCGGGGGTATGCAAAACGAGTAAATTTTTTTTTTTTCGTGGTGGGTGGGTGGGTGGGGTTGGCAGGGGGTTTTGCAAAATGAGTAAAAAAATTTTTTTTTGTGGGGGTGGGGGGATAGGGCAGAGCTGGGTGGGTGGGGTAGGCAGGGGGTATGCAAAATGAGTAAAAAAAAATTGTTTTTTGTTGGGGGTGGGGGGTGGTAGGGCAGGGGCTAGGTGGGTGGGGTAGGCAGGGGGAGGTAGGTGGGGTAGGTAGGGGTGATTTGGGTTTGGGGGTATTTTGGTCATATTTTTTTTTTTGAATTTCATTGTCGAAGGAATTGATCATTCCTCCCATATATGGAGGGAATGGCAAATTCCTATCTTGGATGGAATTGATCATTCCGGGGGAATGAAAAATTTGGAAAAACTTAAACCAAACATGGGAATGAAATTAGTCAAACGGAATTGACCATTTCATTCCATCGGCGGAATGACAAATACCACGAACCAAACGAGGCCTTAGTGTTTATAAGTGTCAGTTACATTCAGTAACACCCCTTATTACTAATAATAGCTATACAGTTTAATGTCAGTGGTAATAGTGTGCCTGAAGTTTCAGATAATTATAAAAATATCATTGCACCGGTTGAGATTTCTCACCTCGAATGCCCAGAATTTTTGCGAACTCAGAACATGCACATGAAAAATAAAATGACAATTAATAACAGTTTAAACAGAAGTAAATCCAGAAATAAACAGAGTAATGAAAAACAACAATAACGAGAAGAATAAAGAGAATTCGGCTCAGGCCCAAGTATCCTTTTGATCCGAAATCCAGCCACAATCCAAGGTCACCGATCCAAGGCGTTGCTAAGTATCTGAAAGGCAGCAAAACAATCCAAGAATAACACCCAATACAGACCCCAAACAATTCCGGCAGCCACAGCAAAAGGCAACACCAGCCTAACCTTAAAACCATAACCCACACTCTCTGTTATGCCTCGCCAACACACACACACACTGCTCAGATTAAAAACCTAACTGAGGAAGAGCACTTAGACAGAATATGAGAGTAGAAGAAAACGATCTGAACCTCGAACAACCTCACAAAACTCTCAACTATACCTCTGCAAGCTCACTAAACCCTCTCTATTTACCCGAAAGAGAAAATCTCAAAAGTGTGTATAAAACGTGTGTTGTTGATAGCTGCAAAGGGAGGGTGTGGGGGTTTAAATAGGGGCTGATGGAAGAGATAAGAAGAAGAAGATAGCGATAAACACTTACCCGATCGACCGAATCAACCGCGAAGGACGAGGAACGACGCGGCAAAATTGCCACTGAAGGAAACCAAAAATTGATCGCAAACTTGGTGAAACAAAAGAGTCCAAGTCAAATTCAACTTCAGCAATTAAATTTACGCTGGGAACAAAAAAGGTTACTGCTCACAATGGGCTGCGCAATTTTGGCCCAAAGCCCAAATAAACATAACAACATTCTCCACCTTGGATCAAGTGTCGGTTCATGACACTAGTGCAATTCACGATGCACTCACAGGATAAACTTACAGGGCATAGTCATCATCGCCTTAGCCTTCGGCAATTGATCCAACACAAAGTTAGAACAAAGTACGGAAAGCAAAAAATCTAGTTTATTCCTATCACATAGAAAGGAACGAAACTAGACACCCCAGCTTCACACAAAGTAAAGAAGAGGATTTTTGGGACAAACTAACACAAGCATCAACATGAAGTGTTAAAATTCAAAATTTTCAAACAATTCAAAAATTTTGAAACAGGCAAACATTTAGTTCCCATATCAGCAAGATTAAAATTGGTGTCAATTTTTTCAAGATAAACAACATTTTTAGCAATCACATCACGAATGAAATGATATTTAACATCTATATGCTTGGTTCTATCATGAAAAACAGGATTATTACCCAATTGAATGCCAGATTGACTATCAGAAAATACTACAACATTATCATTTAGAAAATCAATTTCAGAAAGTAAACCCATAAACCATATGTCCTCTTTTATAGCCTCAGTCATAGCCACATATTCAGATTCTGTCATAGACAAAGCCACAATTGGCTGTAACTGAGATTTCCAACTAATACAAGAGCCACATAGGGTAAACACATATGAAGTGGTAGATTTTCTATCATTAGCATAATTAGAATCAACATAACCAACCAATTTTATACCTTCATCACACTTAGTAAATTTCAAACCATAACTTACCGAATGCTTTAAGTACCTCAACAACCATTTAAGTGTTTACCAATGGGGCAAATCAGGATTTGACATATAACGGCTTAAATACGAAATAGTATAAACAATATCAGGACGGGTACTAACCATTAAGTACATAACAGAACCAATAGCATTCGAGTAAGGTATATTTTTCATTTGGTCTAGCTCCAAGTCATTTTGGGGACACTACTCTTTACTAAGCACAAAATGTGAAGCAAGAGGGGTATTAACAGACTTAGCATCTTTCATAGAGAATTTACTTAAAAACTTTTCAACATATGAACTTTGATTCAAGTAAATAACAGATAATTCACGTACTCTGATTATTCATGTCAAGTATCTTACTAGCATCACCGAGGTATTTCATGTCAAATTTAGCACTCAAGCAATTTTTAACATTCTCTACGGATTTAGAGCAAGGACTAATAAGAAGCATGTCATCAACATATATAAGCAAGAGAACAGGCATGCTCGTATCATTCTTGAAATATAAACAATGATCATAAGCACTCCGCTGGAATTTTAAATCTAGCATGCATTTATCAAATTTCAAGTTCCACATATGAGGAGACTGTTTAAGCTCATATAACGACTTTTTAAGCAAACACACATAATCAGGACAAGTATTATCAATATAATCCTCATGCTGCTTCATATAAATCTTTTCATCAAGATCTCCATGCAAAAAAGCAGTTTTAACATCCATTTGTTTCATTTCCCAATTAAACTGAGCTACCAAAGCAAGCATAATCCTAACATTTGTGAATTTAACAACAGGAGCAAATATTTCAGTGTAATATATGCCTTCTTTCTGAGTAAAACCTTTTGCTACAAGTCTAGCTTTAAATCTAACAGAGTCGGATTCATTCTTGACTTTATAAAGCCACTTACAAGAAACAATTGAACAGTTTTTCGGTCTAGGTACTAGGGTCCAAGTATCATTAACATGCAAAGAATTCATTTCATCATTCATAACATTAATCCACTCATTCTTGTTAGCAGAATTTAAAGCTTCATTATAGGTTTTAGGCTCAGAATTATCAATAGATTCAAACACACTAAACACAAATGAAGTCATATCAAAATCATGAAAATGTGCGGGTCGCCTAGATATACGTCTAGGTCTATCACGACTAAGTTGGTAGTCATTCAAAGCAGGCAACTCATTATCATTATTTTCAATATCTTCATTTTCAACATCAATATTTTGCTCATTCGCATCAATAGGATTATCAACAGGAGGAATCACATCAGGTTGTGTAACAGGCTCATTAACAATAGCAGGAATAGGCACATAAGAGTGCTCCACCGTATTTGGAGCAGGGGGAGGGGGAGGCACATTATTCAAGCAAGGAAACTCAGTTTCATTAAACACAACATCACGACTAATGATCACTTTGAACCCCAGTTCTTACCTTACCCATAATCTATACCCCTTGACACCCTCCGGGTATCCCAAGAAAATACACCTCACAGTCCGAGGTTCAAGTTTATCATTTTTTCTATGGGCATATGTAGCACAACCAAAAATCCTTAAAGTAGAATAATCAATAGGTTTTCCAGAAAAAACAGCTTCAGGACATCTACCATTTAAAGGGACAGAGAGAGACCTATTTATAAGATAGGCGACAGTCATCACTGCCTCACCCAAACACGTTTGGACAAACCAGAAGTAGCAAGCATGGTTCTAACTCTTTCTAATAGAGTTCTATTCATACGTTCAGCAACACCATTTTGTTGCGGTGTATAAGGCACAGTCTTATGCCTTTTAATTCCATTCTCTAAGCAAACGTTATCAAACTCATTATTGCAAAATTCAAGACCATTATCAGTCCTAAGCACTTTGATTTTTCTACCTGTTTGATTTTCAATCATGACTTTCCAGGTTTTGAACTTATCAAAAACATCAGATTTATTTTTCATTAAAAACACCCATGTTTTTCTAGAAAAAGTCATCAAGTATAGACAAAAAATATCTATTACCACCTTGAGTGGTCTCACTAGCAGGACTCCATACATCAGCATGTAAATACTCAAAAATTGCTTTAGTCGAACAATGATTGGGATTAGGGGGATTGAGAAAAGATACTCTATGTTGCTTACCCATCACACAAGAGTCATAGAAAGGCATACCAGAAATTTTATCTTTACCAAAAATGTCATTTTTATTCAAAATTTCCAAACCTTTATTACTCATGTGTTCAAGTTTTTAATGCCACAAATCAGTTTTTTCAACTTTAACAACATTAGCATAATCAGTCATTGGTTCAGCAGTTCCAACATACAAGTTTCTAATCTTTTCAGCTTTGAAAATCACAAGAGACCCCTTCAAGATTTTCATGCACCCACTACCCCATTTCCCTTCTAACCCATCATTTTCTAAAGATGCACAAGACATGAGATTGTTAGCTAAATCAGGCACATGTCGCACATCTTTCAACGTTAAGCAAGAACCAGACTCAAACTTGAGACAAACGTCTCCAATACCAGCAATTTGACACTTTTTATTGTTAGCTAAAGAAACAGAGCCACTTTCCATATCACTATAAGTATGAAACATGTTTTTATCAGGTGTCATGTGAAACGTACATGCAGAATCTAACAACCATTCATTTTTCACATAATGAACATAATTCACCACAGTTTTAGTAAACATAAAAACAGAAGGCTCATTTTCACCAGAAGCAAAATTACAGTCAATTTGCAAGTTTTGATTCTTATTTTTAGGATTAGGACACTCTTTACGAAAATGTCCCGTCTCACCACAATTGTAACATTTTATGTTATTTTACCGATCCTAGACTTACTTCTTTTCTTCTCATTATTTTTACTAGATTCAGTCTTGTCATGTTGCTTATTCTGATTATTATTCCTTTGAGTAGGTCGTCCTCTCACCACATTAACCTCACCAACATTAGATGATTTACCCTTATTAACTCTTAATTCCAATTCTTTACGTTTTATCCCGTTAATCACGGTATCAAGCACAATTCAGTTCTACCATACTTAATCGTAGATCTAACATCAGTATAAGAGTCGGGTATAGCATTCAAGAGCACAATAGGAGTATATTCATCAATATTTTTATCACCAGTTTGCTTAATGTCTTGCACAAGTTTAGTAAACCGATCAATGTTATCATCCATGTCTTTGTTTAAGTCTAATTTAAACTGAAATAATTTCTCAAGTAAATACATCTTACTAGGTAACGATGTTTCAACATATAATTCTTGCAATTTATCCCAAAGAGCTTTAGCAATATCATGTTTACCAACTTTTCTCAAAACAGAGGCAGGCAAATTCAATATAATCGAAGAATAAGCACATTCATCCATTTCAAACCTTAATTCTTGATTATCAGATTCAGCAAATTGTTGAGTTACAACTTTAAATACTCTTTCTTTAATCAAAATACCTTTCATTTTTTGTTGCCAAATCAAAAAATCACCTTTGTCATTGAATGGCTCCATCATATAAGCATTCATACTAGAAGCCATACAAAAATAATGAATTTCTAATTTTCAAAAACAAATAAGATATCTAAAAGAAACAAGTATCAAAGCACCACAGAACACAACAACTAGGGAACAACTAAGAATTAAAGAAACGATTTTACCGTTCACCATTCGCAAAAGAATAACCGGGCTCTGATACCACAGTTGAGATTTCTCACCTCGATTGCCCAGGATTTTTGCGAACTCAGAACATGCACATGAAAAATAAAATGACAATTAATAACAGTTTAAACAGAAGTAAATCCAGAAATAAACATAGTAATGAAAAACAGCAATAACGAGAAGAATAAAGAGAATTCGGCTCAGGCCCAAGTATCCTTTTGATCCGAAATCCATCCACAATCCAAGGTCACCGATCCAAGGCGTTGCTAAGTATCTGAAAGGCAGCAAAATAGTCCAAGAACACCCAATACAGATCCCAAACAATTTCGGCAGCCACAGCAAAAGGCAACACCAGCCTAACCTTAAAACCATAACCCACACTCTCTGTTATGCCTCGCCAACACACACACACACACACTGCTCAGATTAAAAACCTAACTGAGGAAGAGCACCTAGACATAATATGAGAGTAGAAGAAAACGATCTGAACCTCGAACAACCTCACAAAACTCTCAACTATACCTCTACAAGCTCACTAAACTCTCTCTATTTACCCGAAAGAGAAAATCCCAAAAGTGTGTATAAATTGTGTGTTGTTGATGGCTGCAAAGGGAGGGTGTGGGGGTTCAAATAGGGGCTGATGGAAGAGATAAGAAGAAGAAGATAGCGACAAAACACTTACCCAATCGACCGAATCAACCGCAAAGGAGGAGGAACGACGCGGCAAAATTGCCACTGAAGGAAACCAAAAATTGATCGCAAACTTGGTGAAACAAAAGAGTCCAAGTCAAAGTCAACTTCAGCAATTAAATTTACGCTGGGAACAAAAAAAGTTACTGCTCACAATGGGCTGCACAATTTTGGGCCAAAGCCCAAATAAACATAAAAACAGCACCTTTTAAAATAAGTGTTAATTATTTAGAAAAATATCACTAAGCTTTTTAAAACACATTTTACCCTAAGTTTAGGATAAAAATTACTTTTTTGTGTAATGGATAGTCCTTTTGATTTGTGGTGGCAAAGAAATGTCCTAGATGCCCTTTCTAAGATCATAGTTAGCCCTCCATCCCATAATCAATTGTAAGGGTCTGAACTGCTGTGACATTAGAAGTCTCGATCGCCACATCCTATTGGCTGGTGTAGGTATTTCGAAATAATCCCGTTTTAGTCCTAAAACTAGGTGAAAGGAAATATTTCTTATATGTCTACTTGATTTTATTTAGAGTCGCAACCTATATTTTAATAAAACATAAGAAAACCTATGTCTAATTGTTTTTAAACCAGAGATTCAAGAGAAAAGGTTTAAAGTTAGATTACGTAACGAGAAGCTGTTAAGTACCCGCTTTGCATGGTATTATGACCGATCTGCTACTTTAAATGTTCTATTCTAAGTTAATGTTCTTCAATATTCAATAGGGTAATTTAGAAAAGGGGGTTAGAATGTAAAGGAGAAACCCTTGATTGTCTCTAACGAATGAAGTAATCTTTGATAATCTTTCTATTAATAGGGATCATATATACTAACAAGACACAAAAAATAAACATAAAAACAATAATTTTAAAGATAAAGATGCTTAGAGAAGAAGGCTTGAAGTCATGATACCATGTTCGAAGAGAGTATTAATAAGAGTCCTTTTTAGAGTTGTGTGATGATGTGTCGCCATTTCGCGGGAAAAAATTCGATTTTTCGCGTTTCTTTGAAAAAAACCAAATAAAACCCGGGAAAAAGAACGGAGTCGCCACGCCATTTTTGTTTTAAGGGCCAAAACTTTGAAAAATGCCCGAGATCAGAGATTTGGGTTCGGAGGTCATGTTACACGCCGGGAAGGACGTTAGTGTGCACCCGGAATGCCTCGTAAAACGAGTCTTCCAAGCTGAAAATCATTTGTGTGTGTGTGTGTGTGTTTTGGCCAAAATAATTTGAAACTCAGAAAAGTAAAAATTGGGATATCTTTTTAAGACTTTAAACTGATCCCATGATTTTTTGGAAGATTTTTGGATTGAGATTTGGTACTCAAAAGACCTTTTGAAGTTGAGAGCCACTTCTGCCAGAATGAAAAAGGCAGTGGACCTTTGATTTTGAAATGGATTCAAGGATCTTAAAACTTCATAATCTGGATAAACTCAGAGAATTAGAGTTGTTCCATACACCTTAAATAAGATTTGTGCGAAGGAATTTTCCATTTTGGAGAAGATTTGAGGGGTCAAAACCTTCTGGAAATCTCAGATATGCAATCTGGATTTCCAGAAGCTGATGAACTAGCCTCTAAAAGAAAATTTGAAAAAGTGATTTTTACTCACCCAAAAAATAAAGTAAAATTATTTCTGGAAATCTCTGGATGTTGGCTACAAAAAGTGTTTTGTAGTCAACACCAAATTCCAAGTTTATCTGTGTCCAAAAATTAAGACAATGGACTGGGATTTTGGAAAATTGCTACTGGACAGCAACTTCTCAAGAAAGAAAATATGATTTTAAGGGGGGTTTTGCATCCATGCTTGTCCCCATTTCCCTAGGTTTTCGTTAGTGATCACTTGACATTTTAGTGGTGAATCAACTATACCAAACCATCCTTGGGGTACATTAGGACTAAGCACTTCATTTTCTTGGGAAGGGGATTTTTATCCTTTGAAAATGAGATTTGATGCTTGAAAATGGTTTTTAGGGTTTTGAAGATGTGTTTTCTTTGCAAGAAAATAAGAACACATTGAAGAAAATGTTGATCCTTGTAGAAGATCATCCATGGAGATGAACTTCCATGGTGATCTTCTTGGATCTAAGACAAGAAGAAGAATGAACTACATTTTGTAGTTTGAAAATGCATGCATGGATGAAAGATTTAGGGTAAGAAGAGGGAGGTTATACCTATCTTCTTTGTATTTTGGGGCTTTGGCTTGAATGTATGAGTGTTTGAGACTTTGAATGTAAGAGTGTTTGGGTTTGATTTGAGTGAGTGAAAGTTGGGAAGATTCAAGAGAAAAAGGTGACAATTCTTATGGAATTCTCACTGTTTTCTCGAGTATATTCGCCAAAATACTGTGAATTATGCTCTTGTTCCTCCTTATTTTTGTGACTGGAGGGCTCAATTTATAGCCCTCTGAAAATTGCAATCTCATCCGCGCGGATAGGACCTGCAGCGTGCACTGTTCATTAAATGCTGCGTGCTTTGGACAAGAGTACTAATCTTTTTTAAAATTCAAATTAACCAGCCAGATTATGTTTCCAGCCATTTCTTTTTTTGGTTTTTCTTATTTCTTTTGCTTTTTTGATTCTTTTCCTTGGTTTATCTTTTTTTGGCAATCCCCATTTTGCCCTCACTTTGTTAGAAAAGTTAGGAATGTTAGGAATTGTTAGAAATGTTATAACTTTCGTTAATTTTCTAACGAAAATTCTAACAAGCTCAAATTGGAGCACTTACAGTAGCCCCTCGGCGACGGCGCTTTCGAAGGAAGCGGGGTCGTCGATAAGAGTAAGGCTCCATATTTGGCAGGATGATCGAGTGATCGGTGGCTGAACCTATTAATAGGCTACCTACGTATCCCGAATGGGAATCAAGCCAGTCGTAGTTTGGGTCTTTGACCCTGGAGATGATGGCGTTTTAGGTGCCTCGAACCTGATGAGCGAGTTCTGCGGTGGTTCCGGAGAGAAACTCTGGGGGAATAAGAGATGACCATTTTCGGTTTGATGGCTATCCGCTCTGCTGGGGGTAGGAATGACCATTTTCGGTCTGATGGCTATCCGCTCTGCTGGGGATGATTGTGATTTATCGTTTTCCTAGTGATAGCGTCTTAGGTGCCTCGAACCTTGGAGATGGCGTTTTAGGTGCCTCGGACCTTGGAGATGGCGTTTTAGGTGCCTCGAACCTTGGAGATGGCGTTTTAGGTGCCTCGAACCTTGATGATGGCATTTTAGGTGCCTCGAACCTTGATGATGGCGTTTTAGGTGCCTCGAACCTTGATGATGATGGCTTTTTAGGTGCCTCGAACCTTGATGATGGCGTTTTAGGTGCCTCGAACCTTGATGATGGCGTTTTAGGTGCCTCGAACCTTGATGATGGAGTTTTAGGTGCCTCGAACCTTGATGTGAAATGGCCTTTCGGTGGACTTTGTCTGCTGCCGAAGGAGAGGGTGACCGTTTTAGTCGAGGGGCTGGACCTAATGACAGGCTACCTACGTATCCCTAGCGGGGAATCAAGCCCTTTCGTAGTTCGAGATCTTCTCGAGATTTCGTTGGCTTTTGGGATTCCGTTAACTTTGCTGGGGATTTTGTTAGCCTTTGCTGGGGAAAATCAGACATATTCGTCTGGGAAATCGGTCTTACGTTTGACTGCCGGGGGATGATTTTGATGAAAGATACGGGATTCCGTTATCTTTCTCGGGGAGATCGGTCTTACGTTTGACTGCCGTTTGATGATTTTGATGAAAGATACGGGATCTCGTTATCTTTCTCGGGGAAATCGGTCTTACGTTTGACTGTCGGGGAATGATTTTGATGAAAGAAACGGGATTCCGTTATCTTTCTCGGGGAAATCGGTCTTACGTTTGACTGCCGGGGAAGATTTTGATGAAAGATATGAGATCTCGTTATCTTTCTCGGGAAATCGGTCTTACGTTTGATGCCGCTTTGATGATTTTGATGAAAGATACGGGATCTCGTTATCTTTCTCGGGGAAATCGGTCTTACGTTGATCGCCGTTTGATGATTTTGATGAAAGATACGGGATCTCGTTATCTTTCTCGGGGAAATCGGTCTTACGTTTGACTGCCGTTTGATGATTTTGATGAAAGATACGGGATCTCGTTATCTTTCTCGGGGAAATCGGTCTTACGTTTGACTGCCGTTGATGATTTTGATGAAAGATACGGGATTTCGTTGTCTTTCTCGGGAAATCGGCCTTACGTTTGATTGCCGTTGATGATTTTGAAGAAAGAAACGGGATTCCGTTATCTTTCTCGGGGGAGATCGGACTTACGTTTGGCTAGTTTGATGATTTTGATGAAAGATACGGGATCTCGTTATCTTTCTCGGGAAATCGGTCTTACGTTTGACTCGCCGGATGATTTTGATGAAAGATACGGGATTTCGTTATCTTTCTCGGGGAAATCGGTCTTACGTTTGACTGCCGTTTGATGATTTTGATGAAAGATACGGGATCTCGTTATCTTTCTCGGGGAAATCGGTCTTACGTTTGACTGCCGTTGATGATTTTGATGAAAGATACGGGATTTCGTTATCTTTCTCGGGGAAATCGGTCTTACGTTTGACTGCCGTTCGATGATTTTCTTGACAAGGGGCTGACTTTGGTTAACTTTGGTTAACTCTGTCAAGTTGGGGACTAAACTGCAGAGTTCTGGATTTTTAAAGGGCAAAAGGGTCATTTTGACCCTAACAATCCTATCCGCGCGGATAGGAGCGTGTTCAGAGGGTTTTAAATGAGGGGCCGCCCCCTTTCTTCTTCCCCAGTTTGTTTTTACGGAATTACGAGAGAGGAAGAGAGAAAACGCAAAAAAACCGCCATTGTTGGGCAAAAAAGCTTCGAAATCTTCCGATTTTCTTCGATTTTCGAGCAATGGAACACGGAGAAGGTGCTTTTCAAGGCCAAGGACGTGGCCCGGTGGCGGAGAGACGATTGGAGCTCGTCCGGATGACGAGGCACTATACTCTTTCGCAATCGATTGCGGAGGAGCCCTACCCCGATGCTTGGCAACATTGGGCTTCTGATCCGAGTCTCCGAACGGTATACTTCGAATCCTTTTGATTCCTTTGTTGATTTTTTGCTTGAAATTGAATTTTGGGTGATTTTTGAATTTTTTTTTTTGAAAATTCGAATGATTGATGTTCTTGGCTTTGAATCTTGATTTTGATGCTTTGCATGTTGTAATGAGTATATGGGTATCCCAAAATATGCATTTTGCTTGGAGAAAGAATTGGCCTTTTCGCCATTTTTTTTTGTAAATTCGAAAATTATGAATTGTGACTTTGATTTTTTTTTTTTTGAAATTTGAATATTGATCTTGATGATATGCATGTTGCAATGAATTTGTTGGTGTTTCAAAATGTGCATTTTGCTTGAGAAAAGAATTGGCATTTTGCCAACATGAGATGATGATATGAATGTATGATTTTTTTTTTTGAAAAGTGGGACGGATTTTTCCTCCCGTTGATTGAATGCATGTTATTTTATGAAAATGGGACGGAGTTTTTACTTCCGTTGACTCTTTGTATGAAAGATTTTTTTTTGATGAATGCATGTATGCATGTCTTATGAAAAATGGGACGGAGTTTTTGCTTCCGTAGGATGTATGAATGTAGGATTTTTTTTTTTTTGAGATGATGGATGATATGCATGCATGCATAGGAACTTCTTTTTTTTTGAAAATGGGACGGAGTTTTTACTTCCGTTGACTCTTTGTATGAAAGATTTTTTTTTCATGAATGTTGATTGGGATTTGCTGAAAACTGTCTTTTTTGTGCGAGAAAAATGGGGCTATGCTCATTGTATGCTGTTATGCTGTCGAATTTTCTTTGAAATTTCATGATGCATATGTATGCCTCTTTTTTTTTTCGTGCAAATGCAAATGCAATTTTTTTTTTTGACATTTTCTCTTTTTTTTTTTTGTTTTATTGCAGGGTGGAAACAACTACGTTACGGAGCAGCTGAACAAGATGAAGACTCGAGGATCGGTGGAGTCCGTAGTTGACTTGTGGGACCGGCTTCCGAATGCGGGCCGAGGAGCTTTGCCGAGTCCGAGACAGATTGTTGTTGAGACCGGGCTTTGGGAGTTGAGTGCTTGAGGGGATTGGTCAAGTTCCCTAAGAGCAAGGGCTTGATGTTTGCTTTGGCGCAGCACTGGTGGGATGCGACCCACACGTTTCACTTCTTCTGGGGCGAGGCTACGGTTACGCCTTCCGACTATGCTGCGATCACGGGTTTGTCCTTCAATGGACGCAGCATTGAGTGGCGGGATGGCTACAGCGATGCGGATCCGTTGTGCTCTTCGGGATTTTCCCTATGCCCAAAAAGGGGATGGGGATGGAGTATGCGGTGGTCTACGGGAAGATTGTGGAGACCATTGTGAGTTACGAGGCCGGGAGGAGAGGATAGGCGCCGATCGATTGCCGTGTGGCCTTCTTGTGGTTTGCTTTTTCGAGCACCCTCTTTGGACATGCCGAGGGGACGGCGCCTTTGCCTTGCCGAGGTCCTTGGAGGACATGGAGATGGCTGGAGATGTCTCCCGGGAGAGGCCGGGCCGGCAGAGCTTTACTTTGCTCTCGATAGGTTCACGTAAGGCCGTGAGCTCCTTGTACCGCTTTGAGTTTGCCCTGGAGGTATAAGCTCTCTTTTTGCTTTCCCTTTTTTTTTTTTGAGCACACACTTTTCTTTTCGTGACCGGATTGATTGGATTTTTACCTTTCGCAGTATGGGCGTTGGAGTTTTTCCACGTCACGATGTGGCGACGACAAATGGCGGAGTACGTCGGGCGTATCCGGCCATGCACTCTTGGTCCAAGCATGCCCGGGAGAAGATAAGCTCCAGGGGGCGTACGACTCTCGATACGCGGATTGCCTTCCTTTGACGGAGGCCGAGACGGATGAGAGGATGATATTTTATCCCCGGGATCGCTTTCGAGGTGGCGCACCGAAGGGCGCCGAGATTTGGACTGTGCAATGGAGGATTCTCGAGAGGTCCGACTCCGCGATGCCTATTATCCGGGAGAGAGGGTGACGCGCCGCATGGCGTGAACTCGCCTTTGAGGACACCGGTGGAGCCTCCCGCCGATATGATGCACCCGAGTGACAGATTCGCGACTGGGATGATTACCGAGCCTGGCCAGCACTTCTCGGCATTTGTGGCGATTGAGCCGCACTCGTATTTGTTTTGAGGAGGCCGAGGATGCCCTGTGTTCCGGATAGAGAGGGCTTGGGATCCCGCGGTACCCTCGGACGGATTTTTCATATATCCAGGATGGGGTCCGATTGAGGGTGCAGATCCCTCACTCGAGCGGCTTCCACGAGCTTTCCGGCCTCGTCCGGTATGAAGGTATGGCTTCTCTTTCTTTTTTTTTTTCTTTTGTCTTTTCTTTCCTGTCATCATTTCTTGCTTCAATCGTTTCTCACGCTTTTGCTTTTGTGCAGTTTTCGGAGGTGGTCGTCGAGAAGCTGACGAAGCAAGTGATCGGAGCTAAGAGATTCATCAGGAGGATGGTCGCTTGCGGGGCTCCTCGTGCTAGAGCGAGGCGACCACGGCCGGCGCCCGTTAGGCGGGAGGCTTCCCTATTCGTTCGTAGACTTCTTCGTAGACTCCTCTCGTCTCCTCTCATTGATCCCCGCGCGGTGCCGCTTCGGATCACGTCATTCTCGGGGATCCACACGGGCAGGACACGTTTGGCGCATGGTGGGTCGTCTTCGTATGTCCAGGAGTCCGACGCCTTCACCTTCGGATATGATTTTTCGCAGATCTCGGCTTGCCCTATCGAGCGTGCCGGTTGGTCCCGACGAGCCTCTTTCTCGGGAGACGAGGACGATTCTCGAGCCCGAGATTTTCAGTGGCTCCCGAGGAGGCGGGCCCGAGTCGCAAGAGGGACCGGGGACGTACGTCGGGCGCTAGGGATTCCGATTGATTACCCCCCGATTTTGATTTTCTGAGATTTTGAGATTTATGACTGGGATTGAGATTTGTACAACTTATGCACATTTTTTTTCTTCTTTTTTTTTTTTTTTTTTGATGTAATAATTTAGGATTATTGATGTTTGTTTATTTTTTTTTATGCACACTCTTTTTTTCTTTTCTTTTTTTGGAATGTAATAATTTAGGATTTTATTTTATGAATGCAATGCGGTATGAATGCAGTGTTGCATGAGCCTTGGTTTTTTTTTTTTTTTTGGCAAGGGTGTTAGTTTTTGGTATATGGACCGGTTTGGGAGGTTTTTGCACAGTGTTCCGAGCAACCGGGACGGAATATTCCTCTTTTGGTGTAGCAAATTTTGACTCAAGCTGCAGATTTTTCTCGATGGAAAGCAAACATATCCGCGCGGAGGAGTCCCGCATCTCGACATTGTCCTTTAATTTTGCTTCAGATCTCGGTCTCACTTTATTTCAAATTCAAATATCCTCTTCAACCTCCAAATTCAAAACAGCCATTTTCGGGGAGAAAGAGAGAAAACCATGGAAAACCTTAGAAAAGCTCCATCAAAATTGTCCCAAGAATCCCAAATGTCATTCTTCAACAAATTCAAGGATTGGTCCCGGAGATTATGCATGAGAGGAGGTCCTTCTTTGAAGAAAGGTATAAGGTGAAGTGCTTATGGTCTCTCAAGGAATTGATTCCGGATTATGAGTTTTTGAGGGCTTCTTCCTCATTTTGGGACACTAGAAGGCATGTCTTTTGCCTTTCCTTCAACGAGATTGTTCCGACCGTGGAAGAATTTCGGGCCTTGCTTGGTGGTCCGGAGGTGGAAGAGATAGCGGTTCCTTTGCCCTGGAGGGGCTTCTTTTGTTGACAGATTGTGCGTCCTCCTTCATCTTTCCCTGAGGAAGCGCAAGGTATGATCCGTGGTCCCGATCATTTTGATATTTCCGGCCTTCCCGATAGGTTTAGGGGCCTAGGCTTGGTGGATGATGCCTATTGGGATGCCTTTGCACTTTGTATGTTTGGCACCCTGTTCATGGTCTATTCCTTCGGGATCTATCATCGGTCTCTGCTGGATGTAGTCGTTCATTGTCGCCCGGGCGTAGATGTCGTACCTTTGATCCCGGGGGAGACTTTTCATGCTCTCGATAGGCCGGCTACCGGGAAGCGGTATATGCACGGGGGCAGCCTGGTTCCTCTTGACCCCGTGGCCGATGGAGCGTTTGGGGATTCTTCGGGAAACTCCCGACATGATCAAGCCTTGGACATTTGCCAGGAGGGGGTTGCTGTGGATTTTGATGATCGTGGCTCATGGGAGCGTTGGATGGCTGGTCGCCGTACGTAAGATATCGATGGTCGCTGCCTTGTTGGCGGGTGGAGACTCGCAGAGTGCGTCAGGACGGGTCTCATGTGGTCATGCTTCCGGGCTTTCTCACCCTTCTATATTCCGTCCTTGGTTCTCGAGACAGCTTTGGCTTGGAGCAGTTCCTTTGGAGGACTTTGATGATATAGCCCTCGTGGTGGTGGCTTCTGTTTCTATGGATGATCCCTCGGTGTTTCCATTTCTTTCCCGAGCATGGAGGTATGACATCTTTCCTCTTCGGGTTATCCTCAGCGTCCGAGACCGGTGTTCTCGACCACTTGGTACCCGGATTGGTACGAGAGGCATTTGGGAGAGACTCGTATGGCTATTTTGAGACGGCGTGAGGCCATTGTGGGTGCGGAGGACCCGACCGTTTCGAGAGGAGGAGGGCCGAGGCGAGAGCCAACCCTCATGACAAGAGCGGAGACGCCGTGACCGACTATGAGGCTTACGTCAAGAGACAGGAGAGGAGGGCTCCTATGCTACCGCCTAGGCTACAGGAGATGAGAGATGACGCTAGGGCTACTAAGGCCCCGACAGAGGTTGGTTTGATAGATCCCGTTCCTATACCAGAGCTTGGTAGGAGGAATACCGACATTTTTCCCTGTTCGTAAGAAGAAGACTCGAAGGGGGAAGAAGAGGGGAGAGGCCGCCGAGTGGCATGGAGTGACTCCGAGGTTTCCGAGTATCCCTTTCTTGTCATGGCGTACACATTAGTTTGATTATGTATCTTAGTTTTCTTTTAGCAGTTGCCGCTGTAGGAATGAATCGGGCTTAGACTCATCAAAAAGCTTTTAACTTGTAATGAATATTTGAATTGCTTTAGAGTTTTTCGAGACGCTTTCATGGTCCGATCAGCTTGTATTGATGCCAAAGTATGACTTTTATTTGTGTTTTAGACCGAACCGTTTCCGCCGCCTACGTTTCCCTCATTTTGAGGAGCTCAGGTCTTCGTAGTTCAACCCGATTTTTTTTGTTTTTTTTTTGTTTTTTTTTTTTTTTTTTTTTTTGTTTTTTTTTTGTTTTTTTTTTTTTTTTTTTTTTGGTGCAACCCCGTTTTTTACCTAGGCCGCCCTTTTCGGGTTTTCAACCTAGTTGGGTATTACTCTTTTAGCACTCCTTTTTTTTTTTCTTTTTTTTACGCGTAGTATCTCGCGCAGCCTTGTCACCATTCACCGGGTGTACAAAGGGATTCCCGTCGAGGTCCGCAAGTTGCATGGCTCCTCCGGAGAAGATCTTTTGGACGACGTATGGCCCGACCCATACAGCTCCCATTTGCCGAGGGGGTTGATACGGATCGGGGCTTTTCTTTCAAAACGAGATCCCCTTCTCGGATCTCCCGATGCTTTACTTTCTTGTCAAAGGCTCGCCATTCTTCCTTGGGTAGGCTCGGATGTGTTCCATGGCTTTCAATCGTCGCTCATCTAGCAGGCCAATTCATCATGGCGACTCTGGAGCCATTCGACCTCGTTGATCCGGCTTTCCAAAGCAGTATACGGAGCGAGGGATCTCTAGCTCGATTGGGAGTACGGCTTCCATTCCGTATGTGAGGGCAAACGGTGTTTCCCGCTTGCCGTTCCGACCGATGTTCAGAGCCCCAGAGTGCCAGTGTGTAACTTCTCGGCCAATCTCGCCTTGGACAGCCATTTTCCGGATGATATTTTCCAAAGTCTTGTTTGTCGCCTCGACGGCTCCGTTGGTTTGGGGCCCGTAAGGAGATGACTTGTGACGGGTTATTCTCGAATTCTCGCCAGCCTCGTCGCATTCCCTTCGAAGTGGGATCCATTATCTCGAAATGATTTCGGCCGGCAACCCGTATCCGCATATGATGTTCTCTTTGATGAAGAGGGCTACTTTCCTTGAGCCGAGGATTTTGTAGACTTGGCTTCAACCCACTTCGGTGAAATAATCCACGCCTACCAGACGAATTCGTGGCCGTTGTCCGCCGATGGTGTGATTTTGCCTATGACATCGATTCCCAAGTGACGAAAGGCCAAGGGGTTGTCATGCAAGATAACTCGTGAGGAGGCAAGTGATTAAGATTGGAGTATCGCCGGCATTTGTCGCAGCCTTTTGACGAACCGGATGCGCCGGTTTCCATGGAGATCCAAAAGTACCCCATTCTCGCATGATTTGCATCGTAGCTCGAGCATTCATGTGAGGGCCGCAGTACCACCATGTATTTCTTTCATGAGTTCGGTAGCCTCTTGTTTGCCGATACATCGCAGAGGGGGCCTTGATAACGCTTCTTGTATAGCATATTTCCCAAAAGAACATAATGGGAGGCGAGCCGTCTGTGGCCGAGAGACTTTTCGCTTTGATTCCTTCTTTATATTCCCCATCTTCATTTTTGAAAGGGGCCTCGCCATCCTTCGTGTACCGGTAGATCTCGAGTGTACTGTGGATCATTGGCCGGCTCGGCTTCGCTTCGATTTCAAAGCAATAAGCGGGATTTTCTCTTCTACCGACTCGAATGGTTTGACGGACTTCCTTCGGGTATTTCAACGAGGGAGGCTAGCGTTGCCGAGCATCCGCAAACTGTTGCGATCCCCGGGCAAGTAATGAAAGCCGATCTCCTTGAATTGAGTTACTAGCTCTTCCATGTAAGTGTGATATTTCGCAGACCCGGGTCCACGGTCTTCCATTTGTTAGAGACCCGATTGATGATGAGGGCAGTAGTCACCATACACCTCCAATTCCTTGATATTTCTTTCAAGGGCGGCTTCCAACCCGGCTATGCAAGCTTCATATTCGGCAGTCGTTGTTGGTGACTTCAAGTTCAACCTTACCAAGCATGGGGTGTGTTCGTCGCAGGATCGACTGTAAGCATTCCTATTCCGTTCCCCTTTTGTTTGACGCCCGTCGAAGAAGAGTTGCCACGATTTTCTCCTTCTAGAGCGAAGATTCCATCATCGGGAAATTGAGGTTCGTGTCCTCGGGACTCATCACTGGGAAATCGGCCAAATGTTCTCGCCATTATGCGTCCTTTTACAGATTTCCTTGAAACATAAGTGATGTCATATTCGGCCAAAAAGAACGACCATTTTGCCAACCTCATGGAGATGGAAGGCTTGTCGAACGTATATTTGATGGGGTCTATCCTTGAGACAAGATGTATCGGTGAGACCGCATGTAGTGTTTCAACTTTCCCACTACCTGCACCAAACTCGCGCAAGTCTTCTCGCAAGCGCAGTAATTGAGTTCGCTTCCTCGGAGCTTTCCGCTACGAAATAGATGGCGTTTCGATCTTGGAATCTTTCTTCTCTTGAGCTAGCATAGCCCCAATTGCCGTATCCGTGATGCTTAGATATAGCAAGAGTGGCTTTTGCCGATGTGGTGGGCAGAGAATCGGGGATTCACAAGGTATGCCTTGATCTCGTTCAAAGGCAAGCCGACATTCCGGGAGTCCATTCGTGTAGGCATTTTTCTTCATCAACTTGAAGATCGGCTCGCAGATCGAGGTCACCGATTTACAAAGCGGCTTATGTATTGCAGCCTTCCCATGAAGGATTTCACTGTCGTTGTCCTGGTGGCTTCATTTCAACTATCGCCTTGATTTTCTCGGGGATCTACTTCGATTCCCCGTTCGTCACCATATATCCTAGCACCTTACCTCGTCTTACACCGAAGGTGCACTTGGCCGGATTCGGGCCTCATGCCGTGGTCTCGAGGCGGCCGAAGAATTTTCTCAAATCAACAAAGTGTCGGCCATCTCGATCCTCTCGGAATGTATTATCATGTCGTCCACATAGACCTCAATTTCTTTGTGGATCATGTCATGGAACAGAGCCGTAGCCGCCCTTTGGTACGTAGCCCCAAAGCATTCTTTAGTCCGAATGGCATGACCGTGTAGCAAGAGGTGCCCCAAGGGGTTGTGAAGGCCGTTTTGGCTTGATCCTCTTCTCGCCATTTTGATTTGGTTGTAGCCGGCAAAACCGTCGACGAAGGATTTGACTTCATGGTTGGCCGTGGAATCTACCAAAATGTCGATGTTCGTGTGGGGAAATCGTCTTTCGACCGGCTTTGTTCAAGTCTCTCGAAGTCTACGCAAAGACCGGATCTTTCCGTTGGCCTTGGTCACCGTTACTATGTTGGAAAGCCATGTAGGGTATTCAATGACTCGATGAACCCCGCCCGAGCATCTTTTCTATCTCCTCTTTCACTTGTAGGGACCATTCGGGCTTAATTCTTCTTAGCTTCGCTTTATCGGCTTGACTTCGGGTCGAGCGGTATTCGGTGCTCAACTATGGAAGGATCGAGGCCCGGCATATCTTTATAGGACCATGCGAACACATCCACAAATTCTTTTAGCAGCTCAATTAGGGCATCCCTTTCATCCCTTCGAAGAAACTACCAATCAAGCGTCTCTTTAGGCTCTTCCGCGGTTCCCAAATTCACACTTGTCAAAATCTCTTCGGCAGCTTGGGCTCGATTTTCCTCTTTCCTGACGACCTGCTTAAAGATTTCTTTGATACATTGTTCATTTAATGTGTCTGCTTCTTCATCTAGTGAATCGTTATTAACTGTTTTTAGATTATTAGTTAATTCATCATTAGTTAAAGTGGCAATTAAGGGATACTCGTAACGGTTCGTCATTTCATCGAGAATAAGAGGGAATACAAAGATTGGCTAAAATTTCGTGGTCTTCGTGCGTGAGGCCATCTGGACGACTCGGAAGACTCAAACTCAACAATGAGAGACTCAGAGGACTTTACAAAGGTTGACACAAAGGGACGGGGACCAATCCAAGTTTGGTGATCATTTCTTCTTTGGTCTCGGACGGCCCGAGAGAGTTTCCCAATTCTTTAGCGGCATTACCGTCGGGGCCTCATGACTCTGGGCCGTCTTTTTTCTCGTTCTCCTTCCTCGCCACTGCTATCATCTCTTTCTCTCGAACCAGATCAATTGCGTCCGGCGTCCGAAAGCCGAGCATGTGGATGTAGGGATCTTCCTCAATTCGGGGATTTCCATATCGTCACAATCCGACCGCTCAATCCAGATGTAAGGACGTATTGCATCTCGGTGTGCCGCTAGAAAAATCTCATGTCCCATACTCGAGCGGAAAGGCTTCAAGTGTGTAGTTCAAGAAGGAGGACGTCCCACACGACGTTCATAGATTCGAGTTGAGTATGACGATGCTTGTCGATCTTTATCATGAAAATTTCCTGGCTTGGCGGTGGTCGAGAGTGGGTTTGAAGAATGGTGACGAAGCCGTGATTAGGAACCGGGCTCAGTGTGCCCGTATCATGGCGGCGTTCAATGTTTCCTTCCAAGATGCCTCCAAATGTTGGAAATGACAATTGGATTCGATGAATCGACTTCTTCTGAGTCCGCTCGCTTGAGTGCGTTGACATAGTTAGCATCACCGGATTCTCGGGGGATTCTCGGCGAGACTTGCCCCGATAGTCACTTGGTCGACTCGGAGGAGGTAGCCCCTGTCCTGGCTAAGAGCATGCTTGGTAACGGTCTCGGCTTCGTTCCCTATGAGGAAGTTGTCGCCCTTATGACTTCAAGGTCCCCTTGTCGGTTAATGAATTTGACACATTGGTGGAGAGTGGAGGCTATGGCTTTCATGTGATGCAACCAAGGGCGCCCTAGTAGGGCCGTGAACTCGAGGATATCCATTACATGGAACTTTGCGGGCACCATTTGGGTTTCGTACCAGAGTTCCGTAGTCACCGTCCCTGTGATGGGACGGGACGTGCCATCATATGCCTTGACCGACCGGGTAGATGGGATCATGTGCCTTTCATTGATGCGTAAGGCCCGCATCATGCCGAGGGGGAGGACATTAACGGCTGATCCGTTGTCCACCAATACTCCAGTGGAGCGATACCGTGTTGAGCTTAATGGTGATGTACAAAGCTTCATTATGTTGGGAGACATCTCTTGGTAAATCTTCGTCGCAGTAAGGTGATCATGCCGCCATATAGGCGGGGGTCATAGATTTGGTCCTTATCTCGGGATAGGGAGTCATCAAGCCGCCACTTCGTGCTTTTTCTTGCGAGGTAGAGCCTTTGCCGAAGCCCCCGGGTTATACCGAGGCCTTTTGTGGCGGTTGCCATCTCCAGCCAACATGTTGATTGAGTGGGAGCGCTGCACCGGGCGTCGGTTTTTCTTCGTCGGTGTATACTCGGGAGCCGGACAAACCGAACCTTGGGCCGACCCCGAGGGGGTTGGACTTTTGTTCGCAGTACTGGTATCCGAAGATCTCAATTCCGTCGTTGGCAAGGCTTTTCTCGCTCTTTTACCCTGTTTGCTTTGGGAAGACCGACGGAGTAGAGTACATAATAATCAAATCCCCTGATGGCTCCCGAGCATTCCCACACCGTTATCACCGGCCTCGAATCTCTCCTTCAATTTTTGCCGGGAGGAAATTTTCTTTTTCTTAGGAGGACGGTCCTCGTGTATCCAGTCCGATAATCCCTTTCAAGGCAATCGGGACAAGCCACAAATATCCCACCAAATGTGTTCTACTGGTGCGGCGGATTTGGGACCTCAGTTGAGCGGTGCCGGAATGACTTTGAGTGGAACTGGTCCGGGGATTCGCCGGGCTCATCTCGGAAGCGAGTGATTGGACTCCGCGATAATGAGAGATATTGAGGTCCCTGGGAACGTGCATATGTTTGTCCTTCGTGGTAGCCCCGCCGCTGGGATATTGTTAAGGTCCCGAGTGGCGTGTGGCCTCTTCAATCCAGTGCCCGCTCCGTTCCGTGTTCTTCCAGGGCTTTGATGGCCGACCATATTTCTTCAACTGTTCCTTGATTTTCATCACTCAGCCGATATTTGCGGGATCATCACTTTGAGAGGGGACAACCGACGCATACCGAACTCTTTCGTCCCGACGGCTGTTTGGGGGCCAGTTGCCCCGTAAGTCGACGGGCAGGAGTCCCGGCGGTGGAAACATAGGAATCTTGGGGTAGCCTCTTGATGTATCCGGACGATTAAGAAGAGGAGGAGAACCCTCTTCCTTCTTTGCGGTAAAAGTGCCATCGGAATTGAGACCGATAGTCAAACCATGACTTGCGACAACCCCCGTAAGGTCATCAATTTGAGCCTCATGTCGAAGTCTCATCTGTTCTACCAACTGGATCCACACGGTCCTGTTCGAGGGATTTTGGAGGACGGAGCAATGTGGTCCCCATCATTACCGATCGATGTGCAGACATTCGAAACCCGGAGTCGGAACAAACGGCGAAGCCGATGACGCGCTCGACTCTTCCCAACTAATCAAACGATGACCCGGTGCCCGAAACCAACCTTTGTGAGGAGTCATGGGGGAAAGGACACGAAGGTTCGGATGTCCGGGAATGGAAGGAGGGTAGGTGTTTGGGCTTTAGGCTCATGCAACATGCGGTTATTTGTTCACGTTTACTTAAAACATATTTTATTAACCTAATCGGTTGGAAAAGATTGCTCTTCTTTTTCGCAAACTACTGGATCCTGGATCGGTGGGCCCCGTCACTACGTCTATAAGCCCCTCGTATTCCACCCGTATTTCGACCTCCCGGGGTGGACGGCCCGGGCGAGGGTCCTATAGGGCAAGCGGGTCCCACCGACCGAAAGAAAAACGATCCTAAAAGTCTGGCGGGTAATCGAGTCTTAACGAGCATTCGATGTAAATTACGGACAAAGCTGACGTCAAAAGTCAAGATCATGTACGAGGGCTCGACGAAAAGTCGGCATGATTTGGACTGATAAGCGTCCACAATTGATCTTGACTTGTCGTCAGTTAAGCCGTAATTAGTCATGGAATAATCATTAATTCTTGATGACTCGGTGTCAATCTTTGGGAGTCGGTGTATAATTTGTGCCGATCGAGCCGAAGTCAAGGCGCCGGTCAATATCTTGGTCAAAGTCTGCGGCGAAAAACCGGCAGAACTTCGACTGATTAGGGTCCCCGAAAGATATTGAGTCGGTATGCCGAAAAAGGCTTGAAAGGAAAGGTCTATACACAGACAGGGCATGACACAGACCAGACTAAAAATCAACCGGGTCTCGGATAAAGTGTGTCACGGACAAGTGCATGGTCGACACGAGGCTCCATGGGATGTTTGGGTAGTCCTGTGCTCATCCGAGAGGCGTAATAAGACCAAACGGACCGCGACAAGGATTTCCCCGGGTTAGGGACGTAGTGTGCAGTGTACGGTCACGTGCGCGTAGTGTGCAAGCAGTCTATATTCTTTTTCTGAGTAAAATAGAAATTTTTTTTTTTATGTGTCTTAAAAATATGATGCATGATTTTTTTTTTGAAAATTTTCTTTTTTTGAAAATCCTCTTTTTTTTTTTTGAATTTTTTTTTTGAAATTTAATGAACACATAAGCACGTAAGCACGAAAATTCCGACAGTTAGGGACATGATTCTGACAGTCAAAATTTTGACTTTTTCCGAGGCGGCCAAAACAACACAAAAAAATGTGCAAAAATCAACACACACACACAAATGATTTTCAAAGCCGGGACGGAAGCTTGACCCTCAAAAGCTTTTTCTCTTTTTTTTTTGAAAACGGTGATACCGGTACGTGGGATTGTTAAACCACAATTTATCCCCGACTCGTGTTAGGAGGAGGTAACGGGAAGTTTAATGGTTTCCACCAATATACCAAATATCATTTTTTTTTTTTAGAAAAAGCTTAAGTCCCCAGCGGAGTCGCCACTGTGATGATGTGTCGCCATTTCGCGGGAAAAAATTCGATTTTTCGCGTTTCTTTGAAAAAAAACAAATAAAACCCGGGAAAAAGAACGGAGTCGCCACGCCATTTTTGTTTTAAGGGCCAAAACTTTGAAAAATGCCCGAGATCAGAGATTTGGGTTCGGAGGTCATGTTACACGCCGGGAAGGACGTTAGTGTGCACCCGGAATGCCTCGTAAAACGAGTCTTCCAAGCTGAAAATCATTTGTGTGTGTGTGTGTGTGTGTGTTTTGGCCAAAATAATTTGAAACTCAGAAAAGTAAAAATTGGGATATATTTTTAAGACTTTAAACTGATCCCATGATTTTTTGGAAGATTTTTGGATTGAGATTTGGTACTCAAAAGACCTTTTGAAGTTGAGAGCCACTTCTGCCAGAATGAAAAAGGCAGTGGACCTTTGATTTTGAAATGGATTCAAGGATCTTAAAAATTCATAATCTGGATAAACTCAGAGAATGAGATTTGTTCCAGACACATTAAATAAGATTTGTGCGAAGGAATTTTCCATTTTGGAGAAGATTTGATGGGTCAAAACCTTCTGGAAACCTCAGATATGCAATCTGGATTTCCAGAAGCTGATGAACTAGCCTCTAAAAGAAAATTTGAAAAAGAGAGTTTTACTCACCCAAAAAATAAAGTAAAATTATTTCTGGAAAGCTCTGGATGTTTTCTACAAAAAGTGTTTTGTAGTAAATACCAAATTCCAAGTTTATCTGTGTCCAAAAATTAAGACAATGGACTGGGATCTTGGAAAATTGCTACTGGACAGCAACTTCTCAAGAAAGAAAATATGATTTTAAGGGGGGTTTTGCATCCATGCTTGTCCCCATTTCCCTAGGTTTTGGTTAGTGATCACTTGAAATTTTAGTGGTGAATCAACTATACCAAACCATCCTTGGGGTACATTAGGACTAAGCACTTCATTTGCTTGGGAAGGGGATTTCTATCCTTTGAAAATGAGATTTGATGCTTGAAAATGGTTTTTAGGGTTTTGAAAATGCATTTGCAAGAAAATAAGAACACATTGAAGAAAATGTTGATCCTTGTAGAAGATCATCCATGGAGATGAACTTCCATGGTGATCTTCTTGGATCTAAGACGAGAAGAAGAATGAACTACATTTTGTAGTTTGAAAATGCATGCATGGATGAAAGATTTAGGGTAAGAAGAGGGAGGTTATACCTATCTTATTTGTATTTTGGGGCTTTGGCTTGAATGTATGAGTGTTTGAGACTTTGAATGTAAGAGTGTTTGGGTTTGATTTGAGTGAGTGAAAGTTGGGAAGATTCAAGAGAAAAAGGTGACAATTCTTATGGAATTCTCACTGTTTTCTCGAGTATATTCGCCAAAATACTGTGAATTATGCTCCTGTTCCTCCTTATTTTTGTGACTGGAGGGCTCAATTTATAGCCCTCTGAAAATTGCAATCTCATCCGCGCGGATAGGACTGCCGGCGTGCCTTGTTCATTAAATCTTGCTCCAGGCTTTGGACAAGAGGAATAATCTTTTTAAAATTCAAATTAACCGACGGATTATGTTTCCAGCCATTTCTTTTTTTGGTTTTTCTTATTTCTTTTGCTTTTTTGATTCTTTTCCTTGGTTTATCTTTTTTTGGCAATCCCCATTTTGCCCTCACTTTGTTAGAAAAGTTAGGAATGTTAGGAATTGTTAGAAATGTTACAACTTTCGTTAATTTTCTAACGAAAATTCTAACAAGCTCAAATTGGAGCACTTACAAGTTGGTTTCAAGGTTCTTTACAGGGTGCCATAAGGGCTCCATTTATAGGCAAGGGCAAGTGTTTGAAGTCAACAACGAGGTTTTCCCCGTATCAAGCCAACAGTAATGAAATGAGGGTTACAAATCAGAAAAGAAGGGAATTTGGAGAAAAATAAGTTATTGTAGGTCAAACTCGCGACCCTTTGGCCTATGGACCCCTACTCCCTTAAATTTGGTCAGTAACCCAAAGGCGCGTGAATTTGACTTTCATTAAATGACATAAATAACATAAAAGTAGATTTCGTTATACAGTTTAGTTCAAAATTAGCTGAATTAGTTAGGAACTTATACAAAAAAGATAACAAAGATCAACAAAAAGAAGGAGGTGAAAGATTGTGTATGTGGGGTGTGAGAGGTCAAAGGCGGTGTATCTACAGAGCCCCTTGACGATGTGGATTGGGAGGCAAAATGCGTCAACGATAGAAAAGACATCGCCTTGAACGTCAAGAGTCAAGAGAGAAAAGACTCGAAGAGTGTAGAAAGCACGCCTCCTACGTAGGCGATTTTGCTTGGTTGATCATGTATGCCCGGGTGACTCACTCCACTTTGTATTTTGCGAGTACCGTTATCTTTTGTGGGTGATCACCATATCAAAGTGAAAGAGCGTAGGTGTATTTTTCCACTATGGATTACCATCATATCAGCTGTAAGAATGTATGGTTTTTCGTTGTTGATGACCACAATATCATGGTGTGAATGACCAAAGTATATCAGAATTCAGGGCAACAATTAGAGAGTTATATAATACTCTCTCATTCAAAAATAGTATAAATAAATAAAACTAAGTCAATGCTTGTAAACTCATTGATTCAAAACTAATTAGAAATCACAAAGTACTAATATTGGTTCAAAACTAATAAGAAATCACAAAGTATGAAATAAAATATTGGTTCAATCCCCCACGCTAAGAAACATAAAACACAAAATCTTCATGCTTGCCTAATGAATCTATTTTTCCTGCTTGATTTGTTTGATTGCTTTAGTAACCGATAATTGGGTATCCTCACTATTCGAAACATCGCCCAACAAACATTTCCTTGGAGTTATGTCTTCATATGTTGATGTTGAACAACTATCCCCCATAAATTTCACAGGATGACCCTACATTGAATAAAATAAGTATAATAAATAACATGTACACTTAATTTGTCATGAATAGCAAATAACAAAAAAAAAAAGTGAAGTAGAAGAAAAGGTAAAGTTGAGCATGGATTACCCATCATTATCATTCAGGTTGGACACATTTTCAACTTCTACATTTGGTCTAGAAGCCACCTCCTGTAGCTTAAAATAATAAAAAAAAATTATTATTTATGACATAATATTGATAGACATTGTAATATAGTTTGCACTTACATCAGAATTTGCCAATGATAAAAATTGAGTAATGGTGTTCGCATCCTCTGTTATTTTCTTCACCATGAAAGATCGTCTCTCATCAGAAGAATTCATGGTTCGTTGGTCGAACTCAACCTTGAACAAACATTGCCTTTCAAACATATTGCAAAAAGATTCTGGCAATTGATCCTGCTATATAATAAATATCATTTAACATTCTATAACCTTACATTACAACTTTTGGTTGAAAAATAATAAGATAAATTAGTACCTCTGAAACTTCAGTAAGAATTTCAGCAGCAGACATCTTACGTAAGGAAGAAGCGATACTATCAAATAGCACAAAATAAGCTTCGGCTGCATTTGTATCATTCGTATCTGTAAGTGCTCCAATTTGAGCTTGTTAGAATTTTCGTTAGAAAATTAACGAAAGTTATAACATTCCTAACAATTCCTAACATTCCTAACATTTCTAACAAAGCAAGGGCAAAGTGGGCATTGTTATTTAAGGATAAACCAAGGAAAGGAATCAAAAAAGCAAAAGAAATTGGAAAAATCCGAATTGGGCAAGTTGAAAAACATAAACTACTGGATTTTTGAATTTTATTCTTCCTGTCCAAAGCCTGAAGCTGTAATTAATGAACAGTGCACGCTAACAATCCCATCCGCGCGGACATCATTGTAATTTCAGAGGACTATAAATTGAGGCCTTCAGTCTCAGAAATAAAAGGAGAAAAAACACAATTTGCAATTGCACCTTGGCGAAAATAGTGAGAAAACAGTGAGAATTATCTAGAATTGTCACCTTTTTCTCAACTATTCACCCAAAATCACACTCACTCAAACACTCTCATATTCAAGTCTCAAACACTCTTGCATTCAAGCCAAAAACTCCAAAACACAAAGAAGATAGGTATAACCTCCCTCTTCTTACCCTAAATCTCTCATCCATGCATGCATTTTCAAGCTACAAAATGTAGTTTGTTCATCTTCTTGTCTTAGATCCAAGAAGATCACCATGGAAGTTCATCTCCATGGATGATCTTCTACAAGGATCAACATTATTTTCAAAGCATTCTTACTTACTTGTAAAGAAAACACATTTTCAAAACCCTAAAACTCATTTTCATACATCAAATCTCATTTTCAAAGGATAAAATTCCCCTTCCCAAGCAAATGAAGTGCTTAGTCCTAATGTACCCCAAGGATGGTTTGATATAGTTGATTCACCACTAAAATGTCAAGTGATCACTAATCAAAACCTAGGGAAATGGGGACAAGCATGGATGCCAAATCCCCTTTAAAATCATGTTTTTCTTCAAGAAGATGTTGATGTCCAGTAGCAATTTTCTAAGACCCCAATCCATGGTCTAATTTTTTGGACACAGATAAACTTGGAATTTGGTGTTGAATACAAAACACTTTTTGTAGCCAACATCCATAGATTTCCAGACATATTTTTACTTTATTTTTTGCGTGAGTAAAACTCCCTTTTTCAAATTTTCTTTTGAAGGTCAGATCACCAGTCTCTGGGAGTCCAGATCTCATATCTGAGATTTTCAGAAGGTTTTGAGTCCTCAAATCTTCTCCAAAATGAAAAATTCTTTCAAAGAAATCTTATTTGAGGTGTCTGGAATAACTTTCATTCTCTGAGTTTTCTCAGATTATGAAGTTTTAAAGCCCTTAAATTCATTTCAAAGTCAAGTGTCCACTGCCTTTTTCATTCTGGCAGAAGTGGTTTCCAACTTCCAAAAATCTTTTGAGTACCAAAACTCAACCCAAAAATCACACTAAAAATCATGGGATCTGTCCAAAGTCTAATAAAGAATTCTCAATTTTTACTTCCCTCAGTTTCAACTTATTTTGGCCAAAGTAACACACACACACACACACACACACACAACAAATGGTTTTTAGCTTGGAAGACTCGTTTTACGAGGCATTCCGGGTGCACACTAACGTCCTTCCCGGCATACGGGACCTCCGAACCCAAATCTCTAATCTCGAGCATTTTTCAAAGTTTTGGCCCTTAAAATAAAAATGGCGTGGCGACACCGGTCTTTTTTTTCGATTGGTTTTTCAAAGAAGCGAAAAATTTCAAAGTTAAACCCTTTCGAAAAAATAAAATTTTGGCGGCACATCGTCACAGTATCCACAACAACAATCCTAATTTTGAACCTAAAAGAAAAGAAATTATAAATAAATAAAATGAATGAAGAGTATATACATAGTTGTAACTGACACGAGTTTCTTTATTAAATCTCGGGACGGTGTTGTCATAAGGGGTACTGCATTTTGGACAACTCTTTGTGTTCTTATCAATTCCTTTATTACACCTTGGATTGCTGCATGCGTCATAATACCACCTAGCATGTGAATCCATCTCATATATGGTAGCTAACGTGGTATAGATGCCAACCTGTAATGTCATGATTATATAGCCGAAGAGTATATACATAAGTGTAATCAACGCAAATTTCTTCAATATTTATGGCATACCTCTTTGCATTTTAACAAATCAACGATTGTCTTGACTTCTCCAAATTTTGACCACTCGTCACTAATGATAATCTTGCTATCATCGGTGACAGTAGTCAAGGTACGACTATTAGATGTTAATCCACTGTCACGCCTATTATAAAATAGCGATAAAAAAACTCGGTTACTACACACAAACAAATAAAATATTGATAATGAGATGAAAATGATCTTCACACAAATAAATAAACAATATTATTTAATAAATGCATAGATTATCATTCAAGTTTAAGATACCAACTTGTTTATAAACTCTGTTACTTCAGGAATAGATGGATTGATAAGAATCTTTGATGCGTGCTTCATGGTACAAACACTGGCCTTTCTGTATGATGATTGTTAAAGTCACACATTAAGTAATAATACTTCTTTACAAAAATATTAAAATTAGAATAATATTTAATCATATTTACCTTGAAATCTCGACAACATTACGAACTGCAAAAACCAATATAACTGGTTCTTCTGTATTTTCAGCTTTATTGTTAATATACTTTTTTAATTCTTCTCCATAAGATTCCCATAAAATAGCACATAGTTCGAATCCACTGTCACAATATTAAAAGGCAATACATAAATTTAATAAAATATTCATAATTTATTTCGCTTCATTACTCATTTAAATACTCTTTTATATAACATACCCATTGTCAACCAGTTTAACGTCCAACTTCTTAGCCTTGGCTGCAGATACGTAATCAAAATTATTTAAAGGTAATGCAACCTTACCGATTACATCTATCACCAAAGAACAACAATATCATGTTAGTGAATATCCTTATTTTTTAGAAGCCAAAAAGTTGTGTGAGGTATAATACTCACCCAATACAAAATCTGCTTCGATAATATTTTCGGGACCATTTGAAAAAAGGTTAAAGGGTGTGAACTCAAAACCATTATCAGAAATTTGGACAGATGTCTCGACTTCAGATACTTTGGTGGCTAAACCTATGGGTAGCTTCCATTCATGATTTACATTTCTTTTTGGTAAATAGTAGTAACATTTTGTTCAACTCCAAAATTAATTTTTTTTTTCACTTGACCTTCTGTAAACTTCGCGTTCAATGTGTCGGCATATTACTGGGGACAGTGGCCTGGATTTTAGATCCCTAATAAAAAATATACAATATAATTAATAAAAATGGAAAATTAAAAGAATTAAGATATTAGTAATGCTAAATATATTGAAAAATGAAGAAGTAAATAAAGAAAAAATGTCCAATCGCGGACCTCACAGTCAAGTAATATCATCTCGATATTCGCTTTTTCGTACTTATCCGTTCGCTCGAATCTACGTAAGATTCGCACGTTTATGCTTTGTAGCTTAATTAGTTCTCTTCTCAATCGCTTTAACAGAAATCAATCGACTTGTTGCCATTATCTGTGTCATAATTAAAAAAATATAAGATCAATACTAAATGAATGGGAGTAATAGTGGGTTTGATATGGACTTTACATTACTTTTAATTGACGGATATAGCAAAACAGGTTAAATATATAAAAATATGGGAACTTTCTAAGTCTCAAACATGGGTGTATATTAATTTGTTTTCTTTGATAATTAGATAATCTTCTAATAAAATGGACGAATGGGATTTACATTGGGTGGCTAGTTTTCTAAGTCTCAAACATGGGTAAAGATCTATAAATCTTCAAAAAAAATAATTCTATTTTAGTTGTCACTTTTTCCTCATTACGTGGCTAATTTTATTGTTCATTTTGTTGATGCAGAATCCATATGTGTATGGTGTGTTGATCTTCGAAACTATAGCCACGTTTATTGGCCAACTCTCAGTTCTTTCCCTCATTGCCTTATTTGGTGGTGCAACTACTGCCATGGTATATTTGTTCATATCACAACCTTTTCCTCATTAGATTCTGTTAATATATTGACCTTGTGTATAAGAGCCTCTGATGCTTTTTATACCTGGGTATTGAACTATATTGAATGGGCAATTCACATTGTTTGTAGCTTGGTAGCATCAGGTTGCCTCTAGCTTGACCACTTTCTATTTGTTGTTATCTTCATTCTATAAAATGTAGATAGACTTGCTTTGGATTATTTCCTTTTCCATGTGCCATGCTAACCCTGATCATCAGTCGAATCCTATCCCCCCCTAAAAAAAAACTATCTAAATTGTTTCATTTCACTTAATATTCATGCTGGTATCATTCTGTTTTAGCACTTTGTTTTTCATATTTTCCAGGAATACTCAGTTTGTTGTGGTTGAGAATCCTGGATTTTGGAACTGGACTTTTATTTTAAAAGGAATTGATGGGGAAGTGCTGGCACAAATAGATCGTGATTGGAGGGGTTTTGGCTTTGAGGTTATCCTTATTGGCTAAAATTGATATAGTTCATTTTATGTAAATGTTGTTATGTTTTGACTTACTGATGGAGGTTGTATGTTGTCAGAAAGGAAAAAGGAAGAACACAATTTATTCGGATTGAAGAACAAATAATATATGGATTCGACATGAATGTACAACAAATAAAAACTTCAAACAACTATTAAAAGAGAAAGAAAAGGAATAACTTAGAATTACCTCGAAATAAATTGATTATCTAGTTCGTCTGCAAAGAAAAATTAAATGGAGATGGAGTGAGAAAAATAAAAGACGCTATAAGGAGTTTAAAGATTTGTACTCTATAAAAAGCATCTAGTTTCTATATTACTGATTTAATTCATTGGCATACAAATAGTTTCAGACCATAAACTCATTCATTGGCCTACAAATTTATTCCTCCAATGCTTGTAACAGGAGAATTATTCAAAGCATGGAATTCATGCTCTCAGGTAAATGTATGGTGTTTTGATCTTTGAAGCTATGACCACGTTTATTGGCCAAGTCTTGGTTCTTTCCCTCATTGCCTTATTTGGTGGTGCAACTACTACCATGGTACATTCGTTCATATCACGACCTTTTCCTCATTAGATTTTGTTAATATATTGACCTTGTGTATAAGAGCCTTTGATGCTTTTATACCTGAGTATGATTTGAGGGGTATTGAACTGTATTGAATGGGAAATTCACATTGTTGTAGCTTGGCAGCATCAAGTTGCCTCTAGCTTGACCACCTTCTATTTGTTGTTATCTTCAGTCTATGGAATATTAGATAGACTTGTTTTGGATTATTTCCTTTTCCATGTTCCATGCTACCCCTGATCATCAGCTGAATCCTATCCCCCCTAAAAAAAACTATCTAAATTATTTCATTTCACTTAATTCATGTTGGTATCATTCTGTTTTAGCACTTTGTTTTTCATATTTTTCCAGGAATACTCAGTTTGCTGTGGTTAAGAATCCTGGGTTTTGGAACTGGACTTTTACTATAAAGGGAATTGATGGGGAAGTGCTGGCACATATAGATCGTGATTGGAGGGGTTTTTGCTTTGAGGTTATTATTGGCTAAAATTGATATAGTTCATTTTATGTAAATGTTGTTGTGTTTTGACTTTACTTATGGAGGTTGTATGTTGTCAGAAAGGAAAAATGAAGAACACAATTTATTCGGATTGAAGAACAGAACATAAAGCAAAACAAAAAGATGGAACGAAAAACATAACATGCAACAAAAAAAAAAAGAAAAAAAAAGAAATAGAAGTGAAGTTAATTGCAGAAAAAAGTGAGGATCCTGGATTTACATGGCTATGAAATCCTTTGTTACTGCCCTAGTTCATCTGAAATCATTTGGTGTGTGGCTATTCGAGAACCTGATAGAAGAGAACGCAATTAGAATTCAATGCATATTCAGGTTATGAAAGAAAAGGTTATTAAGTCCTAATAGGACTTCATTTAGTTGTTGATAAACATTAAATCTATCGGTTCGATTGAAGTCAGTTTTGAAATGTATTTGATCAGCTAAATCTGATTTTTTCGTTGGATTGTTAGCTATAAATTATTATTTGAAAATATTTTTTTGTTGGGTTGTTATATATATCTTGTTAATATTTCAGCACCATCCTACCCGACACTTTAGGTACTCCAATTCAAATCCAAATACAAGGAAGAATGAGAAAGCACCATTATCTAAAAATTAAAATTAACAAATACTCCCTCCGTCCCGGTAGAAGCGTCGCCATTTTAGGGGTGGCACGCAAATTAAGGAAAAGTGTGGGAAGAAAAAATGTTGTGAGTGTAATTTGAAAATAGGAGAGAGAATTAGTGGAGGAAATAGTGAATTTAAAAAGTGTTGTGAGTGTAGAGGAGAGAGAATTAGTGGAGGGAATAGTGGATGGGTAATAAAATATTAATAAAATATTTCCTTTTTAGGAAAGGGTGACGCTTTAAACGGGACACCCTTTTGGGTAAAAAGTGACGCTTCGGGTGGGACGGAGGGAGTATAATATATGTGTTTATCATCATATATACGAAAATAGATTTTATAAAAATATAAGATATCAGATTTTCAGCTAATTGGTCATTGGGCCACGTGAAATTATGACGTGAAATTTCACGTGGCTAATTGTGAGAATAGGATTTTACTTTCTAATATACTCCTACTAGAATAAGCCTGTGTTCGAGGACACCTTTTTTTTTTTTTTTTTTTTTTAAGGATAAAATGGGAAAGAGACAAATGTATGAGGGCAAAATGGAAAATTCAGCACATGATACTGTTCATAGTACCGAAGATAATGGAGGTGTGTTTTATACTGTAGATTTATAGATTAATAAAATTAGGGCTTGGCCCTCTAGGATTAATTTTTTTAATCCAAATGAAGGGTGTTGTAAAGGATTGGTTGTCCAAGAAAATAGTCCCACATATATAGCTAGGCATTCATGGTGCTGGTAATTTCATGGTCATAGTCTAGTATCCATTGATCGATCCCAGGCTGTCTTTGAGCGTACATCTTGTGGCCATGTAATGTAAGCGATAGTCAGGGGTGGATCTACAGTAGCACCGACGTCATTTTGACCTGTTTTAAAGAACAGACAATACAAAATATTTCGCGCCTATTATATTTATGTATGTAAAGTGGTGCCTAGTGAAGCTTATTGTATCTTATGTATGTATGTAAACATTTTAAATTTTAGTTGACGTCAATTTTTTTTGTTTTAGTAAAAAACAGGCAATACCAAAATATTTGGTGTAGATCCGTCACCAAAATATTTGGTGTAGATCCGTCACAGGCGAGAGTTTAGGGTTTCTTTCGGTTTAGTGAAATTGATGCCTCTTTGTTGCTACTTTTGATGTGAGAAGGATGGTCTTGGTTTGTCTGTCTATTTCTTTTTCTTGAATGGTAACCGATAAAGAGACTCACCAAATTTAAATTAGCCTTTCATTTTGAAAAATAAATAAAAAAATCCCCTCCTTTTTTAGGTAAAGTGAAAAAAGGCACTTGTACTCATTATATATTTCCAAGTGACTCCTACACTTTCCAAAAAAGGTGGGAATTTAATGGAGCAAAAGGGCTTCAAACAATGATGAGGGGATATACTAATCTTAAGACTCTACTCATGCATAATATTACTAAATAAGATGCTAATCCAATCGTTCAACTTTTAAGATTGATATGCGATTTCATTCTCCCATGCAATTTTTTATTTTTAATTTACTCAATCCGTTTCATAATAAATATCGTAGTAAACTTGTCAAATTTTGTTAGAAATGTCGTATAGTTCCTCCGTCCCGTTCCATGCTTCACCATTTTGATGAAGCACGTAAATTAAGAAAAGTGATGAGTGGGAGAAGGGTTGTGAGAGGGAAGAAGTGAGTGGATATGACAAGTGGGACTCACAATTTAAATATGTGAGGAGGAAAAATTAGTGTACATGACAAGTGGGCCACACAATTTAAGTATTTGAGAGAAAAAATGAGTGAGGTTGACAAATGGGGCCCACATTTATTACCATTTTAGAAAATATGAAGCTTCTACCGGGACACTCATTTGGATAAAAGGTGAAGCTTCGGGCGGGACGGAGGGAGTATATACTTGTATATTACTAGTATAATGGTAAAATTGCGCTAAAACTATGTTTTTTGAAACGCGATATTTATTTTTGGATGAACCAAAAAGAAAAATGCGATATTTATTAGGATTTTCTTTTTTTTTTTTTTTAAGGGCATTGCCAAATTTTGCTTTTTTTGGCCACTAGAAAGTAGGATTATACTAGTGTTGTTTTCATTTAATTCTAGCATTGGAAACTTCTTTATGGGAAAAGCTTACTTTTAGCCCTTTGAGAATTTCTTTTTCAAACTCATTTGACCCTTCAACTTTATCTTTAGATGCATGTTGGATCTTAATTAAGGTGATGGATATAATCATCTTGTTTTATTCTTTAGGCAATCTTGTATCGAATATCCAGCTTATTCTACAGAAAGCCCCATGCATTGGTATCGAATTAAACCCTCCCTCTCTCTCTCTCTCTCTCTCTCTCTCTCTCTCTCTCTCTCTCTCTCTCCTAGTGATTATGTCTTTGAGAGAGATATCTTTCCTTCTGTTCAACCATAAACATTTACCTTAGTTATTTGAATTATAGAACTAAACTGAAATTTCACTGATTTAATCACCCTCAAACTTTAGAACATAAATTAAAAATTTGGAACGTATATTACTATATTACATTTAAATGTTAGAGATATTATCCCACATTGGAAATTGACAAAGCTTGCCTATAACATACCCCCCTTGACACCAATTGGTTTTAAGGTGGAACCTTAGACTTTAAGATGGTATCAAGCGGAGGTCGCTTCTGGCGTCTGGCCAACGACCCACGATGTTACTCCGCGCCACGAATTTAAGACATCTCTCGCTATGTCATGATCATCATGTAACAAATGTGCAAATCGCAATGAATTCACCAACCGAGAAAATCATTAAAATACAAATTTTCTTTTTTAAATACTCCCTCCGTTCCAAAATAGGACAAACATTTTGGGACGGAGGGAGTAATATTTTCCGAGGAATATGGAGGCTAAGTTTCAGTGTCGAATTGAAAAGTGTTCAAATAATTAGCTCTTATGTATCGTGTGATGTGCGAAAATTAAAATTTTAAGGCTGAGATTTCAAGTTCCAAAACAATAATACAGTAACAAAATGAATATATATATATGATGAAGTATTTATGCTCCTACACGAGTTTTTGTTAGAATAAATGCCAAGTAGACTTCATGTTACATGTGTGTATTATAATATCGTACTCAAACTAAAAAAAAAATTATAAGAAATCATTCTTATTACATTTCATCTTATCAAAATGCCAGTTGCATAAAAAAAACAAAAAACAAAGGCAAATCCCGGTACGCCAAGCGCTCCTCGACTAGCGGAAAAAAGTGTACAAACTAGGTCTTAACACTCATATACTAAAATGTAGGGACCGTGACCATCCCACCACTCCACATTAGTATGATATTGTCCGCTTTAGGCCCAGCCCGCACGGATTTGCTCTTGGGTCAACTCCCAAAAGGCCTCATACTAATGAAGTGGGTGTGTCTTCTTATAAACGCAGCAATACTTTGTTCGGTGTCGATGTGGGATTGGGTTTGCACCCCAACAATCCTCCCCTCAAACCAAGGACCACACAAGCGAAACCATCCGCAAAGTCACACAAGAGGGAATCCCACCACCACTATAATCGCACACACACGGTCCACCCAGGCCGGAACATCCGAACCATGGCTCTGATACCATTTGTAGGGACCGTGACCATCCCACCACTCCACATTAGTATGATATTGTCGCTTTAGGCGGCCCGCGGATTTGCTCTTGGGTCAACTCCCAAAAGGCCTCATACTAATGAAGTGGGTGTGTGCTCTTATAAACCTGACAATACTTTGTTCAATTGTCGATGTGGGATTGGGTTTGCACCCCAACATAAAATTAAAGAAATCTAACCCGCCTTATGGAAGCAGCACCTTGTACTTACTAGGGATAACAGGGAACCGCTCAGCGTTGCTCCACTGCAGCAAGTGGGCGAGATTTAGTCACGTCCTCTACTTGTTGCTCGTGCACTCGCGATTATCATCTCACAAAGAGTGATGCAATTAAATCTCAGCCGTATGTGCGCTACAGTGGAGCAACGGCGAGCTCGCTTCAGTCTCTGGAGTTGTTGTCTCTCCTTTTTCCTACTCACAATTCCTGAAAAGATAAATTGACCAGTGCACCAAGAGAAAATCTTTTACGGCCACCAGTCTTTTATTTCCTTTTTTTTTTTCAATAGCATAATTGTGGCACATAACATCTTATTAGAAACAACAATGTTGTTAAACTTATATGAAAAGCAAATAAATAAAAAAAAAACAAAAATAGCCCTGATTCATTTGTTAGGTCTTTACTGTAAATCCAGTCGCAGCTTGCTCACAAGATCTTTCACTGTCATAGAAAATTCAACATCCATCTGCATATAAATAGAGTAAATTTAAAAATCGTAAATTAAAAATAATAGTTTATACTACCTCCGTCCCACCCGAAGTGTCCCATTTGATCAATTTAAGCTATGTTTGACTCAAACATTAATAAAAACTAATCATCCTAATGAGATTTTAAAATTTTTTATTGATAAATAATTAAATAATTTATCAGTAATAATTTTTAAAATTTCAATAGAATGATTATATTTGCATTAATGTTTAAGTCAAACTTAACTTGAATTGATCAAATTGGATACTTCGGGTGGGACGGAGATGGAGGTAGTATTAAGTAAAATACTTTTTCAGTTTGAGTTACTTTTTTGTTCTCTAGGTAGGTGACATAGTAATCTTTATATTTTTACTTTTTGAAATAAAGTTAAATTAAAGAGAATGAATTAAAACAGAAATTAAATCACCTGAGCAACGATGGTAATATCTACTGCGAAATTCCCGAAAGGCAAGACACTGCTATTGACAACACTGAGTTGAAGTTCTTGTAACTTGCTTAGCAGTTTCACTAACAATCCATTTTGCTTCTCACAATGGATTCTAATCAGCACATTTTTATCACAAACCCTAGCTTGTATCTCCGGCATCCCTTCCGCAAATCGTCGACCACCGGACTCCTCACCACTTGAGGTCATCGAATCTTCTTCCCGAGACCTCCGAAACGTCACTGACTCCTCACTCTTCGTCTTCGCCTGTTCCTCTAGCAATTTTACTTGCTCTTCAAGTTGTTTCAAGTATTTGATAGCATCTCCAATTACTGACGCTTTATCCAGCTGTAAGAAAATACATCAAAACTCGGAATATTAGAAACAATGTTACGGGTAACATTAAAAAAAATTACACAATTTAGTTCTACCGTTAGATAATAGAAGTATAATTCAGCAACTATCAACCAAGATTTTGTGACATTTTTTGTGCATGTAATATACTCTTTCCGTCCCACTTCACTTCATACCAATTTCTATTTTATTCCGTCCATTTACTTAATACTACCCCAAATGAAAATTTTTATACCTATAACGCAAATCAAATTACTATTTTCCCCGATCATTCTCTCCCTACTTTACTTTTCCTTCTCGTAACACTTTTTTCCATTAACTCTATCTCCTAATTTTCCTTAATTATCATGCTCATCAAATTAGTATCAAGTGGGACGGAGGGAGTATACTACATGAGATTGTGTTGTCTAACCGCATAAAAGTCCGACTTTAATAGTTAATAAGTGACATTTTATAGTATCATGAGTTAGGTCTTCTAATACATGAATTATATTTTACTGTCAAGCCAGAATATTATTATAGTAACATGATTTATATATTATACCAATAATAACATATATAATTTATATATTAAACCAATATGAATTATAATTTACTGTCAATTTTGTATCGTACGGAGGAGTATGTAAAAAAGAAAACGCACTATCTGCACTTGTGCGAATTTCAACATGCTTTTAAACCGTGCAAACATGGAAGACAGGAAGAATGAAAAGAAAGTAAATTTACCTTCTTTAGGCCAGGGACTAGAGCAGAAAGAGCTATGAATCTCTCATTAAGCTTTTCTCTTCTCTTTCTTTCGGCGTTAACATGATCTTGAGCATACGAAGGACTCCGACAAGCTTTCTTCTTATCGTTAAATGTTGTACCATACAAGTTTATTGCTTCCTGAGGAAGCTTGCTCTCGACCTTGGTCGTTTCCATGGACAAATCTAGGATTTCGCGAAAGAGATGTGGTATGGTAGCGGGTTTTGAGTCGGAGTTTTCGAAAGAGATAAGATGGGAAAATATTGATTGTGGTGAAATGTTTTGTTCTTGTTCTATGTTGCTGATACTCCTGCTGCAAACCTGCTTATTGGGCCTCTCGAGGAATTTGAAGATTTCGTTAATGGTGGAAGGGGCAGTATCTTCCATGTTTCTTTTGGTTGGGCAGCTTGTAGGGTTTGTGTTGCGACTCTCTGATGACGAGTTAGACTGTTGGTGTTGGAAGGTATCCTTGATTGAAGTTACTGAATATGGTGGTGCTGTTAGCTCATCAAGAGAAGGGCATTCTGGGGAATAAATTTGATACTGGTTTACGAATTCAAACTCCTCCATTCCCTGTTGGAAAATCATAGACAAATACGGTTACTTTTCAGTTTGATTTAAAGAATTTGTCACACCTCCGTTCCAAAATGAATGTTTTTTTTTTTTTTTTAACGTCGCAAAATAGACGTTCATTTTAGAGGCAGTACAAAATATAAATGACCGATCTTACCATTTCAAATTTCCATTTAGAAGATGAGAGGTCCATTCGTATTGTTTCGGTCTGAAACCGAAAAACAATCTCCAAAAATCAAGATCAAAGAAGGCAACATAAAATCAGCACATGCTAGTAATTCTAAAATTTTCAAATAAGTTTCAAAATATTATATTAGGGTTTGAGAGAGAGAGAGAGAGAGAGAGAGAGAGAGAGAGAGAGAGAGAGAGGGAGGTTACCTTGTATGTTTGAAGGGCGAAGAAGATATGAGCTACAAGTACGAAATCAAATGGCTTGAAGGCTTCACTCTTTATAGTTAGAACTTATCAGGGACCCTATTGTCCACGTGCGTAAACGTTGTTATCTACTGACATCATATGAGTAACTAAAAATGAAAAAGTTTGAGGGGGCAATTAGTATATATGTGAAACTTTCTTTGTTTAATTTTTAACTTTTCAGTCCTTGAATTTATTCTTTCGCTCTCTAAATTGGTGCGCATGATGGGTACGTGCTGGACTGGTCTCTCTCCGTCCCCTCTAACGTCTTGAGTTCTTGTCATGGAATTGACAGATGGGGTACTTCATTAAACACTCGACAACAAAAGATTCGTATTGTTTTTAATAATACTACTTCCCTTTTTAACGTACATAGTTAACATTTTATGTAAATCAATAAAAATATACAACCTATCAAAATAAGAGATTTCTTTGACCACAATATTTTGGGGGAAACTAGTTTCTTTCTAAGTTATAAAAAGTCCTTTTTTTTAAACTGCTCTTATATTCGTCAAATATTTGCAAGTTGAAAAAAATTGGACTTTTTATAATTTATGGAGAAACTGATTTCTCCCAAAACTTACTCTTCTTTGACTCCATCTACCGTTAAAGTAGAACATTTTTGTTATAAAGAAACAGAGAAAAGATATAAATAACCAGAAAATTTTGGGGGTTATTATAAAAATTTTTGTTTTTTATCTAATAAACCAACTCCAAACAGAACCGATTTTTCTAGGCTTTTCTAGGTTGATTTATTAAGAATCGGTTTTTAAAATAAAACATGACTTTTTATAATATTTGGGAGAAACTAGTTTCTCCCAAAACCAACTCATAAATAACAAGGGATTTTTACCAATAATACCTTGAGATAAGGTGAAATTTATCAATAAAAATAGTACATTTCAAATTATACCTTAGAATCTAATAGTTGAAATCAAAACGATCGAAGAGTCTCTTGCCCTATTTATAACAATTTAAATGGACAAACTGTCCCTACTCATTCTTTTTCTCTCTCTATCCTCTTCTCTCTCTATGCGCAATCCTCACTCATTCCCTTTCCGTTCCAGCTTCTCCACCACCGGCGAGCTCCATGGCTAGACTATTAGCACATAATCATTCACTCACCATAATTGGAATCAGCACATGTGTTGACTGTGATACTATGTATATATGGTAGGATTTAATTGCTTGTGAATCCCTATGATTAAGCTGTGTAATTAGCTACAAATCCCCTTTGATCACTCCTTGTATTGTAATATAAATTGACATGTAATATAATGAAAAGATAAGCTTCACATACTCTCATCATCTCATTCTATTCCTGTTGTTATATGGTATCAGAGCTAAAAGCTTAAACGTGCAGTTCTTTTCGATCCTCCAAATGGCACCACCAGCGATAACTTCATAATCCAAATCAATGCACCTACTCATTTACCCATAAAGCTAACACAGACAAACTTCATTGTCTAGCGTAGACAGCTTTTCTCGACTCTCATTGGCTTTAACCTTCAAGGTTACATTGACGGAACGATAACCAAACCTCAAGAATTTCTTGATACTGAGAAGACAAAACCTAATCCAGCCTTCTCGACATGGTACAGACAAGACCAGATCATAGTCAGTGCCATGCTTGGCAGTTGCTCTGACACAATTCAGCCGCAAATCTTCTCTGTTTCTACCTCGGGTGAAGCATGGAAACGACTCAATACTGTTTTTGCCAACAAATCTCGCACCCGTATCATATCTCTCAAAGGTCGGTTGATCAAAAACCCCAAGGGTGTTATATAGACTGCCACTGCCATACCCATAGCCACCATCGTGAAATCAAACACCAATTATTCTCAATCAAACTTATGAAGAACGACCTTCCATCTTTTTGGCCTTCGAAAGCTTCAAGTTATCGGAGTCTCAATTCAAGCTGTACCCCAAAATCATATATTTCACTCTCCTTACAAACCCTTAATGCCTCTCTATCCACCAAACCTCTTTCCCCCAACTCATAAACCAACTCTGTCAATCCGAAAACTTAATTAATTGAAGCTTTCAATTCATTACAGACAAAACCCAAAAATTCCCACTATGATCTTGCTCAGAGAACGGAAGCTATAATCATACTGTTACAGGCAAGCGGCAAGAACAAAGACATTGCATAATTGGCCGAAAAACCCATGAATTTGTTTAGGCATCAACCCAATTGAAGAACGACCCCGTGCTAAACACCAGAATCATTATAATGTACTCCACCAGTGGTCTCCCTTTTGATTCCTGGTTTGTGAGCTCCCCAACCCGGGACCTAACGCGTGTCCCGAGCTAGAGGAGCTCCAACTAAGAAAATTCATCTTCCGCTTTTAAAACATTTATTTACTTTTGAAAGAAACCCACTTTTCAAACTTATAAATACAATCAAATGATAATATCTCTGCTTAGAGGAAATCCAACCACAACTTATATAAACCGAAATCTAACTAGTTATACAAAAGCCTTGATTAACATTGTTTCAACAAAAGAGTTTTCCATACAAATTATAAAGGAGGGGTACTTAACAATTACTCCTAACAACCCACTCTTATACTTAACTTGACAAGCCCCAAAAGCAAAAGTCCACAATGATAACCCCGGGCCTCACCGATTCGAGTCACTGTCTCGGAATCTAAAACAAGAAAGGGAGAGGGGTGAGAATAAATCTCAATGAGCTATTATGCATGCAGCAATATGCCATATAAGATGCAACACATCAAAAGACATATCCATATAACCCAAGAGGCTCCTGCGCCAACCGTCCCATACCGGTTGGAAACAACGACCAGCTCAGCATGAATATATCACAACACATAGGTACGATAAAGTAACACTTAGAAGGATACTGAGCCAAGGTTTTTATCTCCAAAAGGATATACACATCCGAGCAGCAGCAACAGTTGATGAAGCGATTCCGGAACCATGAACAATAACAGTACTCTGGGGACTCGGACACACAGTCGTATCCCCGGTGAAAACTAGACCATCTACCTCAAAAGGAGATGCTAGCCCACAAATCCCACGCAAGGGGACAAACTCGGCAATGTATGAATTATAATGAACTCGGCTCGGTGCCATTATAAATCCATAACATTGCCCAACAAACAAATAAACCAATACCTATTTGGATTTACATAACTAAGCACGAGTAATAACATACTTGCTTAACCAAACATTGTATGATCCAAAGTAGGGATACATACCACAATAGAATATCATAAAGATAGCAATATAAATCCACAAAGGGGATAACAATAGCCACATGGTAGTATATACTCATGCCCAATCAATATCAAAGTGCCACAATTTATGAGCACACTAAACAACATCAACAACAATATATATAGGTAACACTAAGTAAGGGAACGAGGTATCATTAACCTACCCTACAATTTCCATATACAAGGTACAAGGCCCCTATGAAGGTTCAAGTTCAATTACCAAGTGGGAGTCACAATTTATGAGTGATCAATTAAGGTTACTAAACAATTCTGGTTCAAATCCAAAGTCCGATTCTTGAAGGCTTGGGCGACCGCCCATACCTCTTGGGCGACCGCCCAAGAGGGTTTAAAAGGGATGCCTAAGTTTCTGCCTAAGTGGGCGACCGCACACTCAGCCATGGGCGACCGCTCACAAGGGAGTTGAGGGGAGGGCGACCGCCCAACACCTCTTGGGCGACCGCCCCGAGGGTTTTTCTAAGGCAATCACTCCCCGGACACGTGGGCGGCCGCTCGCCCCGCAGGCGACCGCCCAAGTGTTTGGACCAAAATTTCCAGATTTCTTTAATTGCTTTTCTTACCATTTTCTATTCCTTTCCAATCATTCCTTCTACTCTAAGCTCAAGAACAACCAAAGGATTTCCTCGGTTGCCAAAGTTCATCCTAACTCATCTAAATTCAACATAAAGGAACCCTAGATTATGGATCATGGCACATTACACCCAAATCATATACTCTAGGTTATCATCCAAACATTAAGTTCATCATATTTCATTTTCTACTTATCCAACTCTCATAAAACTCCCAAAACATGAATCAAGCATCACATAGATTTAGGTTATTTACCAATTCAAGCTAACATCTTCTAACCTAACTTCACCCATTTCATTCAATCTAAATCAATTCCCAAGAACAAGAGTATCCTTCTTTGACATTTACCCATCTCCCAACTTTAAATAGGTTTCCAAGGCATTTACAAAATTATCATCACAACAAGAACAACAAATAGAGTTCATGAACATTCATAAGAAGGGAATCATAATAACTCACTTTAGATTTTTAGAATAAAAGTTGATCTTCTTAGCTTGCCTTGCTCCTCTAGATGATCCAAACCCAAAAATGCCTTTAGATTTGAAAATGGTGTAGAATCTCTAGCTACAATGCTGGCAGGAATGAAGAAGCCTTCAATGGAGTTCCATGGAAGAGTGAAAGAAGAAAAGGAGGAAGAAGATGAAAGTATCTAGGTGAAGTATGGGGAGGTGAAGGGAGAAGTGATGGGGTGTTGACTTGAGGGAGCTAGGATGAGGGGGAGGGGGCCGGATGAGAGGGAGTAAGAGGGAGGGGTTAGGGAGGACACTTGGAGGGATTCTAGAAGGAGTAGAAATGGTCCCCCTCTAACTAAGGCTTCCCACAATTCTAAATTAAATCCCTTTTTATTCCCTTATTTATTCTACACATTTTAACCTTCTCTTACTATTTATCAAATTTCCATTTTTATTATTTCCCCAAAATGCTTTATTAAATTTCTCTAGCAAATCCTAAGATTCTAGAATTATTTCCCAATCATCTTATCTTAAAATACGAATTTTAAAGACATAAATAAACACATAAAGTTAACATAAATATTAAAAGCACATAATAAAATGTTTAAAATTAGCGCCTAGGGTTGGGGTCGTTACACTCACTCCCCCTTAAAGAAAATTCGTCCCGAATTTAACTGTCACTTACCCTAAGGTCCAAATAGCAAAGGTTACCCTTCACACATTCTAACTTAACAATTTCATTTAGACTGCTCAAAGGCATGATTCTACTATACATTTTCATAACCCGAATACTCTAGGATTTCACTTCCCAAGGTTCTAATTTCATTAATAACGTGATATTACAACTTAATAATCCAAACATACCATATGAATATCACTAACACGAATTTTCCGATCTCAATGAAAATATAAATAAATAAAGCATTACAACTTAGGTCACTAAATACATTACATTATCACATTAAAACCTTAGATACTCTATGAGCTTCTCCAAGCCAGTCTATACGCCAAATCACCAACCCTTTCTAAAACTTCAAATGGATTAAAAATTTATACCTTAGGCCTTGCTTCTCTAATTTCACCCCAACAAATTGGAGATCGAAATATCTTCCCGAACCACGCCTCATACTATTTTACCTCAAAGCTAGAATGATAACTGCTATTCCGCAACTCACTAAGGTTAATTAAACTTCTCGAGTTGAAGGGAAACTTGTCACACAAACATAACCTATTCTTCCAGAATTTGGGTAATCTTCAAATCTCTTCCTTTCGACTAACTAAATCTTTCAACTCTTAGGATCGGTAACTAACCCCAGAAGGGAGCTTCAAAAGACAAGATTCCACTTAAATCACACAACCAATTGTAACCACTCTCGATAAGAAATTTCCGCTTTATCTAATTAACTTCCTCGAAACCTACGCTATCACTTTCCCATTCCGTATAATATTAAATCAAATCTTCCTTTAATATACACTTAAAATTTCACAAGGTCCTCACATCCACTAGGTAAGATAAGGATCGGGTTCAAAGCCAACCTATTCTCTATTACTAACAATGTGATTCATCCTCATCACAACCTACACCATTTATACGCCCTTTAGAGTCAACCAAAGCAACGACTTTTCCATTCTTAAGAATTCCTTAAATCTCTTCGACAGCACTTGCCAACTCAAAGATCAAGGACTTAACCCTCGCAAAATCCATGGTAACATCCACGTTTAAGACTATAGAACCCAAAATTTGAAATCTTCTCGAGCCAACTCATACTAACCAAACTTTGCATGCAGGGACTCCTCATAAGGAATCATTAACCTAACTCTCAATTTATCCTCACGATCTTCCCGGAACTTTAATTAACAAGGATATCATCAATCATAACTATCATAAGGCCATCAAAATAAGGATTACAATTCTCGCTTATCCTACTCGAGCCAACACATGAAATATATCGACGGGAGTTCATTTATCATTTACTCACAATTAGCACATACAATTTTGAAAAGACTTCTTATGCGAGTCTAACATATACTAATTACCCTTCACATCTTGATGCAAAATTTTCACCTTAAATACCCATATATGACAAGAATTTTTACATCTAGGTTCACCTATATCAAATACCAACATAAGCAATTTAGGCATGGAAAAGAAGACTCACTTATTATGATAGTCTACCATTTAAACAACAACTACCTAACCCTCCGGTCAAGTATATTTCAAAATCGTAAATTAATAATCATACCAAACCAACTGGCAATACATGCTCAGCATAACCACCTCACCATCGTGGTAAACCCAAGAAGGTTCGAGGTATCCTCTCATAAGAGCAGAATCCTCTAACAATAAAACAAATTTTCAAACAATGTTTGACACATAGAAATAAAACACTATGCCACACGTAATGGTATGAAACAGGATCTATAAAATATGACCCCTAACTCCTGAGACAGAGAATTTACCTCTGTGGGACCTCGGAGGGATCCATCTCTCCTGGATCCGAAACACACACTCGACCACAGACCCTCTCCTTCGGTTCTCCTTCGCTATCTCTTTTGGTACCATCTCTTTGTCGTTCACCTTGCTGACTGCTGCTTGAAGCTCGTCCCCGCTGCAACCTTGGGCAATTTCTCCTAAAGTGTCCCAATGCTCCACAACTTAAACACTTGCCTTGCTTACTCCAACATCGATCTTCGGTATGTCCAACCTTCTTGCAAAATCCACAAATCATCCCATACTGTTTGGGTACTGACCTAGACGAAGAAGCTACCCTAAGTTCCCCTCTCTTATTCCCTGAGGCTGAAGTCCTTGGTTGTCCTCTAGTGATTTTGGATCCTTGTCCTATATACTTTGGCTTGTTTCCAATCCCATCTTCCGATTTTCCACTATTTTCCCCGATGTCCTTTTCAAACTTATATGCTCTATCTATGACTGTTTGGAAAGCGGTGAAATTATTAATCCATACTTTCTTCCTAAGCTCGCTCCTCAAACTCCGTTACAAACTTCGAACCCTTTTCACTTCATGCGATACCAAATGAGGGCAACACCTAGCTAATTCCTCAAACCGGATTTGAATACCGATCTACCGTCATGTTCCCTTGTTTTAGTCTTATGAATTCAATCTCCTTTTTATCCCTTGTAACCATAGAAATGAAATAGTCCTCGAACCGTTGAGTGAAATTATCCCAAGTCCTGGGGCGTATGATCCCGCTCCCAACTTCCCTTCAATATCTCGCCACCACCGACCAGCCTAAACCCTCAAGTTTGAACACGGCATACCTAACTTTCTCTTCGTTGGGACTTTCTATAACCTCAAGAATCCTATTCATTTCTGCTAACCAATTTTCTGCCCTGAACGGATTCGGATCTCCGTTAAAGCTCGGTGGGTTCATCTTCACAAATCTTTCTAATCCATTACCTTGATATCTCTCAGGTTGATTCGGAACTGATCCTCCCGTCTTAATACCTTGTACAAACGTCCTGAATAATTTCATCATCTCTTCATTCTGAAGTCCACCTATACCCATATCTTCTTCATTTCCTAGAACCTTTCGCTGATCATCATTGCTTCCGGCCATTAGAACGAACTCCTGCATTAAACACTCGGCGTTAATTATCACACATTCCCACTTAGTCTAGACATCTACCCTTGACCTCTAAACTAAGCTCTGATACCAACTGTGAGCTCCCCAACCCGGGACCTAACGCGTGTCCCGAGCTAGAGGAGCTCCAACTAAGAAAATTCATCTTCCGCTTTTAAAACATTTATTTACTTTTGAAAGAAACCCACTTTTCAAACTTATAAATACAATCAAATGATAATATCTCTGCTTAGAGGAAATCCAACCACAACTTATATAAACCGAAATCTAACTAGTTATACAAAAGCCTTGATTAACATTGTTTCAACAAAAGAGTTTTCCATACAAATTATAAAGGAGGGGTACTTAACAATTACTCCTAACAACCCACTCTTATACTTAACTTGACAAGCCCCAAAAGCAAAAGTCCACAATGATAACCCCGGGCCTCACTGATTCGAGTCACCTGTCTCGGAATCTAAAACAGTAAAAGGGAGAGGGGTGAGAATAAATCTCAATGAGCTATTATGCATGCAGCAATATGCCATATAAGATGCAACACATCAAAAGACATATCCATATAACCCAAGAGGCTCCCTGCCGCCAACCGTCCCATACCGGTTGGAAACAACGACCAGCTCAGCATGAATATATCACAACACATAGGTACGATAAAGTAACACTTAGAAGGATACTGAGCCAAGGTTTTTATCTCCAAAAGGATATACACATCCGAGCAGCAGCAACAGTTGATGAAGCGATTCCGGAACCATGAACAATAACAGTACTCTGGGGACTCGGACACACAGTCGTATCCCCGGTGAAAACTAGACCATCTACCTCAAAAGGAGATGCTAGCCCACAAATCCCACGCAAGGGGGACAAACTCGGCAATGTATGAATTATAATGAACTCGGCTCGGTGCCATTATAAATCCATAACATTGCCCAACAAACAAATAAACCAATACCGGCTGGATTTACATAACTAAGCACAGTAATAACATACTTGCTTAACCAAACATTGTATGATCCAAAGTAGGGATACATACCACAATAGAATATCATAAAGATAGCAATATAAATCCACAAAGGGGATAACAATAGCCACATGGTAGTATATACTCATGCCCAATCAATATCAAAGTGCCACAATTTATGAGCACACTAAACAACATCAACAACAATATATATAGGTAACACTAAGTAAGGGAACGAGGTATCATTAACCTACCCTACAATTTCCATATACAAGGGTACAAGGCCCCTATGAAGGTTCAAGTTCAATTACCAAGTGGGAGTCACAATTTATGAGTGATCAATTAAGGTTACTAAACAATTCTGGTTCAAATCCAAAGTCCAGTTGCTGAAGGCTTGGGCGACCGCCCATACCTCTTGGGCGACCGCCCAAGAGGGTTTCAAAGGGATGCCTAAGTTTCTGCCTAAGTGGGCGACCGCACACTCAGCCATGGGCGACCGCTCACAAGGGAGTTCAAAGGGGAGGGCGACCGCCCAACACCTCTTGGGCGACCGCCCAAGGGGTTTTTCTAAGGCAATCACTCCCTGGACACATGGGCGGCCGCTCACGCCCCCTTGGGCGACCGCCCAAGTGTTTGGACCAAAATTTCCAGATTTCTTTAATTGCTTTTCTTACCATTTTCTATTCCTTTCCAATCATTCCTTCTACTCTAAGCTCAAGAACAACCAAAGGATTTCCTCGGTTGCCAAAGTTCATCCTAACTCATCTAAATTCAACATAAAGGAACCCTAGATTATGGATCATGGCACATTACACCCAAATCATATACTCTAGGTTATCATCCAAACATTAAGTTCATCATATTTCATTTTCTACTTATCCAACTCTCATAAAACTCCCAAAACATGAATCAAGCATCACATAGATTTAGGTTATTTACCAATTCAAGCTAACATCTTCTAACCTAACTTCACCCATTTCATTCAATCTAAATCAATTCCCAAGAACAAGAGTATCCTTCTTTGACATTTACCCATCTCCCAACTTTAAATAGGTTTCCAAGGCATTTACAAAATTATCATCACAACAAGAACAACAAATAGAGTTCATGAACATTCATAAGAAGGGAATCATAATAACTCACTTTAGATTTTTAGAATAAAAGTTGATCTTCTTAGCTTGCCTTGCTCCTCTAGATGATCCAAACCCAAAAATGCCTTTAGATTTGAAAATGGTGTAGAATCTCTAGCTACAATGCTTGGGAATGAAGAAGCCTTCAATGGAGTTCCATGGAAGAGTGAAAGAAGAAAAGGAGGAAGAAGATGAAAGTATCTAGGTGAAGTATGGGGAGGTGAAGGGAGAAGTGATGGGGTGTTGACTTGAGGGAGCTAGGATGAGGGGGAGGGGGCCGGATGAGAGGGAGTAAGAGGAGGGGTTAGGGAGGACACTTGGAGGGATTCTAGAAGGAGTAGAAATGGTCCCCCCTCTAACTAAGGCTTCCCACAATTCTAAATTAAATCCCTTTTTATTCCCCTTATTTATTCTACACATTTTAACCTTCTCTTACTATTTATCAAATTTCCATTTTTATTATTTCCCCAAAATGCTTTATTAAATTTCTCTAGCAAATCCTAAGATTCTAGAATTATTTCCCAATCATCTTATCTTAAAATACGAATTTTAAAGACATAAATAAACACATAAAGTTAACATAAATATTAAAAGCACATAATAAAATGTTTAAAATTAGCGCCTAGGGTTGGGGTCGTTACATGGTTGGTCTTCGAGCAGTTATATGATAGGAATTATACCAATGGAATGCATTAATTAGTGGGTACACTCGGAATGAGCATTGGGTTGATGCCACTTCTATGTTTCTTGATTTGATGTTTTTTACGGAACATACACCTGATCACTCTACTTTGCCTTGTGTAATTAAAGCTTGTTCGTGGCTTTTGGATTCAGGTTTGGGACAAGGTGTTCATGGGATGGTAGTGAAGATGGGTTTGGTTTCGGATGTATTTGTTGTTAATGCTTTAATATGCCAGAGAGGAACTTAGTGTCTTGGAATTCAATGACTTCTTGTTTTTCTGATAACGAACTTTATAAAGAGAATTTTGACTTGTTTGAGGAGATTAAAGGTGATAAACAAGGTTTGATACCATTATATAGAATTTATGTTTCAAGCTCGTCGTTGATATGAAGACATTTGTTTTTTACATCAAAACTGTGATATAGAATTCTCAGTTTATAAATGTGAAACCATTATACAGTTATTTACATCAAAACTGTGAAAACCATTATACAGTAATTTACATCAAACATTTTTATATAACTGTGAAATATAATTCTCAGTTTATACATGTGAAAACCGTTATACAGTTATTTACATCGAAAATGTGAAATAGAATTCTCAGTTTATAAATGTGAAAACCATCATACAGTTATTTACATCGAAAATGTGAAATAGAATTCAAAACTGTGAAATTGATTTCAAACTCTAACCAAAATAACTATGAAATAGAATTTCTGTTTCAAGCTCGTCGTTGATATGAAGACATTTGGTTTTTACATCAAAACTGGAAAATAAAATTCTTAGTTTATAAATTTGAAAATCATTATACAGTTATTTACATAAAACTGTGAAAATCATTATACAGTTATTTACATCAAATATTTTTATATAACTGTGAAATAGAATTCTCAGTTTATAAATGTGAAAACCATTATACAGTTATTTACATCGAAACTGTGAAATAGAATTCTAATGTCCAAGATTGGTCTCACTACTCGATTGTCCATCTTACGTGAGCATGTCAAAGATACAGTCAAAGACTCTTCAATTTAGTTTCCTTATTCAGTTAGTTTCCTTATCATAGTTTGATTCTGTTATTTAGTTTTCTAATTATGTAAATCCTAAAATTGCTAGGAAGTAAACTCTTGTATAAATACTTTCTTCTCAATCAAATAATAGACAATGCTTCTTATTATGTAAATTACGACTCTCATAATTACATCTTTTGCAAAGTTTAATAGCCTTTGATTAATTTGATATTATCTTAAGTAAAGGTATACAATTTATTTATTAAAAATAAATTGTAGACTTCAAAAGTTACACAAAAGAACTATCATTTACATTTATAGTTTGTAGGATAATCATTCATCTTAAGTAAAGGTATACAATTTATTTATTAAAAATAAATTGTAGTATATATCTTTAACATATCTTAGTGTATTTATTTTTCCTATGGAATAATTCCAAATCGAATAATGAGATGTATTATTATCGACAGGATGATTGTCAAAACGAAAATGATAAGTACATATACTCCAGTCCGTTCAAATTAAATATACAAATTGGCTAGATTTAATTATATATTTTGAGCTTATCATAATTACTAAAATATTTGAGCTTATAGAATTAATATATTGCTCTTTTTTTTTTTTTTTTTTTGTTTAAATCACTATTCTCGACTAGTTGAAACACAAACATTATGGAAACTTTACACGTAAATTTATGATGATCATCCTTTCAATGAAATAATTAAATAATATTCCTTACGTCTCAATTTTCTGTGACTAAACAAATGCCCTTAATATAAGAATGTGTAGTAAATATTATGTTTAATTTAGTTTTTTTTTTTTTTAAATTCTTCCTTTAACACCTATCAATATTTCTAATCATCAGATTTTACTTAACTTTCATAATTAAGCAGCTTGGTATTTCTTAAAAAGTTTTAATCATTATGATTAAAATGTTTAAATTTGCCAGAGCATAAACACAGTACAATGGTTAGAAATGCTACAATTCTATCATTATGAGGATATTATTCATCTCTCTTACCCTTTCAAATCTCAAGTCGGCCAAGCACTCTGTGTTTCAATATCCTCAGTAATATCTCATATTCACCGGAGATTTTCCGAACCCACCCATTAAATAGGCTAATGAATGTTAAATATATTTAACGGGTGTTAGTTTTTTTCTTATTTTGCTGACATTTTTGTTATCTTTTTAAAGTCGTTAGGATACGTTCCATTATATGAAATGAGATGGTAAAGTACGTTTTATTAAGATGTCAAATCGTTGTATATTCCATTATTTATGCATTGGATTTATAATTGTTGAAAAAAAATGAGTCACGAGTAAAAAAAAACTCGGATCAATTTAAGTAAGACGGATGGAATATAGTAGTAATTTTTTTATGCGGAAATCATGATATACATTGTTATTACACTCCAAAAGAAAATATTACATTTGAAAAGTCAAAAATATCTGTAAAGTATGCATGCTTAATTTGGAGTACATATAATAACTACAACATTTAAAAGTAGTTTTATTTTTTAATAAACAAAAAAGTAAAAAAAAAAAAATATTTGGGAGGAGTTTATATTAGGAGGGGGAAGAGGTATTCATGCAATGCATTATGCAATTCTTCAATAGAAATATTACTTTTCACTCTACATTTAATTAAAATATAAAAATAAAAAATCCTATTCACAACTTATTTCAATTGGTTGGTGTCATGGACATGCATGCCGACATATATAAAAATAAGAAATTTATTTGGGAGGAGTTTTACTTTTTTTGAATCTAAAATTTTTATTAAAATCTTAAGTATTCATAATGTTTTTCTATCAAATGGCTTAAAAATAGTTTCAATTTTAACTCCCTTTTGAAACACATGAAGAGTAGATTAGTGGTGAAGTCGGAAATTCAGAAGAAGGAAGTCGAAATTTTTACATAGTATTTTTTTTCTAAATTTAAGGGGGTTAAGACTATTTTTTTTTTACTACTTTTAGTGGTAAAGATTTTAAAATTTTTTTAAAAAGTTAAAATGACACAATTTCAAAATTAAAGGGATGAATAAATCGCTAGATATTGCACCATATTAATTAGGTTGAACCCTCTATTATTGGAGTATATTTTCCAACCAAGACAAGATATTGCACCATATTAATTAGGTTGAACCCTCTCATGGAATTTTTAAAGGAGATAAGAGAAAGGGAGAGGAGAGAGGAGAAAAGGAAATTAAATAACTTTTTGAAGTGCTTCTAATTTTAGGAAGGAAAATGAAGAAAAAATTAAATTACATTTATACCATTAATAAAAGGAATCGAGAGAGTTGTTTTTAGGAGTAAATTAGGTTTAACAAAAAAATTGGTTTATAAGATTTTCTTTCCTTTCAATTCCTCCCACTTTTGGGAGGATTGTGTAGGAGAGAAATTTTTAACTTCCTTTTCCTTTCACTTCCTTGCTAAAAATAAAATACTCTGAAGCAACTTTTGAGAAAGGAAAATATATTAAATTTCTCTCATTTTCTTTCCTTTCTCTCATTTTTAAAATCAGAAAATTTTGAGAAAAATCTGTTTCTCCATAATTTATAAAAAGTCCTGTTTTTAAATATATCGACTTGGTGTTTTAAAGCCTAAACTTAAGGATGAAAAGTGAGTTTTTTATAACTTATGGAGAAACAGGTTTCCCCTAAAACTTACTCTTTTAAAATTAGGAGTGCACCCTAATAGTTTACTTTCAGAAGTAAAGTTTTAATTTTGGGGAGATTTCCTCGTATACTCCTAGGCCCAACATTAATTTTGTAGAGAATAAACATTTTTATTTATTCCTACAAAGTCCCTAGTATTAAAAAAAAAACGCTTTGATAGACAACTAACATAGTAAAACAAAATTCGAATTGACATTTATTGATAGATGTGATTTTATCCATCGAAAAGATATATTTTCAAGCTTATTTAAAGCTCAAAACCTTGAAAATTTAATGTGGTTTGTTAGTGTTTTGAAAGTACAGGGGTTGAAGTGCAATTAGGCAGAAAATGGAGAATATAAGCTTGTTTTGGAAGTTCAGGGACCAAAGTGAAAAATTGGGAAAAAAAAGGGACCAACGTGAAATTAGGTGAAAACAAGGAGAAAAATTGATTAAATGAAGTTTAGGGGCTAAAGTGCAATTATGTGAAAGTTTAAGGGCTACACCAGTAGGCATGAACATTTTGCAGCAGGTGGCCGCACAAAATTAGCTAGTGCTGGCCGGCCAAGTGCAAGGTCGTGGCCAATAAAATGGGGCCAATGCATGAGCCAGGAGCAGCTGGTCGAGAAAACAAGAGTCGTGGTCGAGAAAATGGGGCCAAAGGCGAGCGACACGCACAAGGGCCGAGTGGCCGCGCCATTTGGCCATAAACTTGGGGCGACCGCGTCCATGTCATGGCCGTGGATCAGTGACGGATTTTTGTGACGGAAGTGGTCCGTCACAGAATTAAAAGGCATTTTTCAACAGAATCAATAACAGATTTGTGACGAATTTCAGCAGAATTCTAATTTGACTAGAAAATTGACCTATTTTGGTTGTAAATCAGGAATCCCTCCTCCCTCCCCCTATATAAAGGACCCTAGATTAGGTTTTTGGGCTTCCTATCTATCTTTTCTTCTCCGTTATCATATACTCCCTCCGTTCCAAATCTATATGCACATTTTGCCATTTTGGGCGTCCCAAACTTACGTGCACATTTCCTAAAATGACAAGTAATCTTACTATTCTCTCCACTCATTCTCTCTCCTATTTTACTTTTATACTCACAATACCAATCAACTTTACTATTTTCTCTACTCATTCTCTCTCCTATTTTACTTTTACACTCACAACACTTTCTCCATTATCCACTTTTCTTAGGGGGTTTTTGTTTTTTTTTAAGTGATAAGTGCTGAAATCTGATTTCAGTTCTGAAAATGGCTGAATGATTAAGAGGCGAATCGAAAACCGAATTTACGAATTGGATAAGTTGTTTGATTTTCTATCTGAATTCATTTTCTGAAACAGTTTAAAAAAAAAAAAATTCGTCAAAACCAAATATGAAACAGTAAACAGTTTAAAAAAAAAATTAACCAAAACCAAATATGAAACAGTGGCTTTCAGAGGCAATTCAGCAACATTTTAACCACTTAAAATTAAGAGGACTTTAAGAGCCTAACAAGCCTTATTTCAAAAAAAAAAAAAAACACACTTATTTCTCTAATCCTCTTAATGAATAAGTGTTAAGAGGCAAACAAGGCTGAAAAACTAAAAACAAACGCCCCCTTAATCTACGCGCAAAATATCAAATGTGCACGTAGGTTTGGGACGGAGGGAGTATTACATAGTTTAGGTTTTTTTTACAAGGACTGAAGATTAAAATTCAAGGTTTTATTTATTTATTTTAATGGCCCTTCAAGGCTAAGTTATTTGATTCGTGGATTGAGGTAAGTAATAATTTGATCTTTATGCTAGGATTTTTATTCTTCCTATCTCTCTCTCATTCTTGTTCTCTCAACATTCTTCAAGGTCATTCATAGGCTTCAATTGTATGTTAAGATACTGTTGGCATATGAATCTATTTGGATATAAATTGTTTCAGTACGTAGCATTGATGATTTATACATTGACTATTGTTGAAAATGTTAGATTTATTTGAGGACGTAACGAAAATTAATGAATCTAGGTTCTTAGGTTCTTGTGATTTAAATTGAATCTCTTTAATGTTTATATTGACTTAACGGAATATATAAACGATATAGAGATATTAGGGTTTTAATGTTCTTATCGACGTAACTGAAGATATTAACATCTTAACTCTATATTTTTGTGAACGAACCCAAGAATGAGATTGAATTCTATTTACATGATTTAAATAACATAAAGTGATAATTGTTACGATCCTCAACCCATTAATCTCTTATTCCCTTGATTTCTTTAATTGCTTTATTTTGCTTCCTTAGGATTAATAATTCAAACAATCAAACCCCTTCTTTTGACTACTTTAATATATTAATAAAATATACTTGTTCCACTTTAGTCTATGTGAATTACCCTTGCAACTAAGCATATTACTACATTGATAAACTAGTCACTTGCTAGGTAATTTTAATAAGAGGAGATTTTCTTCCATCATTTATCAAGGCCGGAAAAAGAGCCTAAAAAACTTTGGTACATGACTATAGGAGCAAGCACACAATACAATCGTCAAAACTATATTTAAATACGTGTACAAAAAACCCTAAACCTATTCTGAGCATGAATCTCGACCGAAAAAAGAAAACAATTTATTGCAAGATTTTAGACCTCACTATCAGAAAAACATGTTTTAGTGACGGAATTATTTCGTCGGTAGTAATAAAAATCAGCGGCGGACATAGCATAATTTCGCTGATTTGGCAATAGCGGCGGACTACTTTACCCGTGAAAATAATAATCCCGCCAAAACTATTAATCAGACCGCCAATTTTCTAAATAACCACCGACAGAATAATTTCGCTGCTGATAAATTTCTACCGTCGGATTATTCCGTCGATAAAGTTTGAAGACCAGTCAACATACTTCAATGGCGGTATTGGAACGAATATTCGCCGAATATTCGTTTTTAGTGGTGGACTCTGCCGGCGGACTAAAATTCCGTCAATGTAAAGGGTACCAAATTTTTTCCGCCGCTATAGCTTTCATTCCGTCGCTATATAGTGACGAAAATATTCCGCCGCTAATGGTAGTGATAAATAGTGTTAAATAATTCTAGTGTTGAGAAATTTTTGTTATCTACAAAAATGTTGTTGTTGTCGCGTGTTTTATATTAGCTTTCTATTATTCATAAAAATATCGTTGTATATTAATAAAATTCTATTTCTTAAATGTAAAAAAAAAAAAAATAATAAAGATTTTAAACCTATTGAAAAAGTTGCATTGAGTATGCTACTGATTTGCTTAAAAAGCTATGCTTTATTGTATAGATATCATAATGATTAAAAATACTGGCGTAAAATACCTTTCTTAAATTTTTTGTCATAGAAAATAAAAGGAGAAAATACCAAAAACCTTGATTAAAACTTCTCTATCCAAAAAACCACACAAAATGAATATGAATAGTCTATCCAAAAATACAATAAAATACAATAAATTATTGTCACTATTGAATTAAGGGTATTTTTGTCAAGACATCAACTTCTTTTAGAGCAATGCTTGGGGTACAAAAATAAAGTCACAAAATCTTGCTAACAAAATGAATTGGCGATATTTATTGGTTGCATCGATAGTGAACCCGATATGCTCTAATTAAAAACACCAATAAAATTATTGCACATAAAATTTTACGAGCAAGTTTTTATTTCTATTTTGTGCCCTTGTTATTATTACTTCTTTTAATAACTCCTTTAATAAAATAGACGGTAGTGTTTTAATTTGGGCTTTTTGATTTTAAAATATATTTTTCGGATCTTTGGGTTTTTTTTTTCCCCAAAATAAAAAGAGAAATAGCGACATACTAATCCTATGCGAATTATACATTGTCCTACCAATATGGGGCCAGATTATTTAATAAATCATCTATTTTAAGCATAATATCTCACTCCGTCCCCTCAGTACTCAGTAGGGGGTGTAAATGGTTCGATTTGATTCGGTTCGAGAAAATTTACGGACCGAACCACTAGTCATCAGTTTGAAAAAATTTCAAACCGAATCAAACCAAATCGCTATGGTTTGATTCGGTTTGGTTCAAACCACGGTTCAATTATGCGGTTCAGACCGCGGTCCAGACCGTGGTTCAGACCATTATTTAGATTACGGTTCAAATCACGATTCAGACCGCAACTCATTTTCATATTATTTAAAATTTCCGTGATCATGGAGGGAGAGCGAAAAATGCGAGTGTTTAAGAGACTAGAGAAAGTGAGAGAACGAAGGAAGAAAAACACTTTACAATGGCAATCGTGGAGAGAACTTGATTATTTATGTGTCGTGATGAAGATAACAAATGATGAAATTAATATTAAATAAAATAGAAAACAGGGTTATGATTAGTTTATGTAAATTTTAATAAAGATACAAAAATATAAAATAAGATACATAACAAGGGTTATGATTAGTTTATGTAATGTGGTTCGATTTGGCGGTTTGATCTCGCGGTTCGGTTTGACGGTTCGGTCTCGCGGTCTCAAACCGCGGTTTGATTTGGTTCGATTTGGGAGGGTCAGACCACAAACCAAACCGAACCATGTGATTTGTCAATATTTGAGACCGAACCGAATCATTCATACTTGAAAATCAAACCAAATCACATGGTTTGATTCGATTCGATCTCAAACTGCAATTTAAACCGAATCACTTACACCCCTATCCCTCGGGCCCTCACACCCCATAGCCTTACATTTTTAATAGTCAACCGGATTGAATTTTAATTAATTATATATACTAATTTTAATTATTAGAATGGAAATTTACAAGTTGTGATTAATATTTTTGTAATGATTTATGAATAATAAATTCATAATTTCAATAAAATAAAATAATTAATTTATATTAAAAATTTGATCAAGTTCAATTTACTTTAAATTTTGAAAAAATAAAATGGAATTATTGTTTCGAATACTAGTGGAAATTGCGGCTTTGTTCCTTTCCCATTTCAATCATACTGATTAAAGGAAAACCTTCATAAGTGCTTTTGACGAAATCATTGCTTGTGGTTATTATTTTAGATTATTTTATATTATCTTCTGATTTATGAAAATGACCCAAATTGAAATAGACCCTAATATGGACAACTTCAGAGTGGTACTGTTTTTGCTATGAACCAAAATCCGGGCCCATTTTTTAAGGTCCCTAATTGTGGACACGTCATACTTTTCGAAATAAAGGTCCCGTTTGTTTCACCGTAAAACATTTTTTGAAAAATATTTTCCGTAAAATAACTCATTTTCTGTTGTTTGGTTGTGTAATGCAAACACCGTAAAATATTTTCCGCTGATTGGCTGTTTTCCTAAAAATATTTTCCGTAAAATAACTCGTTTTTCTGTGTTTGGTTGTTTTTTGAAAAATAGAGAACACGTTTTTCGAAAAATATTTTACGCCATTTCTAAGTAAAACGACTTACTGACCTTGTCCTAAGTAAAATATTTTCCGAAAAATGGTGTCCTTCATGTACAACTCATATTTCACAAAGTACAATATTCGATTTCCTCATTCTAATAATAATAATAATAATAATAATAATAATAATAATAATAATAATAATAATAATAAAAGAGTTGGTCTTATAAAAAATTAGTTTTTTGTTAAGTTAACAAAAAACGTGTTTTCCAAAGCATTGTTCAAAATAAACGGTGGCAATTTTGTAATTACTGGCAACCATGTTCAAAATAAACGGTGGCATTTTTGTAATTACTGGCAACCATGATAAATGCCAGTGTTAATATTACAAATGACCAGTGATTTCATACTGGCATTTTATAAACATGAAACTGACACTTTTACACGGGCACTTTTTAATACATGAACCGGCACTCTTCACACCGGCACTGTTACACTAACACCGGCACTTTGTTACACAAATATTTTCTTTGGCTCTCAAAAATACAAGCACCGGCATTCAAAAATACATGGACTGGCATTTGAAAACACATTTACAGGCACTCAAAAATGCATATACCGGCACTCAAAAACACCGATAATTATTTTGCTTTGATATTCAAAAAACATGAACCGGCATTCAAAAAAACATGGATGACATTCAAAATTACAAGAATCGGCATTCAAAAAATACATTGACACTCGAGTTACACACTTACCGGCACTCTATTATACACTAACTGGCACTCCAAAATACATGGACTGGCACTCCAAAACACATACACTGGCATCTAATTACCCAGTCCACCAATGCATCAAATTCTCAAACTGGTACTCAAATACTTATAAACTGGTATTCAACAACATATAATCTGGCACTTGAATTAAAATGAACTGGTACATTCATTCCCAATACCGTCCTCAACAGAAGAAGTGAAGTAATAAAGAGATGTACCATATGTGTCCATTGCAACAAAAACTGAAAAGAGAAGCTTAAAAATATGTTCCGATCGCAGCAGATCCATCGTTGGATAACATCCTCTCTCGCTCATTCTCTAATTTAAATCGAATGCCACTAAATTATAAATGGGCGAACAAATGTAGGATGTCGGTAAAAACTTGATTGTCCTCCGATGAAGTGAAGACCGGTGACAATTGATCGGAGGGATTCCAGGCTATTAGATTCCGATGAGGTAATTTAATTCTTCTTCTTCTTCTTCAGGGAGGTCGCCGGTTGATTTGGAGAGAAGGAGCTAGGTGATGGCGATTGGAATTGGAGGAATTGGAGGAATTGGTGAGGGTGTTCGGAAGATTGAAGGAGATTAGGTCGCCGGCGAGGGAGATTTGAGATCGGAGAAGACGGTCGTTGTTGGGTCGGAGAAGAAGAACGGCTTTGCGTGAAGAAGAACGGCTTTGCGTTTAGTGAGAGAGAGACTGTGAGGAGAGAGAAAGTGAGAGAGAGACGCCCCACCCTTTATTTAAAACACGTTTTTTGTTAAGTTAACAAAAAATGCGTTTTTTATAAGTTTTTGGCATAATAAAATAATAATAATTAAAATAATAAGAATAATACTCCCTCTGTCCCAGACCAAGGGTTCATCTTTCCCTTTTGGGACGTCCCAGACCAAGAGTTCATTTCCAAAAAAGGCAAGTTTTTGAATATATTAATACCCTTATCATCTTCATATATTTACAAAAAAACCATTCATTATATCCTTATACATTCTCTCTCCTATTTCCTACCACACATTTAACTACTATTCCTCCCACTCATTCTCTCTCCTATTAAATATTTTTAACTTTTACATTCTCTCTCCTATTCCCTACCACACATTTAACTTTTACATTATCTCTCATATTTCCTACCACACATTTAATTACTATTTCTTATCTCACATTTAACTTTTATTCATTTTTTAAAAAATTTCTTAAGAATCGTGAAATCCCCCCCATATACCCTTGGTCTGGGACGGAGGGAGTAATAATAATAATAACAAAATAATAATAATAAGAATAATAATAATTAAATAATAATAATAATAATAATAATAAAATAATAATAATAAAATAATAATAATAAAAAAAATAATAATAATAATTAAATAATAATAATAATAATAATGATAAAATAATAATAATAATAATAAAATAAAATGATAATAATAATAATAAAAAAATAATAATAATAATAATTAAATAATAATAATAATAATTAAATTAAATTAAATTAAATTAAATAATAATAATAAAATAAATAAATAATAATAATAATACTAAATATAAAAATAATAAAAATAAATAATAATAATAGTAAAATAAATAAAATAATAAAATAATAATAACAATAATAATAAAATAACAACAACAACAACAACAACAACAACAACAATAATAATAATAATAGTAATAGTAATAGTAAAACATTTTCTTAAGTAAAACATTTTCCTTACCAACCAGTCGAAAATATTTTACTCCTTTTCTAAGTAAAATATTTTTCGAAAAGTATCTTCTTTTACAGGAAAATATTTTACAGGAAAACATTTTTCGAAAAACGTTTTTCGAAAAATGTTTTACGTCGAAACAAACGGAGCCAAAATATCATTAAAACAATCTTGAAATGCTAATATATACTCCCTCCTTCCCAAATCTACGTGTCCATTTTGCCATTTTGGGCATCTCAAACCTACGTGCCCCTTTCCTAAAATAGTAAAGAATCTTTACTATTTCCTTCACTCATTCTCTCTCCTATTTTACTTTTATACTCACAACACAAATCAATTTTACTATTCCCTTCAGTTATTCTCTCTCCTATTTTATTTTTACACACACAACACTTTCTCCATTACCCACTTTCCTTAATTCTCACGCTAAAACCCCAAATGAGCACATAGGCTTGAGACTTGAGACGAAGGGAGTATTATATATCCAAAATTACAACTCTTAAACCCAAATTATCTACGCCTACTACACCGCCTACACCTCGGCATAACATAATGGCCAAGTCCAAAATACCCAAGTAAATAAAATAACAAAATAACCTTTTCAAACCTAAGTATCTTAACGGCCAATTATCCTCCATCCTTAATGCTTACCTGGAAGGAAGAGATAATAAAAAAAGATAAGTGAATAATGCTAAGTTTATATATAGACCCTTTCGGTCAATAAAAAGAGGTGACCGTAAAACAAATATTTTTTTCAATGAAACAATTTAACATGACGAGTAACTGAGCGATAAATTTCAAAAAATTTCAAAAGTGTGAAATGAAACAATTAATAATATGATCAAATTACAAAACGAATATTTTTATGAAGTCATGATCACGTAATCGATCAAACGGCCTTAACAAATCAAAAGCCCACCAGAAGCACGAATACAAAACATTGTTTCCGGAATACCCCAATTGCTAATCCTTAGCGGTGAACAAAGTTGCCTAAAAGGCCAAATTACAATTATACCCCATTAACATAGATTTTTTTTTAACTTAGTGATAATGCGTAACAAACTATCAATTCATATTCAAGAATATATTTGATTTTTCAAACGAATATAATCTTATTTACAAACGATTCACAATAAGAAGTAATCAAAGTTGAAATAGTAAAAGTATTAATTTTCATCAATGAACGCAGTACGACGGAGTGAAAACAAGTATCAACCCAAAGTTGATTTTAGGGTTTCAAGTACGGAAATTTCAATAAATACATGGAGTCCTAATTCTTTCCCTTTGTATCGATTACCCGCATCTCAGTTTTTCTTCTTCTACCCAAAGTTGATTTTAGGGTTTCAAGTACGGAAATTTCAATAAATACATGGAGTCCTAATTCTTTCCCTTTGTATCGATTACCCGCATCTCAGTTTTTCTTCTTCTCTCACTGATCTCTAGGTAGACTCTTCTTACTTTTTTTCAACAAAATTTGTTTTGTTTTCATTTCTTTTGTCATTCATTATTTATAATGCTTCTAATAATAGTCTCCAAGTATTATGAGTAACTTTCAAACATTTTTATAATTAAAGGACACACTTTAATACTCATTATTAATTATCATAATTAGTTTAATAATAATAATTATAATCTCATTCTTTTATTATTACAATTTCTTTTCTTTAATTTATACTACTCATAAAGATTAAACTACAAGTATTTCATGAATAACCTCTAATCATATTTAGAATTCTAAAAAGTCACTAACTTTAATATCCATAATTGTTGATATGAAACCTCTTAATAATTCCCTAAGTTATTACGCATTAATAACATGTTATAAACCTAATTCATGATTACAAAATTAATATTCATTAATATATTAGTAAAAATATTCATTTTATTTTATTATTATTATTATTTTGGGGTCATTACAATTTTACTATTCACTATTTGTGTATCATATTCAACCAAATATTTAAAAATTGTAACTTTATTTATTTATAGCTTCACGAAATTAGATTTAAGAATATATTTTTTTCGGGAATTGAAATAATTGAAGATTGATAAGTGAAACTCTTTCTCAAAAGGGTGTGAATAATTACTAATCCAAAGTACGTGAGTGCCTTTATGAAAAATATATATTCCCTTCGTTCCGTTCGAAGCTTCACCTTTTATTCAAATGAGTGTCTCGATGGAAGTTTCACCTTTCTTAAAATGGTAATAATGTGGATCCCATTTGTCAACCTCACTCACTTTTTTCTCTCACATACTTAAAATGTGGGGCCCACTTATCATATTCACTAACTTTTTCCTCTCACATATTTAAATTGTGGGCTTCACTTGTCATATTCACTAACTTCTTCCCTCTCACAACCCTTCTCCCACTAATCACTTTTCTTAATTTACGTGATTCACCAAAATGGTGAAGCATCGGACGGGACGGAGAGAGTATTTTCTAACGTTTTTTAAATCGGGCTGAACTGGAGTGGTGACATTTTTATAAATAATCGACACTTCTTTTAAAAGGCACAGTGCCATTTTGTAAATAACGAAAACTTCAGGTACAGTGTCAGTGTCGGTTATAAGAAGTGTCATCGCATGTACCTGACGCTAAAAAAACAATACTACTGACATTAAACTGTTATAGACAGTGTTATTAGTAAAGAGTGTTAGTGTTAGTAACAAAGAGTGTCTGTGCATGTACTTAACACTCAAGAACACTAACACACGGACATTACAATGATACAACCACCCTTAGTTATAGGGCTGTTACGCGAACCGAGTTGCTCGAACTCGACTCGAGCTCGACTCGAAAAAACTCGACTCGAATGAGCTCGAGTTGAAGCTCGAGCTCGAGCTCGAACAAGAATTTTAGCTCGTGAAATTTTCGAGTCGAACAGGCTCGACTCGTTAGCTCGACAAAGCTCGTTTCGAACTCGACTCGACTCGAGCTCGACTCGACTCGAGCTCGACTCGACTCGAGCTCGACTCGATAAACTCGATAAAAGCTCGAATTTTTCATTGTTTGTTATCAGCTCGAACTCGAACTCGACTCGTGAAGCTCGTCAGTAACTTGATTTTTTATTTTATACATTGTTTTTATATACATATATATATATTTTTTATATTTTTTTTGGATAAAGAAAATTGTTTTGGACTTTTTTTAGTTGGGAAAGTTTTTTCAAAAAGTTATATAAAAAAAGTTAGAAAAAAACTAAAGAAATTAAAGTATACTCCGTATACCACCACTACCACCACCACTACCACCACTACTACCACCACCACTACTACCACCACCACTACTACTACTACCACCACTACCACTACCACTACTACCAATACCACCACTACCACCACTACTACCACCACTACTACTACTACTACCACTACCACCACTACCACCACACTACTACTACCCCTACTATTACTACTACCACCACTACTAGTCTACTACCACCACTACTGTAACGACCCCAACCCTAGGCACTAATTTTAAATATTATATTATATGCTTCAAATATTTATGTTAACTTATGTGTTCAATTATGTCTTTAAATTCTTAAATTAAGATAAATTGGGTGAGAAGTAAATTTAGAATCTTTTATGAAACTATTAGACATTAAATAAAGAAACTTGGAGAAATAATAAAAATGGGAATATGCTAAATAGTACAAGGAGGTAATTGGGTAGGATGAATTATTTAAGATAAGGATTTATTTTTAAAAATGAGTTAGGGTGAAAGCCTTGGTTTATTTTTGTAGGGGGCCAATTGTATTACTCCCTCCTATGCATGCCAAGTGTCCCCTCTCCTCTCCTCCATACTCCCTCCATCCGGCCCCCCCTCAATCACTCTCCTCACTTTTTCCCTACTCCCTCTTACCTCCTCCCTCACTCTTCTTCATCCTTCTTTCTTATCATTCTCCATGGGAGAACCCTAGTGGAAGCTCTCAACCCAAGCTTTGAAGCCAAGCTATTCTTCCACCATTTTCAAGTCCAAGGGTAGTTTTGAAGATGGATCATCTAGGAGAGTCCATCAAGTGAGAAAGATCAACCTTCCATATTGAAACCCTAAGGTGAGTTATTATGACTTCCTTTCTTTGTATGCTCATCAATGATTTGATGTTGTGATTGTTATTGTAATGGTTGTTAATGCTTTAGAAACCTTCTTGAAAGTTGAAGAATTGATTTACGAAATGGGTGGAGTTAAATTAGGAGATTTAGCTTGAAATGAGATAATGAAATGGTTGGGAACTTTAAAGAGTTGAGTGCTTGGTTAATGATATGGAAAGAGGTTAATGTTCTTGGAAGATGATCTAGGATGTAATAAATGGATGGAGATAGATTAATGGGATAAACTTGAATGAGGTAGTGAAATGGGTGGAAGACTTGGTGATAAATAATTTAGATCTACATGATCTTGGGTTTAGATGAATTAAGATGAGTTATGTAAGGTTAGAATCCTCCTTGGTGTTCTTAAGATTAGGGTGGATGAAAAGAAAAGGAATTGAAGTTAAGAAAAAAAAGATAGAAATAAATTTGAAGTTGGAAATCGCCTTGGGCGGTCGCCCATGGGGGCTTGGGCGGCCGCCCATCACACCAGAAATCACCATTTGCTTGAAAACCCTCTTGGGCGGTCGCCCAGAGGTTTGGGCGGTCGCCAGACCCCGAAACTTGAATTCAAATCTGAACCGAGAATTGTGTGGTAACCTTGTTTGGTCCCTTATAGATTGTGACTCCCACTTAGTAAATTGAGCTTGAACCTTCATAGAGGCTTTGTCTTATTGTATAATGAAAATGTAGGAATGGTTTACGATGCATAGTGGCCTTACTTACTCCATATCTTTGGTGAGTAGTTCGAATTGGTGTAGAAGCTATAGGTTTCACTATTAAGCTAATTGGTAATGGGTATGTATCACTTTGTGGCATGGTTATTCCAAGTTGTGGAATTATTGATTATATGGTTACCTTAATATCCTAAGTATGGACTATTTGACAAGTGTTATGTGGCATCCCAAAGTGTGGATTATGTGTTATATAGTGGTGTTATATCCCAATGGTGGATTATATGGCATGTTGATTTTATGGTATTCCGGTGTGGATTATTTGGCAAGTTATTGCATTGTTATTCCAAGTATGGATATGTTTACTATGTGGTTGTATGGTTATCCCAATTGTGGATTTATTTGTTATCATTCATATTTATTGATGATACTATGCATAGTGTATTACTTAAATGTTGCATTATGGTATTGATTGGCATGAGTATACATTACCATGTTGTTATATTGTTATCCCGTTTTGTGGATTATCTCAAGTATCTATCATGTGCTTGAGCGTGTTTATGTTCGGGTGGGTATGATGGATTTCAATCAATTATTGATTTGTTCAATAAGTGATTGAAGGTTCGTCATACTGGTGACCCTTCCCACTCTGTGGCCACGGAGTGAGGCCGTGCTAACGACCGTATTGACCCCAAAAAGCTTTACTGCACTGTTGCGATCGTTGTAAGGAGGGACGATATTATTGTTGGATACTCTAATATAGGTATCCTTTCTTATATGGATGGTCTGGGGTATGAGTCCTATAAGAGGTGAATGTGCTGGAGGCAATTCACCAAAGAGTGGAGTTTTACTCCCACGTTGTACGACTTATTGTTCAGACGGGAAAAGGTAAAATGAGGTAACGTAAGGTGTTTACCGCTTTCATAATGTGTTAAGTGTTGCCATGCTATGTGTTGCATCTTGTTTGGCATCTTGCTGCATCCATAATAGCTCATTGAGATTTATTCTCACCCCTCTCCCTTTACTGTTTTAGATCCCGAGACAGGTGGACCGGCCAAGTAAGGGCGGAAAGGAGTTGGATGTGGTATTTTGGGTTTGTCGGGGTACGTATAGGTTGGCGTAGAAATTGTGTATTGTATAATTCTTTTAAAGGGTTTGTATTTATAAACTCTAATCTTATTTTATATTCGACATCTTTTTGTAAATCATTTATTACTTTCGGAGTTGGTCAACTCTTCCCCCAGTGTAGAAAGGAGTAGAGTTATTTTTGAAATGGGTATGTAAATGGTGTCGCGTTTGAAAGTTAAATCAAAGTTTTTAAAAGTTTAGGAAATTTGGGTTAGTTTGAGGACGCTCCAGCTCGGGACACGTTTAGGTTCCGGGTCGGGGTCCTCACAACTACCACCACCACCACCGCCACCACTACCACTACCACCACTACTCCTACCACCACTACCACCACCACTACCACTACCACCACTACCACCACCACTACTACCACCACCACTACCACTACCACTACCACCACTACCACCACCACTACTACTACCACCACTACTGTCACTACTACCGCTACTACCACCACTACTATTACTACTACCACCACCACTTCCACCACCACTACTACCACTACTAGTACTACCATACTACCACCATTACTACCGCCACCACTACTACCGCTACTACCACCACTACTATTACTACTACCACCACTACCACCACCACTACTACCACTACAAGTACTACCATACTACCACCATTACTACCACCACCACTACTACCACTACTATCGCTACTAGCACTACTACTACCACTATTATTACTACTACCACCACTATCACCACCACTACTACTACTATCACTACTACTACTACCACCACTACTACCACTACTACGACCACTACTACTACTACTACCACCACTACCACCACCACTACTACTACTACCACTACTACTACTACCACCATCACCACCACCACTATCACTACCACTACCACCACTACTACCACTATCACTACCACCACTACTACCACTATCACCACTACTACCACTACCACTACTAGTCTACTACCACTACCACCACTACTACTACTACCACTACTACTACTAGTCTACTAAATGTCCTCTCTTATTTATAAAAGAGTAAGGTTGGTTGTTTCCCTCTTTGTAATTTTAAGGGTACCGTCCCTTTTTTCTTTTATATACTTTCATTTCTTTTAAAAAAATTAAGTTTTATTTCTTTCAAAATTCATAACTTTTTTTATACAACTTTTTGCAAAAATTGTATGTAGTAAACAAAAGTCTAAAATAGTCTTATTTATCCAAAAAAAAATTGAAAAAAAATAAAAGTTAACTTTTTTCAAAAAACTGTTAAGTTTTATTTCTTTCAAAATTCATAACTTTTTTAATAAAACTTTTTGCAAAAAATGTATGTAGTAAACTTAGGTCTAAAATAGTCTTATTTATCCAAAAAAAAAAATTGAAAAAAAAAATTGAAAAAAAATAATAATATACTACATACAAAGTTAACGAAATCTGTTAAAAAATTAACTGTTAAGCTCGAACTCGAAATAAGCTCGTTAAGCTCGAACTCGAAATAAACTCGTTAAGCTCGAAAATTTGTTTCCAAAAAAGATCAAACTCGAAATCGGATCGTTTAAGCTCGAAATCGAGATCGACTCGAGAAACTCGCGAGTAGCTCGCGAACAACTCGAACTCGATCGAGCTCGAGTTCGAACCATCGATTGAACTCGAACTCGAACTCGAGAAAAACTCGAACTCGAGAAGAAATAAACGAGCTCGAGCTCGAACACAGAAAACTCGTTCGAACTCGACTCGTTTACAGCCCTACTTAGTTATAAGGAGTGCCGGTGTATGTTTTTACTAGTAAAAGTGATTTTGTTATTGAGCGCGTGCACTAAAACTAGCATAACTTTTGACTCGGGATAAATCACGAATTGCACAATTATCAAATCAAATAGAATTTTGAGACCTACAAAAATCACTGGCCTTCGACTCGTGATATAGGGTTTATAAACCCCAAAAGACATGATTTAGGAACTCAATCGGGCCTTTGAAGTTTTTGTAAATTTTGTTATTAAGTAATAGATCATTTGTTTGATGAGTAATAGCGCATGTATTCAAGAGTGTCAATACATGTGTGAAAAAAATGTCAGTATTAATATTAGTAGTATCAGCACCATAGTTAACGAGTGTCAGCTTTGATTGATAACCCTCAATATTTAAGAAAATTCCAATGCACATGTTTTGTAATAAATGTCAGTATTTATGAAAATGAAAAAAATGAGTTTTTCCCAAAATTTTGTGCGTACCATTAGAGTTGGTCAGGAACGGATCTAGGATTTCTTAAATAAATGATTAAAAAAAAAAAACTTTGGTTTAAAAGCAAATTTGTTTTTTTTTTTTTTTCATCAACTCCCTCTTTCAAGTTTCGATCTATGGATATAGAGACAGCGAGACAAAATTTCCTCTCCATCTCTATCATTTCAAAAGTGGTCAAACTTGTACTAGAAGTAAGAACTTGGTTCGTAGCAGTCGAGCTCAATAAACAGTTTAGATTAGATGTAGGTCAAATGGACTGTTCCTTTGTTCCTTTGTTGTAAAGTGGCATGCATGGTAAGTAAATTTCTTAACTAATTCCCGGCCCTCTCAATAATTGTAGGATCATGTGCGAAATGTAAATATTGCCCTTTAATATTTAAAAAATTGATACAAAAAATATAATATACTCCTATATAAGTACTTTTTATATACAGATTGAAGTTTTTCAAAATTAAGCAATAAAATTCAAAAATAATTTATTACATTGATCATTACCTTTCGACACAACTTTTTATAGCTAAATTTGACTATTTAAATTAAGATTATTTATTCTAAATCAATTGAGTTTCATTAAGAAAATCAAATGAGTATTAGTTTAAGAAAATCAAATGGGGCCCTCTTCAAATTTGGGGCCCTGAGCGGAAGCTCCTCTTGCACCCTGCAAGAGCCGGGCCTGCCGTCAAAACCTCCTCTTGGCCCAGTGGTATATTGGTGGCCTTCCGTAGGGGAGGTCACCGGTTCGATTCTCCCATAGGGAAATCTATGTGGTTTAATTCCTACCTTGGGTTTCAGGGTCCTTAGGAGTTTTTCGGGGCACATCCGTGCAGTTAAAGAAGCAGCACTGCTGAGCTTGCAACCTCAGTGTGGGGAGTTCAAATCTTGGCAGGAGCACTGGAGCAGCCATTTGGTGTTGTAATGGTGATGTAATTGCCTCGGCAGGAGCACTTGGTAGGTGACCATTTGGTGTTGTAAGAGTGTAAATGTCTTGTAGGAGGGCTCCCTTGGGGCCAGGAGTATAAGGGGTGCTGCCACCCTGGCTGCATAGGGCACATCCCGCGATTTACCTCCGCCAGCATACTGAGAAGCCGGTACCTGGTGGTCCATAATTAATCTGGCGAAGCTGAAGAACCTGGATAATCAAAAAAAAAAATTAAAAAAAATTTGGGGCCCTCAAAATATTTGAGCCCTGTGCAATTAGGCTTGTCAAAATCGGGCCTGTCAAAAAATTTAAAAACAAGGAGCATGTATCTTAATCCACACACTAGCAATTCCGCTTTCCAACATCCCCCGACCCATTAGAAGCAAAGATAAGAGTTAGCTACTTATCCTATCTTTTAGAGAGAAAAAAAAATGTCTTCTTTGATTTCATTGATCAAGAAATATTGTTAGTAATCAAAGTCTAGGTCAAGTAAGAATTTGGAACTACCCTTATAAGTATTTCTTACAACTATTTCAATGAAAAATAAAGCTCTAAAAATTAGGGTTTTTTCATAGGAGTTTTTATCAAAAAGTCTCTCAAACTAATGCAATCTACAAAACAAAACACTCAAAGTACGATTTTACAAAAAAAATCTCAGCTAAAAACGAAATTTACAAAATCAAAAAAAAAAAAAAAAAAAAAAAAAAAAAAAAAAAAAAAAAAAAACACGCGCTCTAACGAATGCATTATAACTTTTGATAATTCCTCTGAAAACTCCATATACGCGATACCAGCGAATGGATTATAATTTTTCATAATTCTTACGAAACTCCCGTATTTATCATTAACACATTATATGTTTAACTGATAAATTACATTTATAAGTTGTTTTGGTTAAACAACTGATAAATATAATTTATCAGTTATTTTGAAGGATTTTGTGCTTATTATTTGGTTAAACAACTGATAAATATAATTTATCAGTTATTTTAAATGATTTTTTTTTGTGCTTATTATTTGGTTAAACAATTATAAATATCATCTACTCCCTCCGTCCCGCTACAAATCGCACACTTTTTTTTTTGGGCGTCCCATTACAAACCGCACACTCCCAAAAAGGAAACTTTATATTAATAAAATATTCACCCTAATCCACTCATTCTCTTTCCTACATTATTTTAATACTCACAACACCATTATAATTTACTATTCCCTCCACTCATTCTCTCTCCTATTTTACTTTTACACTCACAACAATTTATTAAAATATCATATTCCTTAATTCCCGCGCAAACAGTGTTAGTGCGGATATTAGCGGGACGGAGGGAGTATTAGTTATTTTGAATGATTTTGTGCTTATTATTTGATAACAATTGATAAATATAACTATCAGTTAAACAACTGATAAATATAAAGTTAAACAACGGATAAATACATGAATTTTGTAAAATTATAAAAAGTTATAACCCCTTCCGTGATATCGCGAATACGTTTTTGTCCATTCAATATAGCATATTGGAGTTTTTTTTGTGTTTTAGTTTCAACCTAATAACCGATCTCGACCAACCTCGCTTCCAAGTTGGTTTATTATTATCAAAGAATAAAAGAGGGAAGGATGTGTGTTTATAAATATATTTTAATTTAGAAACTTGCTTTCCTTGAAAGAAGACTACTTTCTTCTCCGTTCACATTGATCTTTATTATGCCCATCATATATGTTCATGTAAACAAATTACAACTTTTGCTGCACATATTTTTCTCTCATCATATATGTTCAACTATATTAGAGTATCATTGATCAGATTTATAGGACCCACAAAATAAGCTAAAATAGAATATTAAAATGCGTAAATTCATAAGCATAATTAAAATTAAAAATAGTTTCGATAAATATATTTTCTTGGAGTAGGTCTTCGGAGAAACGCGTTTTTTCATAAGTTATGGAGAAACGTGTTTTTCCAAAGGTTCTGGATATCAGTCTCAAAGGTTCTGGATATCCAGTCCAGAAGTTATGTTAGAATGGGACCAACACATACCAACTTTCTGGATATCAACTTAAATAGATTCTGGATATCACTTTCAAAGAGTTCTGGATATCCAGAACATTTAATATTGATATCCAGAAGCCTTTCAAAAGGTTCTGAATATCACTTTCAATTTCAAAGAGTTTTGAATATCCAGAACATTTAATATTGATATCCAGAATTGCTCAAGTCAAGGCCATGGGCCAAGGTCATGCCAATACAAAATTTCTGGATATCCTTTCAAAAAGTTCTGGATACCCATTTCTCCATAAATTATTTTTTCCCTAGATTTTGGCCTCGTTGGAAATTATTAATGTACGGTACTTTTACTTTTTGTTTTTTTTTATTCTTCATTGGTTCGATCTTTTACCCTCACCCTAAAGAACTTTAATTCAGACTCTCAACCAGATTGAAGAATTTTATCTTTATTTTACAATTACACATAATGTTTTTTAAAAGAAATCAGCCCTAAAAAGATGAACTAAGTATGTTTGGGCCATAAGAGGAGGAAGTGAACAAAAAAAAAGTATATAGAACTTCAAACATATTGATGACTTTTGGACATATCAATACATTGTTTCATTACGCATTTAGGGTTAACGAGTTTGGATGCTATTTACAAAAATAAAAAATAGTAATAATAAGCACAATATTCTTACAACTAGAAATCCAAATACTCACGGCTCAGTTCTTGTAGGGAATTAATAGTACATAATCCATTCGTCAAGCAAAAAGTAATCTTTAATATCACACACACACACACACACACACACACACACACACACACACACATATATATATATATATATATATATATATATATATATATATATATATATATATATATATATATATATATATATATATATATATATATATATATATATATATATATATGCTCCTTCTGTTTGAAACTTTGGATTGGTGTGGGGTTGCGAGTATGAAAAAGAAAAGTAGGAAAGATAAAATTAGGTAGAAAATAGTAAGTGAAAAATTGTTTTAATTGTGAAAGTGAGTCTCATTGATTAAAAAGGTATTGTGCTACCTAAGTTTGAGACTAAAATTCCTATATTTTTTGTTGTTAACACGATAGTATTTTGAGCAATAATTGTAGTTTAATTTAATTATCTTAATGAACATCGAAAAATTATTGTTGATAATACATATAATTGTAGGGATTTTATGTTAGGCTTCTTAAGGAAATAACAAAGAAGAATGAGAAAGATAACGGAAATTATAACGGAAATTGAAAAGCAAACCACAAATAGTCGAGTCTTGTGTTTAACACAATTTCCGTTAGAAGTATTTGTCCCGCACAGGAGCTTACGGTTGATGACAAACTTCTCGTGAGATGAAACGACATCTAATTGTTAATAGGAGCACACCAAATTAACAATTCTAACGAACAATGGAAGGTTTGGAACTTTGTACTTGAAGAAATTTAATGCAACAAGATGAAATGATTATGCTTGGTTAATCTATCTCAAAATGTGTGTAGGAAGACTCAATTTACTGTATGAATGAATTGAAATTCGGAGAAAAAGTATATAAGGAGAGTTAAGGGGTTTGTGTCTTTTCCCTTGAAAAGACACGACTTTTCTGGCAACAGCAGCGAAGGGCACGACTCGTGCCCCTTGGCACGAGTCGTGCTCACGACTCGTTCCAAGGCCTCCACTCGTTCTGATCAGTTTTGAGCCAAAAGTCCATTAAGGTCCATTCGTGCTCACGACTCGTGCCCAGAGTCCCCACTCGTTCAGATCACCAGAGTGCACAATTTCATCAGCCAAAAACACAGTTTAACTCCAATTAAATCCAAAAGATCTAATTGACCCTTTTAACCAACTCTCGTTAAGTCACAAAACTTTGTCTTTAATTTCTCATTCACCCGAAAATGGTTTTGAGACAATAAATGAGTTTCATAATCTACACTAAATGTTGAATACATTTTGTAACTTACTTCGTTAACACATAACGAATTCCGTTAGGAAGTTAGGTCAACGTTAAGTCAAACTTAACTTTCGTTACCCATTTCCAACAATCCCCCACATGAATGACAATTAATGCATGTATGCAATTTCGTCCAAAAGTTCCGGCGAACCATTATTACATCGGGATAGATAGCTTGTGGCTTTGAATCTTCCCTAGTGAAATATTATCGAATATACTAGCCATTTGATAGCGAGTCGCTTTGAACCAGTGACTGTATGATGTATACCAAGACAAAAATACTCACATAATAATAGCTCTAACAGTTATTGTTCTCACGTTTTGTCCATTTCGACCCTGGACCGTATCTCATTTCATAAGCGTTCACATTAGAAGCGCCATGATACTTCTCGCTTATATAGGTGATTCATACTATTAGGAGTATCCTGCACTACTCCACCCGTAGGTATAGGAATCATTAAAAGTTTTCTCAACTTATCCTCACCACTGCTGCAGGTGATTATACTTGGATGTTCTGGGAATGAGTATTCAACATCTCCAGGTCATTCAACCGAGTTGTTGTTTCCAAGTGATTCTACTAGAACTTATAGCTTGGTTGTCTCATTGAACCAAGGGCATGGTGTAACGACCCTAACCCTAGGCACTCATTTAGCATCATTTTGTGTGCTTTTAAATATTATTATTAATATTGTGTTCAATTTTTATATACTTGATTTCTTATATTAGAATAAAATGATAAGGAGATAAATAATGTTCTAAAGGAAAAGTAATAATTAGAAATAAATAAAGTAATAGATTGGAGTGGTAATAAAATGGACAAATAAAATGTTATGAGTGGGGAGAATTTATTTAAATTGTTGAAAGAGTTTTGGGGGATATTGGGATGTGGGGGACAACTCCCTAAAAACCCTCCCCTTCTCTCCCTTGGCCGGCCCCCCCTCTTCCTTTATCCATTCTATACTCCACCTCCCTCCCTCCTTCCTCCTTACTCCATCATTTCTTTCTCTTTCTCTTCACTTCATCTTCCATGGAAGCTTAATGAACTCCCTCCATTCCAAGAGTTCTTTTCAAGACCATTTCTTGCTCAAATTCAAATCCAAGTGTCCTTTGGTGAGTAGTTCATCCAAGGGAATTGATCAAGCCTAGAAAATCATCATCTTCTCTTGTATTGGCAAAGGTGAGTTATTATGACCTTTCCTTCGTTAAATGTTCATGAATACTAAATGTTGTTATGGTTGTGTTAATGGCTATTTGATGCTTTAGGAAGCCTTCTTGGAATTGAAGAATGTGTTAGTATTATAGAAATGGTTGTTGTTCATAAAAGTGGCCAAGAGTAGAAGTAAATGGGTTGGTGTGGATTGAATGGGAACCTTGGAAAATAGTAGTGAATTGGGTGGGAAACCAAGTGGGGATGATTTAGATTTAGGACATGATGCTTTGGGATTAAATGAGTTAAAATGAATTGAACAAAGTTAGGAAATTCCTTTAGGATTCACAAATTAAAGCACTTGGTTGGAAAATTGGTTTCTTGAGAATCATGTGGTAAATGACTTAGAATTATAACATAATTGGGTCTAAAATGATTTAGTATGTGAAGCATGAAATTAGTAAGCTTTCTAGGTTCACACAAATCAAAGGAAACTTGGTTGGGAACAAATGGGTATAGGTGATGAAGGATTTACGCAATTATTTTGATTGGCTCGGGTCACGAGTCGTGCCTTGTGGCACGAGTCGTGCTGAGGTGTGGGGCGAGTCGTGACTAGGGTTATAAGGAAGTCGTGCCTTGTAAGGGACGACGATTCAGAGGAAGGTGCAATGGGCACGAGTCGTGCCCCGGGGGACGAGTCGTGCCTGGCACAGTTTTTCACATCAAGTTTAGAGTTGTTTAAACCCAACCAAACTCGAACCAAAATAGAATCTCTTTAACCTAGATTAAAATAGAATACTTTGGCTACACATTCACCTCCTAAGTGATCAAAATGGAATTGGGAAAATACTTTAAATGTTGCTTGGAAAATGCTAGTTAACCTAGTTTGGTAAATTAACAGAAATGATTCCAACTTGGTAGAGTTAACTGGGATCCTTATAGAGATCATATATTATCATATAATGACTAAGTAAGGTAGGTTGATGATATCTCATTATCTTACTTAAGTACCTATTCATGGATTATATTATGCTTAGCGTATTACATAAATGCTGCACTCTGATCATTGGATGAACATGAGTATATTTTACCATGTGACTATATTGCTTATTTATGCATAGTGTGTTAAAGAAATGTTGCACTATGATGTTGGTTGAGCATGAGTATATTTTACCATGTTGCTATATGGTTTATCCCCTTTGTGGATTTATTCAAGTATCTATTATGTGCTTGATTATGTGTGAGTCAGCTGACATTTGGGGGTATAACATAATACGATCAATTATGGAAGTGTGACCTAATGTGATCGGATTATGTTATACCTGTGACCGTCCCCTTCTGTGGCCACAGTTTGGGGTATAGCATCTGTAGTGAGCCAAAAGCCTTACAGAGTTGCTACTGTCTTATTTGGTTCCCTGAAAAACGGGTCTTATAAGACGTGAGTATTGCTTAAGCAGCTCACTGTAAGATTGGAGTATTATTATACCCAATGTTGTACGACTATCGTTCGAGACGGGAAAAGGTAAACCAAGGTAATGTAAGGTGTTTACACTTTTCCAACGTGTTATGTGCAACTTGTTATGTGTTGCATCTTATATGGCATATTGTGCATTCATAATAGCTTGTTTGAGATTTATTCTCACCCCTCTCCCTTTACTGTTTTAGATTCCGAGACAGGTGGACCGGCCAAGTAAGGGCGGTAAGGAGTTTGGAGGTTATATTTTGGGGATTGTCGGGTTGATTTGATTGGTATAGAAAGTGTACTTTAGTATAAATCATTTATGGGAATTGTATTATTTAATCTTCATTCATTTTTATAACAGATGTCTTTTTGTAACTAACAGTTTCGTACTTTCTAAGTTAGTCAACTATTTCTCTGTTGTGAAAAGGTGTAGATTTATTTTGGAAATGGTTATAATACTTATAATTATTTTGAAAGTTTTAAATAAAGATTTTAAAAGTTTTTGATATTTGAGTTAGTTTGAGGACGCTCCAGCTTGGGACACGTGTAGGTTTCGGGTCGGGGTCCTCACAGTTGGTATCAGAGCTCGGTTAGAATTCTCGGGGTAGAGTCTAGCTGAGTGAGAGTGTGTGGTAACTTACGTCGAGAGTATTATGCAGGAATTTGTTCAAAGACAGAAAATGATATTGACCAACCGAGGAATCAAGGAAGGGTGAGTTATGGAAAGATAGATTTCCCCACCATCATTTGAGGTATTTTACCTGTCTCAGGAATTAGGGTTCATACTTTTATAAATCCTCGTGCATTCGTTCTCATGTGGCATTACATTTCATCTTTATGTGCATAATTGGCCTAAAAGTTGTTTTATGTCTTTGGAGGTTCTACTCCTATGGGGTCGTACCTCGAATCATCCTTAATTATCTTAGTAGTTGTGATTAAGTGGGCATGTATTGCGGTGGATTTGGTCGAATTACCAATCCGTGAATCATCGTTATATTAACTCGAATTATTTGAGTAGTTGTTGTGTTTGAGGAGGGCCGTCGCAAGAAGCGAGTCTCCTTATCTACGTTTGATTTACCTCTGAGTGTAATTGAGTCGGATAAATTATTAATTGATATTATGTCACATATGCGTAAATGTCGAAGGTCTGACCTAAGGAATGTGAAGGTTATTTGGGTTGTGCGATATGTTTGATTTAAAATACACTTAAGTTATCTCATGTACAAAGTGGTAAATGAATTTGCGAACTCTTAGTTGAGGTTAGGTATATGACCTAATTAAGAGTAGTTTATAGTTGTATAACGTGCGTAAGTATTTATACATTGGTGTCGCGTGGTAGAAACTAGGTATATGAGACTAGTATTGGAAGTGATAGTCTAAGTGAGATTATATGAGTTATAAAATATCGCGAGTACGAGACCTTATAGAAATAATATAACTTTGCCTTATGTGTTATTAGTGGACTAAGTGGTGTTTCTACGTGAGTTTCAAAATGGGTTTTCATCAGGTATCATACCAGGATATTGAGATTTTGAGTTGCTATAAGGTACTAATTTGGTATTCGGATTCCTAGATAGAGGACACTAATTGGGATGATGGACTTGATGACTCATCTTGAGAAAGTATTTGATAAAGCAGATAATTAGCTTAGCGACCCTCCGTAAGGTAAATTAGTACTATATTGAGGAAAGATGATACTTGGTGGTTAATTATAAGGTTATAGAGATCTTAAATAGGTAACTGTGAAGAATAAGTATGCGTTAGCACTTCTTGACGATTTGTATGACCGATTTTAGAAACTAGTAGGATACTCGATGGTTATTAGATGAAATTTTCGGAGTGTTACAATTACAGCGAAAAATTTGCTTTAAAGATATACTTAAGACAACATTTATATATAGTATGACCGTTTTGATTTGTGGATTGTGTATTAGTTATGAAGAGGTAAATAGGGTAAATGCGAAGAAGTATAATAGATACAGTTATTGGTGACTTAAAGGATCAACTTCAGAATTGGTAATATATGTATATGGTTCGTTTTGAAAATTGATTATCATTAGTTGAGAAAATGAGGATGAATCTTATTGGAAGACAGGATACTTTAGGATGATTATATACTATAGTTCGACTTAGTTACGTGAATCATATGAAGGATTAGTGTGATGCTTGAAAGATATTGACGTTATACGGATTTTGAGTTTGTTGATGGTTATTGAGAGTTAAGTTAGATTATACTGTAATGTTTAATTGAAATTTGAGAATGATTGATCTATGAGAGTTCCAATTATATTTTCTTATTTAGAAATTATGGTATTTGATTGGGAACTAGATGTTTACAATATGTTGTTGCTAAGTACAATACCGCATCAAAGGTAGGGAGTAGATGACTCAAATTAAGTAAAGGCGTTGAATATTCAACTTGAAGAATTATTGAATTGGGGATGCTTTGCCAAGTTTATAATCTTAATGAATGTTTAGTGTTATTTATCCAAGATAGTAGTAAGTATTACGAGATTGTGTTTTCTTATAAGGAATTCAACTAAGTAAAAATATTATGTTAGAATTGTTTTAAATGTGCTTTAAAACTTTGGGTTGTATATCGAACTTCGGTATGAGCAATTGTGCCCTTCAGGGGTAGTTGATTTAATAAGGTCAGTAAACCGTTTTTTGTGTAAATTAAAATCTGTGAGTAATTTGACTATCTACCACTTTGGTATGGGACGGTTGTAGATAATTAAATCACTCGAGTTATTTTGTTAGCTTATCAATCCTTTGAAATTTACGAGTGGTTTAGTTAATTAAAACTGGTATGGGCCGGTTTTAATTAAGTAAACCATTCGTCTCTTTGGATCTCTTCTTATATTATCATTTGAAATTCTGAAAAATGTTGTAAAATTTCGAAGGACATGTTACTTTAAAGTTATAGTTCGTGCAGAAGCAAGTAGAAAAGCAACCTAGTTCCCCTATAGTGATTAATTGTATTAGAAGTTTTGATCCGAGAAATAATTGATAAATTGTGGAATTATTAATGTGGAAGTCGCAGTAGACTTGGTTTTGTATTGGAGTTGGATCGGCTCCGTTGTGGGCGGCCAACCATTTGATTTGAATATTGATTTATCACTAGGCCTGAACATAATTGGAACATTGAATGGTGATAATGGAATGTTGACGTTAGAAGGTTTATTAAAATATTTAGAGTTCTAGGTTGAACTTGAGAGTATTATCACTATAGATATTGTGATTGAGTTACATTGAAAGTAAAGAAGGGTATGTTGGTCTGTTATAGAAAGTTGAATTGTATTTTCTACTCGTTATATATATAGCTTGATGAAATGTTATTAATAAAGTCCTCACATATGTTAGGGGATAGTTCGATTGTATAAAACCCATAGTGTTAAATGGATTAGATAGACATCGTTCGGGAAGGTTCTCTGGGAAGGTAGGAATGCTACTAAGTTTAACCTTGTGAAAAGTTGAGGAATCACTACTTGTTGTTGATGATATGCTACGGGCGTGAACAAGGGATGTTAGTGGTCAATAGTACGTATGGTTACCAGTGGTAAGTGCGTATAATAGTAGTTATCATTCTAACATTGAGATAAAACCGTATGAGGCATAGTTTGGGAAGAAAATATCGATCTCTAATTTGTTGGGTTGAGGTTAGAGAAGCAAGGCCTAAGGTAGATTGGCGCCAAAATTTGTTAATCCATTTGAAGTTTTAGAAAGGGTTGGTGATTTGGCTTATAGGATCGACTTGAAGCAAATTGTAGAGTATTTGAAGTTTTAAAATAATATTGTAATGTGTTTGGTAACATAAGTTGTAATACTTTTATTTATTTATATTTTCATTGAGATCGTGAAAATTCGAGTTGGTGATAATTGTATAGTATGCTTGGGTCATTAAGTGGTAACATCATATTATTAATGGAATTAGAAATCTTGGAGAGGAATCACAACATTGAAGAGATTATTTGGGAATTGAAGTCTGAGGTATACTTGTAATCGAGGCGGGTTGATCAGTTAGGTTAGTGATAGTCAAATTCGGGACGAATTTTCTTTAAGGGGGAGTGAGTGTAACGACCCTAACCCTAGGCACTCATTTAGCATCATTTTGTGTGCTTTTAAATATTATTATTAATATTGTGTTCAATTTTTATATACTTGATTTCTTATATTAGAATAAAATGATAAGGAGATAAATAATGTTCTAAAGGAAAAGTAATAATTAGAAATAAATAAAGTAATAGATTGGAGTGGTAATAAAATGGACAAATAAAATGTTATGAGTGGGGAGAATTTATTTAAATTGTTGAAAGAGTTTTGGGGGATATTGGGATGTGGGGGACAACTCCCTAAAAACCCTCCCCTTCTCTCCCTTGGCCGGCCCCCCCCCCCTCTTCCTTTATCCATTCTATACTCCACCTCCCTCCCTCCTTCCTCCTTACTCCATCATTTCTTTCTCTTTCTCTTCACTTCATCTTCCATGGAAGCTTAATGAACTCCCTCCATTCCAAGAGTTCTTTTCAAGACCATTTCTTGCTCAAATTCAAATCCAAGTGTCCTTTGGTGAGTAGTTCATCCAAGGGAATTGATCAAGCCTAGAAAATCATCATCTTCTCTTGTATTGGCAAAGGTGAGTTATTATGACCTTTCCTTCGTTAAATGTTCATGAATACTAAATGTTGTTATGGTTGTGTTAATGGCTATTTGATGCTTTAGGAAGCCTTCTTGGAATTGAAGAATGTGTTAGTATTATAGAAATGGTTGTTGTTCATAAAAGTGGCCAAGAGTAGAAGTAAATGGGTTGGTGTGGATTGAATGGGAACCTTGGAAAATAGTAGTGAATTGGGTGGGAAACCAAGTGGGGATGATTTAGATTTAGGACATGATGCTTTGGGATTAAATGAGTTAAAATGAATTGAACAAAGTTAGGAAATTCCTTTAGGATTCACAAATTAAAGCACTTGGTTGGAAAATTGGTTTCTTGAGAATCATGTGGTAAATGACTTAGAATTATAACATAATTGGGTCTAAAATGATTTAGTATGTGAAGCATGAAATTAGTAAGCTTTCTAGGTTCACACAAAACAAAGGAAACTTGGTTGGGAACAAATGGGTATAGGTGATGAAGGATTTCTGCAATTATTTTGATTAAGGCTCAGGTCACGAGTCGTGCCTTGTGGCACGAGTCGTGCCTGAGGTGTGGGACGAGTCGTGACTAGGGTTATAAGGAAGTCGTGCCTTGTAAGGGACGACAGATTCAGAGGAAGGTGCAATGGGCACGAGTCGTGCCCTGGGGGACGAGTCGTGCCCTGGCCTGGTTTTTCACATCAAGTTTAGAGTTGTTTAAACCTAACCAAACTCGAACCAAAATAGAATCTCTTTAACCTAGATTAAAATAGAATACTTTGGCTACACATTCACCTCCTAAGTGATCAAAATGGAATTGGGAAAATACTTTAAATGTTGCTTGGAAAATGCTAGTTAACCTAGTTTGGTAAATTAACAGAAATGATTCCAACTTGGTAGAGTTAACTGGGATCCTTATAGAGATCATATATTATCATATAATGACTAAGTAAGGTAGGTTGATGATATCTCATTATCTTACTTAAGTACCTATTCATGGATTATATTATGCTTAGCGTATTACATAAATGCTGCACTCTGATCATTGGATGAACATGAGTATATTTTACCATGTGACTATATTGCTTATTTATGCATAGTGTGTTAAAGAAATGTTGCACTATGATGTTGGTTGAGCATGAGTATATTTTACCATGTTGCTATATGGTTTATCCCCTTTGTGGATTTATTCAAGTATCTATTATGTGCTTGATTATGTGTGAGTCAGCTGACATTTGGGGGTATAACATAATACGATCAATTATGGAAGTGTGACCTAATGTGATCGGATTATGTTATACCTGTGACCGTCCCCTTCTGTGGCCACAGTTTGGGGTATAGCATCTGTAGTGAGCCAAAAGCCTTACAGAGTTGCTCCGTCTTATTTGGTTCCCTGAAAACGGGTCTTATAAGACGTGAGTATTGCTTAAACGGCTGTTTGTAAGATTGGAGTATTATTATACCCAATGTTGTACGACTCCTGTTCGAGACGGGAAAAGGTAAACCAAGGTAATGTAAGGTGTTTACTGACTTTTCCAACGTGTTATGTGCAACTTGTTATGTGTTGCATCTTATATGGCATATTGCTTTGTATTCATAATAGCTTGCTTTGAGATTTATTCTCACCCCTCTCCCTTTCTTGTTTTAGATTCCGAGACAGGTGGACCGGCCAAGTAAGGGCGGTAAGGAGTTTGGAGGTTATATTTTGGGGATTGTCGGGTTGATTTGATTGGTATAGAAAGTGTACTTTAGTATAAATCATTTATGGGAATTGTATTATTTAATCTTCATTCATTTTTATAACAGATGTCTTTTTGTAACTAACAGTTTCGTACTTTCTAAGTTAGTCAACTATTTCTCTGTTGTGAAAAGGTGTAGATTTATTTTGGAAATGGTTATAATACTTATAATTATTTTGAAAGTTTTAAATAAAGATTTTAAAAGTTTTTGATATTTGAGTTAGTTTGAGGACGCTCCAGCTTGGGACACGTGTAGGTTCCGGGTCGGGGTCCTCACACATGGGATCTCCAATTCTCAAGGTTGAGTGTCCACTATCAGTTCTTTTATTGTGGCTTTTAAGCCCATTCCCCTTAACAGTTTATACAGTTGATCTCTATTTATACCTTTCGTAAACGAATCCGCTATGTTATTATTTGACTTCACATAGTCAATTGTGATAACCCCATTCTTGATCAACTGTCTAATGATATTATGTCTACGACGGATATGTCTAGACTTACCATTATACATACTACTCTGTGCCCTTCCTATTGCTGATTGACTATCACAATGTATTAATACAAAGAGTAATGTGTTTATTCCAACAAGGAATATCCTCCAAGAAGTTCTTAAGCCATTCTGCTTCTTCTCCAGCTTTATCTAAAGCTATAAACTCGGATTCCATCGTGGATCTGGCTATACACGTTTGTTTGGAGGATTTCCATGACACTGCTCCTCCATCAATTGTGAATACATATCCACTTGTGGATTTAGAGTCTTTTGTGTCTGATATCCAATTAGCATCACAGTATCCTTCTAATACTGCTGGATATCTCTTATAAAGTATCCCATGATTCATAGTATACTTTAAATATCTCAATACCCTCATTAGTGCTTTCCAATGATCTGTACTGAAATTACTCGTGAACCTGCTTAGTTTGCTCACTGAATATGCAATGTCTGGACGTGTACAATTCGTTAAGTACATCAGACTGCCAATTATTCTTGCATACTCCAACTGAGAAACTGGTTCCCCTCTGTTCTTTGCTAAGTGTAGAGTTAAGTCTACCGGTGTCTTAGCCGGAGGGTCATTAATGACATTGAACTTTTGAAGTACATTTTCTAGGTGATGGGATTGTGACATGACTATTCCTTCTGATGTTCTAGAAATCTTTATTCCTAATATGACATCAACCAATCCCATGTCCTTCATATCACAGTGTTTCTTTAACAATTTTTTTTTTTTTTTTGAGGCTTGCCCATCTCGAGTCAAGCCCCTTTTTTGTGCAAGTCAATTTTACTAACAAAAAAAAAGTGTTTCTTTAACAAGCCTTTGGTATTCATGATCAATTCATGAGTACTTCCCATTATCAACATGTCATCCACGTAAAGACAGACAATTACAAATGATTCAGATGTTTCTTTGATATAGACACACTTGTCACATTCATTTATCTTGAATCCATTTGACAACATAGTTCGATCAAATTTCTCATGCCATTGTTTAGGTGCTTATTTTAGTCCATATAACGACTTTACAAGTTTACACACCTTTCGTTCTTTACCAGGAACCATAAACCCTTCGGGTTGTTCCATGTAAATTTCTTCATCTAGCTCTCCATTTAGGAAGGCTGTCTTCACATCCATTTGGTGTATCTCAAGATTATGCACTGCTGCAATAGCTATGAGAACACGTATAGATGTGATCCTTGTGACAGGAGAGTATGTATCGAAGAAATCATATCCCTCTTTCTGTCTAAACCCTTTGGCTACTAGCCGCGCTTTGTACTTATCGATAGATCCATCTGCCTTATACTTCCGTTTAAGGATCCATTTGCAACCTAATGGTTTGCATCCTGGAGGAAGATCAACTAACTCCCAAGTATTATTAAGCATTATGGATTCTATCTCACTGTTAATAGCCTCTTTCCAGAATGTACTGTCCGGTCCAGATAACGCTTCTTTAACAGTAGCTGGTTCATTTTCCAACATAAATGATAGAAAATCAGAACCAAAAGATTTTTCCACTCTTGCCCTTTTACTACGTCTAGGTCCTTCATCTTCTACTTGAGATGGACCGTTTGTAGATTCATATGTTCTCTTTTGAGAATTACCTTCTTTCCTATCCTTGGCAGGAAAGATATTTTCAATGAATACTGCATTCCTTGATTCTATTGTCATTCCTGCATTCATATCAGGAATTTCTGGCTTGTGCACTATGAATCGATAGGCACTACTGTTATTGGCATATCCAATAAAGATGCAGTCAACCGTCTTGGGATTGATCTTTATTTGCTTTGGCTTAGGTACCTCAACCTTAGCTAGACACCCCCACACTTTAAGGTATTTATAACACGGCCTACGATTATGCCATAATTCATAGGGTGTTTTATCAATACCTTTCTTGGATATCTTATTAAGAATATAATTAGAAGTGAGTATAGCTTCCCCCCACAAGTTGTCGGGTAAGCCTGAACTTATCAAAAATGCGTTCATCATCTCTTTGAGAGTACGATTTTTGCGTTCAGCAACTCCGTTAGACTGAGGGGTATAAGGAGCCGTCGTTTGATGAATTATGCCGGATTCCCAACATAGTCCTTCAAACGGAGCTTCATATTCTCCTCCTCTATCACTTCTAATCTTCTTAATCTTTAAGTTAAGTTGATTTTCAACTTCTTTCTTATAAGTCTCGAAAGCTCCTAAGGCTTCATCTTTACTTCTTAAGAGATAAACATAACAATACTTAGTGCAATCGTCTATGAATGTAATGAAGTACTTTTTACCTTCTCGAGTTTGCACAAGTTTTAAATCACATATGTCGGTGTGAATTAACTTGAGAGGAGTTGTGTTTCTTTGTATTGCATTAAATGGCGACTTCGTCATTTTTGCCTCAACGCAAACTTCGCACTTATTAGTTGAATCAGATTTAGTCATTTGGATTAAATCTTGTTTAACTAACTTCTTAATAGTGTCGAAGTTTACATGACCTAATATATCATGCCATAAACTAGGACTTTCCGACAAGTAAACATAAGAAACAACATTTTTATTCTTCGCACCTTGGCGGATAACATTCATTACATTCATCTTGAAAAGTCCCTTCTCGAGGTAACCCTTTCCAAGGAATAACCCATTCTTGGTTAGTACAAATTTGTCGGATTCAAAAACTAATCTAAAACCGGCTTTACTCAACAAAGCATCGGAAACTAGATTCTTACGGATGTCCGGAACATGCAGCACATCAAGCAAAGTCACTTCTTTTTCGGAGGTCATCTTCAATACAACATTTCCAACGCCTTGAACATCGGAAGTTGCAGAATTTCCCATGTACAATTTTCTTCCGGAAATGGGAGTATAAGAAGAGAAACTCTCCTTATTAGCACAAATATGGCGGGTAGCCCCGGTATCTATCCACCATTCTTTTGGATTGTCATCCAAGTTTGCAACGTTTGCCTCGAAGATCACCGCAGCAAAGTCAAGATCCATGTCATCCACATTGTTTGCCTCCTTCTTTGGGTGGCGACAATCCTTTGCTATATGGCCCGGCTTGCCACAATTATAGCATGCTCCTTTAAACTTCTTAGTTGTGGAGCCTTTGTTCTTCCCTTTCTTAGCATTCCCGGAATGTTTCCTTTTGGTGCCGCTAGTGCTTGCCTCGGCGAGATTGACTTTTGCCTCCATCTTGCCTTTGGTAGCCTTTGCTTCATTGTCTCGATTATTCTCTTCAATTTGAAGACGAACAACCAAGTCCTCCAAAGTCATCTCTTTACGTTTATGCTTGAGATAATTTTTGAAGTCCTTCCATGAAGGCGGCAGTTTCTCTATGATTGATGCCACTTTAAAAGGGTCGTTCATGATCATTCCTTCGGCATCAAGTCCATGCAAAATAAGTTGGAACTCATCAACTTGAGTTGTTACCAACTTGGAGTCCACAATTTTAAAGTCAAGATATTTGCCGACGACAAATTTCTTTGACCCAGCGTCTTCAATCTTGTACTTCCTTTCCAAGGTATTCTCGACGGTACTATACACATTATAGAGTGCATCGTCAAGTCCATTCAAAATGTAATTTTTACATAGAAAATTACCATGGTCCCAAGCCTCTTTTGCCAAAAGCCTTTGAGGGTCGGGATCCCCATTTGCAACAATCGAATCTTCTTTCAAGAACCGATGCAAACTTAGAGTGGTCAAATAGAATAGCATTTCTGTTGCCATCTTTTGAAATCCACCCCGGTAAACTTTGGGGGTTTCTCACCATGAACCGAGTGAGAAGAAGGAGGTGCAATATTCTTGAGCGTTGCATCGCCTTGAGGAGGAGGAGTAAGCCCGGATGATTCGGAGGTGTCTTTTTCACTTGCCATTTTTAGAAATGCCTTAAGAAACGTCAAATACTTCTTACGATTGTAGGGATTTTATGTTAGGCTTCTTAAGGAAATAACAAAGAAGGATGAGAAAGATAACTGAAATTATAACGGAAATTAAAAAGCAAATCACAAATAGTCGAGTCTTGTATTTAACACAATTTCCGTAAGAAGTATTTGTCCCGCACAGGTGCTTACGGTTGATGACAAACTTCTCGTGAGATAAAACGACTTCTCACTACAAGAAAAAGGACTATTTACGGCGGTTAAAATCCGTCGTATATAAAACGCGCCCCGCCGTAAATAGTATATACAGCGGACTTTCCGCCGTAAATAGTCCACCGTATAAAACCTCGCCATAAATACTATATGCGGCGGTTATCCCGCCGTAAATACTATATACGGCGGAAATACCACCGCCGTATATAAATGTAATACCATACGTATTTTATGGCATATTTGAGTAATCTTTATACGGCGGTAGGTGTAACCGCCGTAAATAAGAGACGAGTCGTCCACTACGTAACGAGTCGTCCCAATTGCACCCCCACCAGGTTCCCTCGTCCCCCCCATAGAAGACGAGTCGTCCATGCCCATTTTATACGGCGGATGTTTCTCACCGCCGTAAATGACTTAATAGGGACGAGTCGCCCAATTACGGCACGAGTCGTCCCATTTGCACCCTCCTTGGTTCCCTCGTCCCCCCTTTTTGGCACGAGTCGTGCTAGGCTTATTTACGGCGGATGAAGGGTTCCGCCGTAAATAAGCCTATTTTTTTCCCTGTGCCCGTATTATTCACTTTCCCCAAAAATACGTTCACAAAAACCAAATTCAACTCCGTACACACACAAATGCAACTCCGTATATAACCAAAAATACACAAATGCAATCAATGTTTACAATCTACATATTAACACAAAATTAATGTTGAATGTATCCAAACATAATAACCATTATACAAAAAAGTTAGTTGTTGAATGTATCCAAAATTCAATCAATGTCTAAAATCCACAACTTTGAGAAATATATCACCACCTATTGATTACCGTCTTTTCCACGTTCCATAAAATAACGTTTCAAATCATCAATTTGTTGTTGTAACTGTTGTTGTAACTGTTGTCGTTGCTCCTCATTTTGTCGGCATTCCTCCTGAAGTTGCCTTTCAAAATCTCGCCCGACGGATGCCACCGCCTCCAATACAGCTGTCTGAGAAGTTGGGGATTTACCAAACACCTTAGTTTTGTTAACACAGCCTCCCATACATCGCACTCTCCCGTGGTCATCAGTGCCCATCATACCAACAAAAATCTTTTCACGCGCCGTGGGAGAGTTTTGTTGCTCCTCTAGCAGCTCATCAATTGCATCATTAAGCGTTTGCTGTAACAAAAACAACATGTTCAATATAAATGTTTTAACTTTAATTAATATTATGAAAATGAAGTTAGAAATGAAAAAAGTATTCTATAGAATAACAAACCGAAATGTAAAAGGTTGAAACTTTAACTTACAATCATTTGAGTGGTTTCTTGATCTCGCAGTGTTTTGCCCGTGCGCGTAGCTATGAACAAGCTTACGCGATCAGTTGGTAAACCCTTGTCGTCTCTCTACAATTTATAATAGAATCATTTGACCAAAGAAAATATATTTATATACGATACAAAAAGAAACATTAATTGACAACTGAGAACTAAATTGAACGATGACAAACCTCTTTTATGAGTTTGGGATGGGAAGTTTTTCCGGTCCGGTTCAGGCACGCTTGCTTTTCTCGATTCAATTTATTTGTTTCTGATATTTCCTGGAAAAAAAAGATAATATTAGTATTAATTTGACTACTTATATAAGATATTCACGATAATAGATTGAGATTAATTTGAAATATACCCGAGCCTTGTCCGTACCCCACATCGCAACAAGTGCAGCCCATTGATCCGCAACGCACCCACGGGGTGGGTGAGCCAATGCGTCTTGGTCGGATTCATACATCTTATAAAACTGTTTCAACTGAGTAATATTCATAACTGAGTCATATAACTGATATAATATTCATAACAAAGTCATAACTGAGTAATATTCATAACTGAGTAATACTTATTATATGCTTGTCTCACTGGTATTTCCAAATCACGCCACGCTTTACTGAGAGAAAGATTCATAACCGGGTAATACTCCGGAGGCGCATTTGTATTATCCTATATACACAATTCAACAAAGAAAAAAAAACAATTGTTAGAGAATCATAAGACTTTTGACTACGTACTAGAGATTTATGTAAGAAATATGGATTACAACTTACCAGAACGTCATTCCATACGACATTTATGCACTCATGGTCCATCTGAGGCCACTCTTTAGTTAATGGGAAATGTTCCCCATTTCTAGCAAATGAGCGCCGTATATATATAATATATACGGCGGACGCGTGTCCACCGCCGTAAATGAGCGCCGTAAATAGCCTCCTTTCTTGTAGTGTCTAATTGTTAATAGGAGCACACCAAATTAACAATTCTAACGAACAATGGAAGGTTTGGAACTTTGGACTTGAAGGAATTTAATGCAACAAGATGAAATGATTATGCTTGGTTAATCTATCTCAAAATGTGTGTAGGAAGTCTCAATTTACTGTATGAATGAATTGAAATTCAGAGGAGAAGTATATAAGGAGAGTTAAGGGGTTTATGTCTTTTCCCTAGAAAAGACACGACTTTTCTGGCAACAGCAGCGAAGGGCACGACTCGTGCCCCTTGGCACGAGTCGTGCTCACGACTCGTTCCAAGGCCTCCACTCGTTCTGATCAGTTTTGAGCCAAAAGTCCATTAAGGTCCATTCGTGCTCACGACTCGTGCTCACGACTCGTTCCCAGAGTCCCCACTCGTTCTGATCACCAGAGTGCACAATCTCATCAGCCAAAACACAGTTTAACTCCAATTAAATCCAAAAGATCTAATTGACCCTTTTAAACAACTCTCGTTAAGTCACAAAACTTTGTCATTAATTTCTCATTCACCCAGAAATGGTTTTGAGACAATAAATGAGTTTCATAATCTACACTAAATGTAGAATACATTTTGTAACTTACTTCGTTAACACATAACGAATTCCGTTAGGAAGTTAGGTCAACGTTAGGTCAAACTTAACTTTCGTTACCCATTTCCAACAATAATGTGATGTATCAATAACATATTTAAAATTTTCATTTGGATAATTAATTAACTTAAAATTATTGCTTAAAATATCTTCTTGTTAATAACAAAAAGATAGGACTATTAGTGGAAACGGAGGCTACGGAGGCTGTACAAGTTTTGGGAGTGTATAGTTTCTAATGGGATAACTATAAAAAAATGTAGTTTCAAATAGAACCTGTTAATGTTAAAATCATGTGTTGCCATGAATGTTGTCCTAAGTGTTGCAAATCAGTGTTGCCACTGGTGTTGTCACAAGTGTAGCCATTTGGAATTGGCAACACTGAGTTAGTTACTGTATTTTCACAAATATTAATGTGTAAATTAATGTTTATATAACAGTAGTTAGTCATCTTAAAATGAGCTTGAAAAGAGCAATGTAAACCGCCTGTGCGAGAGTTACGAGAAGAAGAAATTAACAAATAAACATGTGTTTATTTGTTTAATTAATGACCAAGCAAAGAGATATTTTATTCAGCTATTCTGGGGGAGAACAAGTCAGAGTACAAGGCATCCAAAGCTGAGAGGTACAAGCAAGAGAAGCAAGAGAAGACTAGGTCTCCTACATATGAGGCGAGTGGCTAAAATAGAGGAAACAAACGCCAAGTCATTATCTTGATCATTTTGAGTAGGCTCCAAGACTTTGTGGCCTATAAATAGTGCAGTGGATCTTCATTGAAGATCATCCAATTCAGAAAACGCAAATCTGCACAAGAAGTAGAATTCTGCTCTCAAGTGTTGCCATTCAAGTGTCGGCAACACTGAGTCCAACACTCGAGAATTTCATATAGATTTTTATATTTTTGTGAGGTTTTGAGTGTTCATTTTCAGAGAGAATTCGTGTATATGTTGTTCCCTATATCAGGGTTCGTTTATCATTAAGGAACTTCTTCGACCTTGTATTGAATTCATATTATTAATAGAAAGGTCTTGCCTTTAAGGCACCCATCAAGTTATATATTTATATAACTTGATAAAAATTATATTCTTGTGTTTCTCTTTAATTCTTCCGCTGCAAATTATATTTATTTCTATTGATTTGTGTTTTTCTAGAATTGTTGTATGTGTTGTTGTTAGTGTTGCCAACACTAAAGACAACACTTGTGAGTTTCGTCTCACCTTGTGAGTTTCACCTCACTTGTTCTAAGCCATAGACAATTTCAATTGGTATCAGAGCCTACCACTTGATATACTAAGTGTTTAGATCCTTTTGTCATGGCTTATGATCCTGCAAACCCTAATCAAAAGAGATTACCGGTTTTAGACGGATCTAATTATGCTTATTGGAAGATTCGCCTACGCTCTCATATCAAATCAATTGATCTTCGGGCTTGGCGATCTATTTTAAATGGTTATTCTGTTCCAATGCTTCCTCCGGATGACGATGGTGACGTTCAAGTCAAACCTGAATTTGAGTGGACAATTGAAGAGAATAATCTTGCTAGTTTCAATGAAAAGGCACTAAATGTCATCTATGATTGGGTTGACATGCATATGTTCAAACTCATTCAAAATAGTCCCTCTGCAAAAGATGTTTGGGATACTTTACAAATATTTTGTGAAGGAGATAGCAGTGTCCGAGAAACAAAGCTTAGAGGTCTCACTAGTAGATTTGAAAGATTAAGAATGGGTGAAAACGAAGACATCTCGTCTTATTTTGAAAAGTTGATTGATATTTCAAATGCTTGTCAAGTATTAGGGGAGCCTTTTACAAATAAACAACTTGTTTCAAAAGCTATTCGTACTCTTTCCGAACGTTTTAATATTAAAGTTTCAGCTATTGAAGAGGCCCATAATCTTTCAACAATGGACATTAACTCCTTAATGAGTATTTTGAAAAACTTTGAGTTGAATCTCAATGAACAAACGGAGGCTTCTAAAGGCAAGAATATTGCCTTAAAATTCGAATCTTCGGACACATGTGTGAATGATGAAGATGAAGTCTTCGAGGAGTTAGATGAAAATACTAGTGTAGCTTTACTTGCAAAGAGATATAATTCTATGGTTAGAAAATTTAACAAAGTGCAGGTAAAAGCTAAGGACCAAACGGCCAAAACCTCTAGTTTTGTGCCAAGGAGAGGTCCTCCTCCAAATCAGAAGGATACCCCACCTAGGCGTGCATCCTCGGAAAAGATCCGATTCGATCCTAAGTACATTGAATCTATTCAATGTCATGCTTGTTTCGGTTGGGGTCACTATGCCAATGAATGTGCTAACACCTTGAGAAAGGCGAGCAAAAATTTATGGGTATCTCTTAGTGATGGAGAGGAGGAAGGAACGGAGAAAGAAGAAAAGACGGATCAAGTGGTCATGATGGCCACGGTAGAGGAGCTACCTTCGACAGAAAGTGTTATTTCAAGTGTTGTTCCAGATTTGACAACACTTGACACAACATTGGTGACTTCTTCGTAAAGTGTTGCCGCCCAAGTGTCGTCCAGGAATTGGCAACACTTGGCACAACACTCAGCAGGTATGATTCTTTAAATGATCTTAATTTGCATGGTTCTACTGATTTAAATTCAGAGGAGTTTATAGAGGATGATCTTGATAAAGATGAGCTTATTTGTGAATTAAAAAACCTCTATAAATCCCTCCTCGTGGAATGGAAAAAGGAGAACAAGATGGTGGTTTTCTTGAAAAAGGAAAATCAGGATCTTAAGAACTCCTTGACTCCTGGGCTAGAAGCTCAACTCGCAGGAGAGACTTGGATCTTGATAAAATCAAGGCCAAACTCAACCTAGCCGAATCCACCTTCAAAAAACTCAACACGAGTTCATCCAAATTGGATGAAATACTCAATTTGAGTAAGCCTCTGAAAGCTGGTCTTGGGTTCCAAGAATCACTTGAAAGTATTACCTCTTCCTTATTTGATGTTGAAACTAAAAATTGTTTTGGAAAAGAGCGTGTCAAGGAAAAGGGTAGCACTCCTAGTGATACTCCTGATCAATCCAATGAATGTGGATACTGTCACAAAGCTGGACATTTAAAATCAGATTGCTTTTTCCTTCAAAAGAAAATGTCCAGTCTTCAAGTGTTGCCTCAAGTGTCGCCAATTTCTCAGGACAACACTCATGGCAACACTGGTGAACAAAAAGCCAGATTTTCAAAAAAGGGTTGGTTACCCAAGGAAAAACTGAAATGCTATGTTGTTTACACAGCTTTAAGGACTAACATTGCAGGAACGTGGTACTTTGATAGTGGTTGTTCACGTCATATGACGGGTACAAAATCACTCCTAACAGAGTACCAACCTATTCAAGGAGGCTCAGTGACTTATGGTAGTGGTGGCAAGAGTGAAATAGTTGGTAAAGGAACACTGGAGATTGTTGGTTTTCCTCCTTTGAAAAATGTCTTGCACTGTAAGTACCCAAATCCGGATCGTCCAAATCCGTCAGAAAGTTAATCGAAATCCGTTAACTGGCCCGCTCCAGGTTAACCGGAACTCGTTAAATTCCCCGTTGCTGTGCCAACGAGACGTCCCGGGACTGCCCCGTGCATCTCGACGCCGAACCGTACTTAACACGTGTCATCTCACGTAAAAGTATGGCTTTCCTCCGAAAACGCATTTTCCGGCACTTTCCGGGCGTTTCGAACATTTTCCGAACCGTTATTTTAAAAACGGACGGACAAACCGGGGACCAGGGGAACGAATTCCCATAAGGCCGGTGACTCGGAGGGCACGTGGCAGCCATGCCACCTCCCTCTAGTCACCCTTCAATCACAAATCAAGGCCAAAAGACCAAAATACCCCCTGATTTGCAAGCCAAGTCCGGGACTCCTGTGCACATTTTCCGAAATTGCCAGCAAGTCCTTCAAATTCTCAAAATACCACAAAACCCCCTGGATTCAGGCAAAGTCCGTCCGGACTCCTACTGCATTTTTCACCTATAAATAGAAATGGCTGTCAAAGCCAAAAGAGAGACATTTTTACACCAAAAAATCACCACACCCCTCGGCCCAAACTGATTTCACCCCTTCCGAGCTTCCATTCTGTCTCGATTCGCGTGAAACCTTCGTATTTCGATCAAATACGCCCCTTACTACTTCGAAACAACCTTTCGAACCACTTTCCGTGTCCCGTACACACCTTCCGAGCCAAAGGATTCGACCCTAGCCATAGGTATAACTCCCTCTCTCTAAATCTCTCGTTCCGTCTCGGTTTACGCGCCAGTCGCTATAACCATTTCGAACGTCGTTATCGAAATGTAGACGCCATGCCTAATCTGGTCTCGATACGTTTTAGCCCCTCGATCCTCTTCTCTTTCCGTAAGAGAAGTAATCACGGGTTAAAACGGCGTTCCGACCCCGTTCCGTTTACTTTTATTGTCATTTACCAATTCCGGATCGATCGATCCGTTGATCGTCATTTAATATCTGTTATTTACAAATCCGAGCCGTTTGGCCTCGTTGATCGTCATTTACAAATCCGAGCCGATTGGCCTCGTTGATCGTCATTTACGAATCCGGATCGTTTGATTCCGTTGATACCGCACTTTAAATACTGTCATTTACAAGTCCGACCCGTTTGGATCGTGATAGTATTTACTTTTCAAAGTCCGAGTCACAACCCGATTCGTTGATCGCATATCATTTAATACGCATTTTTCCCGTAAAAATCGTTAACAATGTAATGCCCGGTTCAAAACCGGAGTTCGTCCGTCGAACTCTCTTTCAAAACGCGCGACATGACGTTTGGCCTCCAAACGCTCATCTTCAAACTAAAAGCCGCCATTTGACACTTAAAATCATTTAATACGTTTTTTCCCGTAAAAATCGTTAACAATGACATTCCCGGTTCAAAAAACCGGAGTTCGACCTTCGAACTCCTTTTCAAACTCAAAATCGACGTTTGCCACGCAAACGCTCATTTCAAACTCAAAGTCGACGTTTGTCACGCAAACGCTCATTTCAAACTCAAAATCGACGTTTGCCACGCAAACGCTCATTTCAAACTCAAAACCGACGTTTGTCATTCAAACGCTCGTCTTTTCAAACAAAGTCATCTAATCAACGTTTGACATTCAAACCAAGATTAAGCTTGTCATTCAAGCCCCCATTTCAAAACACACACACACACACACGATTTCGAGAAAGGTAGAAAGACTCGTCATGCGAGGCATTTCGGGCGATCTCGTAATACTCTACCCGAAACGTAACTTGATCTCCGAACCTAACAATCTCTAGTACTAAAGGCTTTTTACTCGTTTTTGCTGCCAATAAAAATGATCCCCCTTTTCAAAGCCTTTTCCTAAGCTTTTGCTACCAATAAAAACGACACCATTTTCAATAGCCGTTTCTCAACGTTTGGGCTCAAAATACAAAAACCGCGTGGCGACTCCTCATTTTTTCCTTCCCATGAAGCGAGGTCTCAGACACCAACCCCCCGCGAAAGACAACCGCCTTCGCTCGCGCGAATCCGGGTAATTTCATGCACGTAGATGGTTTACTTGCTAATTTAATTAGCATTAGCCAACTATGTGATGACAATTTGGAGGTAAAATTCAATAAAAATACCTGTGAAGTGTTTGATAACACTAACTTTTGTGTCATGACTGGAATAAGATCAAGTGATAATTGCTATCTGGTTGGTAATAAATCAGTGTGCAATTTGACAAAACTTGATGATATAAGGTTATGGCATCAAAAGTTAGGTCATTCTCATTATAGGAATCTTGAGAAGATTATCAAACATAATGCCGTCAAAGGTGTTCCTAAACTAAACCTCAAAGACACCGTGATGTGTGGTGACTATCAAAAGGGTAAGCCAACTCATGTTGCTCACAGTGTTGAACAACACAATGAGCAACACTCAGGAACAACACATTGTTTTCAGCTTCTACATATGGACTTGATGAGTCCTATTGAGGTAGAAAGCTTGGGAGGTAAGAAGTATGTTTATGTGATAGTTGATGATTTTTCTAGGTTTACATGGGTGTATTTCTTAAGAGAAAAATCTGAAACTTTTGATAAATTTACTCACTTAGTCTCTAAAATCAAAAACATGTTTTGTTCTCCTATTTTTCGAATAAGGTCAGATCATGGTAGAGAGTTTGAAAACATCTACTTTGCTACATTTTGTAGTAAAAAGGGGATACACCATGAATTTTCAAGACTCCAAAACACCACAACAAAATGGTGTATTTGAAAGGAAAAATAGGACTTTAATGGAGATGGCTCGTGTTATACTAATTGCTAGAAATATTTCTAAAGGTTTTTGGGCCGAAGCATTAAACACAGCTTGTCACACTACGAATATAGTTTTCTTAAGACCCGGTACAACTATGACACCCTATGAGATTTTAAATGGAAAGAAACCTACGGTTCACTATTTTCATGTGTTTGGGTGTTTGTGCTACATTTTAAATGACCGGGAATACTTAGGAAAACTTGATTCTAAGAGTGACAAAGCCATCTTTCTGGGCTACTCTCAAAACAGTCATGCATATCGTGTCTATAATTTGAGGTTAAAAGTGATTCAAGAATTGGTAAATATTGAATTTAACGATTACTTGAGTGCTACAGGAGAACCAGCTGATAATATACCTCTGACCTTGCTGGAAGAAGTCGAACAGAGGGTCGAACAAACCGATTCGCCGGTGCCACAGATTCAAGTGTTGCCCCGAGTGTTGCCCCTGAAATGGCAACACCTGAGGCAACACAGGAAAACAGAACAGTGGCTGGAAATTCTGAGAACAGTGACTCAAAAGAAGAAGATGGATTGGTGTACCATCAAGGAGGAGAGATCCCCCAGCTCGTATTAGAAATTATCATCCCATTACTCAAGTAAAAGGGGTTCGAACAAGAAATAAGGAGCCAGTAGACTACAGAGATATGGTTAAGTATGTGTGTATGTCCTCCACATACTCTCAGGTAAAACACTCCTGTTTCGTTTCCTCTCTTGAACCAAAAAATGTGATTGAGGCCTTAAATGATAAATTCTGGATTCAAGCTATGCAAGAAGAGCTTGAACAATTTACCCGTAACGAGGTTTGGTGTTTAGTTCCACGTCCTTTAAATACTAACATTATTGGAACTAAATGGATTTACAAAAATAAATCTGATGAATTGGGTAATATTGTTCGTAATAAAGCTCGTCTTGTAGCTCAAGGCTATACACAAGTGGAAGGAATTGACTTTGACGAGACCTTTGCACCTGTGGCTAGAATTGAGTCAATAAGACTTCTTCTTGCTATAGCCTGTTATCTCAAAATCACATTGCACCAAATGGATGTCAAAGCGGCTTTCTTGAATGGGTACTTAGATAAAGAGATCTATGTTGAGCAACCTAAAGGGTTTGAAGACCCATTTCACCCAGACCATGTATACATACTTGATAAAGCCTTATATGGCTTGAAACAAGTTCCTCGTGCATGGTATGGGCGTCTAACAAGTTTCTTTCTGGAATATGGATTTGTTAGAGGAGAAGCCGATAGGACATTATTTATTCTTAGGGAAAATAAAGAGCTTGTCATTGCTCAGATCTATGTTGATGACATAGCTTATGGTTCCACATCTAAAACATGTTTACAAAATTTTGTGGAAGCTATGACATCAACATTCGAGATGAGCATGATAGGAGAACTTAATTATTTCCTAGGATTGCAGGTGAAACAGTCAAATGATGGAATCTTTATCACTCAGAGCAAGTATGCTAAGAGTCTGGTGAAAAGATTTGAATTGGAGAGTGCCAAGAGTTCTAAGATACCTATGGGATCATCTGTTAAGGTAACCAAAGATCGTGCAGGGAGGATGTTGACCCAACTCGTATAGATCCATGATAGGTAGTCTTCTTTATCTTACCGCGCCGTCCCGATATTATGTTCAGCGTAGGTGTATGTGCTAGATATCAATCCGCTCCTAAAATTTCTCACCTAAATGTTGTCAAGAAAATCATCAAGTATGTGTCTGGGACAAGTGAATTGGGAATCTGGTTCACCAAAGACTCTAATACCAACTTAGTTGGTTTTAGTGACTACGACAAGGTGGGATATAGATGATAGAAAGAGCACTAGTGGGGGTTGTTTTTTCTTGGGTAATAATCTAGTGTCATGGTACGCCGCAAGCAAACCGTGTCTCTCTCTCGACCGCCGAATCCGAATATGTGGCGTAGGGAGTTGTTGTTCACAACTAATATGGTTGAAACACATGCTTGACGACTATGGTCTTGATAGTAATATCTTGACCATGTATTGTGACAATTTGAGTGCTATAAATATTTCTAAAAACCCTGTACAACACTCACGCACTAAGCACATTGATATCCGCCATCATTTTTTAAGAGATTTAGTAGAAAATGAATTGATCCAAATAGAGCATATTGATACAAAACATCAACTTGCTGATATTTTGACCAAAGCCTTGGACCATGAGAGATTTTCAAGTTTGAAAAAATCTCTTGGTTTATGTTTTCTATAAATCCGTTGTTTCAAGTGCCGCGTCTGTTGCCAACACTGTCAGCAACACTCTGTATTTGTTGTATATTATTATTTAAAAAAAAAAATAGTTAGTTTAATCTCAAATGGGGGCATTTACTGACCTTTTTGTTCTAGTATGTGTTTATACTTAAGGTTAACATTTTTTTATAAAATACCCCTTTGTGCTTAAAGTGACAAAGTCACTTATATTATGTTGATATTAAAAAAAAAAAAAAAAAAAGAGGGCAAAGTGTGTTAAAATATTCCCAAAGGAAGTATAATGTAGTTTTTTTTATACTGAGTATTAGGGGCATGGAGCTCGCTACTACAGTGTACCCTACTTGAAAGGTATAAAACTTACTACATATAGCTTTACATGTTTATAAAAAACTCGGGGTACGGAGCTCGCTACTACGATGCTTCCTTGTAAATAAAGAATGTGTAAAGCTTGCTTAAAAATTGCCTAAGGAATGACAAGTTATATATGTTGAAAAAATATCAAGGGGATTTTATTTAAAAATGTTGCCTTGTGTGTCACGCAACATTGCTAGTAACACATTAGTAGATGCTACATTATTTTTTTATTGTCTTATTTTTTTGTTTTTGTTAATTAAATTTTAAATTTCCAAAAGTTTATATCTTTACATTTAGAGTTTGTGAAATTTAAAAGGTTTTTAGCAAAAAATTTTATTTTGTCAAACTAAGTGTAATTTTATAATATCTATTTTTTTAAATTCATCTCTTTGAATTTTGAAAAACTCAATTTTATGGATATTACTAAAATTATGTTTAGTTATTATTAAAAATTATAAAAATTAAAAAAAAAATATTTTTTTTTCAAAATGGCGAATAACTTGGCTGAGTTTGTTGGGATATGTTTTGGATAAAAGGTTTTTTTTTTTTAAATTAATTTGAAGTTGTCAAATCAACTTAATAACCCTCATTATTCCTCAACAAAACCCCTCCTCACTAAACCCTCTCTCACTCTCTCTCTTTCCGTTTCCCTCTCTCTCTAGGCGGAAACCTCAAACCCTCTCCCCTGTTCTTCGTCTTCTTCGATCCTCCATGGCAAGCCCTAAAAATTCTTCCCAAATTTCTTCTCCCATGGAGATTTCGCCCTTAGCCCCCTCAAGTGTCGCCTCCAATGTCGCCGTTCCTACGGAGATATCTCTGCGACATTTTCGGCCACACCCTCAACCTCACCATCTTTAGACATTGTTGTCTATGATCCATCTCAAATTCCCATTCCTTTAAACCTTCCAGAAGCTACCCCCTCCATTGAGCTAACCTTCGCCCCTCAAAAGAAAACCAAGAAGAGGAAGGCGGTTGATGCCTCTTCGTCTTTTCGGGGTCGAGTACGTCGTCAATCTGAGAGGATCAAAACCTTGTTCAGGTCCAAGATACCTTCAAACACGGCTGATGATCCAGTAAATGTGGAGGATAGCTCGAGTTCTTCGCTCAACATTTCATCCGAAGAAAATTCGGATCCAATTTTTAAAGCGACAAAGGAGCCCTCATCATCTTCCGATGAGGATGAAGAAGCTTGGATGGAAGATGAGGAAACCCTTGTAAGCTCACCCAAGATAGTGAAGAAATAGAAAATTTCGCCAGTGTCGCCCAAGTGTTGCCAATCCAATGGCAACACCTGAAGCAACACCTGCTGCCAAGTCCAAAGCACAGTCGAGTTCTCCTTCGTATTCTCCCATTTCATGGCCTGAGGTACACACTCCTACTCCCTCTCAAGATTCCAAGTCAGATTATGAGTCTTTTGGATATTATGAACGTCCATTTCTTTCTGAGGAATTTTATAGTGATTCAAGCTTACATAAGTTTGTTCAAGATTCTGATAAGAAAATTCTGAATGAAAGAAATATGTATGTGACTCAATTCAAGGAGTTAGGAGTGTATCAGTTTTTGAAAGATAGAAACTTTTTACCTACGGTTGTGAAAGTGTCCGATTACATTGAAAGTGTGGTTAGGAATTTTTATGCTCATCTTAGGGAGAATATTGATGATAGGAATACCCCTCATTATGGAAAGATCTTTGTTAGGGGCAATATCTATGATTTTAATCCCTTGATCATCAACAAAGCATTCGGCCTCCCTAATGTCGAAGATGAGAGTTTGGAATTTGATCCTAATGCCTTAGCCACCTTTTTAACTGGAGGGAGAATTACCATTTGGACTGATCATTTTAAGTCTACCCATCTCACTTATTTGTTTAGCGTGCTTCACAAGATATGTATAACAAATTGGCTACCTACGGCCAATGAGAACACGGTAACATTTGAGCAAGCTAATTTGTTATACAAACTAGGCAAGAAATAAAGAGTTAACTTTGGGAGACTAGTATTTTCTCACCTAGCTGCATGGGCCAAGAAGAAAAAGACTTCCTCCTTCATTTTCCCTTCCCTTATTTTCAAAATTCTTATGTACCAAAATCTTAAGCCTTGGAATGCCGATTCTATCTCTGAACAAATGCCTATTACGGTAATTAGCAAACACTTTATCGAGGGTGATAGGCACATAGATTTGCCATGGGTTTTGGTTACAGATGCTCCTCCATTGGCTGCCCCTGCTACGAGTGTCGCCCCAAGTGTCGCCCCTGAAACTGGCAACACTTCTGGCAACACTGCTCCTGTTATGGTTGATGCTGCTATGATTCTTAATTTTTTCAATGGTCAAGTGAAGCACATTGACTCAGTAATTCAGGGGTGGTTGGATATGCGTACTGACATGATGAAAATGGTGGATATGATTTCTTCCAAAATAGGGGGAGATCGGCCACCAAGGCGTGATGATGGAGCTGGAGATGGAGCTGGACCTAGTGGTACAGCAAAGGGAGGTGAAGGAGCTGAAAATGCAGGTTGATGGTGGTTGGTTCGAATGGTTCTTGATTTTGGTGGTTTGGTAACAAAAACAATTTCCTTTGTTTTTATTTTGGTTTGTAATGCTTAAACAATTTCAATTTCTGTTTTTTTTTTCTTTGTTTCGATTGGAATTTTCTTCAAACTTGGATGAATGGTTTTTGATAAATGGTTGGATGGTTGTTTTATGATTTTAATAATTATTTTGGTTAGTTATTAATTTCGTATTAAGGGGGAGATTTTGTGAAATTATGAGACTTCATTTGCCTGAAGGTTGATGTTGCCACTCATGTGAGTGTGATACTTGGATTGAAAAATATTTTCAACATTGCCTGAAGATTGATGTTGCCTCTATTAAAATCTCGTGGCATTTTTTGGTTTTTTGGTTAAGTTTGACTAACTGTTTTTGAAAAGATCATCACATTGATATTTTGTGAAGAAATCAGTAACTAAGGGGGAGATTGTTAATGTTAAAATCATGTGTTGCCATGAATGTTGTCCCAAGTGTTGCAAACCAGTGTTGCCACTGGTGTTGCCACAAGTGTTGCCATTTGGAATTGGCAACACTGAGTTAGTTACTGTATTTTTCACAAATATTAATGTGTAAATTAATGTTTATATAACAGTAGTTAGTCATCTTAAAATGTGCTTGAAAAGAGCAACATAAATTGCCCAGGCGAGAGTTACGAGAAGAAGAAATTAACAAATAAACATGTGTTTATTTGTTTAATTAATGACCAAGCAAAGAGATATTTTATTCAGCTATTCTGGGGGAGAACAAGTCAGAGTACAAGGCATCCAAAGCTGAGAGGTACAAGCAAGAGAAGCAAGAGAAGACTAGGTCTCCTACATATGAGGCGAGTGGCTAAAATGGAGGAAACAAACTCCAAGCTGTTGCTGATCATTTTGAGTAGGCTCCAAGACTTTTTGGCCTATAAATAGTGCAGTGGATCTTCATTGAAGATCATCCAATTCAGAAAACGTAAATCTGCACAAGAAGTAGAATTCTGCTCTCAAGTGTTGCCATTCAAGTGTCGGCAACACTCAGTCCAACACTCGAGAATTTCATATAGATTTTTATATTTTTGTGAGGTTTTGAGTATTCATTTTCAGAGAAAATTCGTGTATATGTTGTTCCTTATATCAGGGTTCGTTTATCATTAAGGAACTTCTTCGACCTTGTATTGAATTCATATTATTAATAGAAAAGGCTAGCCTTTAAGGCACCCATCAAGTTATATTTTCATATAACTTGATAAAAATTATATTCTTGTGTATTGCTTTAATTCTTCCGCTGCAAATTATATTTATTTCTATTGATTTGTGTTTTTCTAGAATTGGTGTATGTGTTGTTGTTAGTGTTGCCAACACTAAAGACAACACTTGTGAGTTTCGTCTCACCTTGTGAGTTTCACCTCACTTGTTCTAAGGCATAGACAATTTCAGAACCGATGGGGTATATGTATATTTATATACTCCCTCCGTCCAGTTACATACTTTACACTTTCTATTTTGGGCGTTCAATTACATACTTCACACTTTGTCTCCTACATTATTTTAATACTCACAACACCATTATAATTTACTATTCCCTCCACTCATTCTCTCTCCTATTTTACTTTTACACTCACAACATTATATCATTATTTTTTTTCTTAATCCACGCGTGAACAGTAACCGTGAAGTATGTACTTGGACGGAGGGAGTATATATATATATATATATATATATATATATATATATATATATATACTTCCTCCGTCTCAATAAAAGCTTCACCAATTTTTTAAAAGGGCATCCCGTTAGGAGCTTCACCTTTTCTAAAATGGCAAAGAATCTTTAATATTTCACCCACTCATTCTCTCTCCTATAATACTTTCAAGTTTACTATTTTCTCCACTCATTCTCTTTTCTATTTTACTATTACACTCACAACATTTTTCCACTCTTAATTTACGTGCCGAGCCAAAATGGTGAAGCTATTATCGGGACGGAGGGAGTATATGAACACACCCTTCTTCCGTCTTCTTTCAAAAAAAATCACTACACACATGAATTAAGAAGAAATATATAATGTTAATGTGTTGTGAATATAGATGGTGGAGCGATAATTATTAGTGGGGTAAAGAATACTCCCTCCGTCTCGCTCGAAAGGGCACAAATTTCCTTTTTGGGAGTCCCATTTGAAAGGGTACAATTTAAAAATGGAAAGCTTTTTATTACTTCTTTATTTGTGGGACCCACTTGTCATATTCTCACAATAAATATCCACTAACTATTCTCTATCCCACTTTCTCTTTCCTACATCACCTTTCACTCACAACATTTATTCTCACAACTAGAAACAGTGTATTTACCGACGGAATTTTACCGACGGACGGCGTCCGTCGGTAATATCGACGGAAAACAATTGTTTACCGACGGAAATTAATTTCATTTTACCGGGTTTTTTTTTTTTTTTAATTTCGTTTAGTCCGTCGGTAATGGATTAAATTCCGTCGGTATTACCGACGGACGTCATCCGTCGGTAATACAGATGGACCCCGTCCGTTGTTAACAAGCCCTATATATATATATTCTTTTCCCCTTTCAGCCATTTACGCCTTCAGTCAATATATACGCAAACAACGCCGATCCCTGCCGAACCCTACCTGGTACAACACCGTCGCCGAGACTTCGCCGTTCGTCGCCGTTCGCCGTCGCAGGTTAGTAATCTCTCACTCGCTTTCTCTCTCTCTCACTCGCTTTCTCTCTCTCTCTCTCTCATTAGTCCATCACAGTTGTATAGTCCCCGTCCCCGTTCCGTTCAGAAGTCGCCGTTGAGAGGGGTGCCGTTGAGAGGGTAAGTCTTTGTTTTTTTTCTCTCATGTTTCATATTTCCTTCATAATTATTGATTGGTATTTGTCAGAACCCTACTTTGTTTTTGATTCTAATATTCATGATTATTGATTGGTATTTGTGTGTATTTTCAAATATTTGAATTTTTGATGCTTGATTGGTCCTCCGATTTAGGTTGTTTGCATTTTCTAACTAGTTTATCAAGCTGGGTTTTGGAAGTGGCTCTTCATTATACCTAATTGGTAGTTAATTAGGCTTTAATCTGATTTGTATGTAAGTTATTAGGCTGTATTCGGATAAGTGAATATGAAAATGTGAGGGGCAGCCTCGTCGGTCTCAAATGTGCCTAGCCAGATTGAGATGTTTTATATGGGCCTCTTAAATAGATTAACAATGTTAAAGAAATTGGTACAACTCTATTTATAATTATGCTAGTCTCTTACCATGGGCACACCTCTATTTTCTCCTTTTTAAATTGAAAAATGTGCTGAAGGGAACATTGTTACGGCTTAGATGCATCCTGATTGCATATCATTTGTTTTGAAAATTTGATGTTAATCAGAGTGTGTGCAACTTGGTTACTGTATTTAAATTCTGACCCATGTTCTGAACAGTTGATTGTTTACTGCTAGATATGTTTCTTTATTTTGGGTACAACTGTTTACTACTAGTTCTAGATCCCATTTTGGGGCGATTGACGGCATCGCGGACGGTGATATATGTCGCCTACGTGAGCGCCTGATATCAATCCTGGCACCCTAGATGCAACTTAGGTCGGATCACACTTTTTGATCAAGCAGTCAACTGTTTACTCTTAATTTGTATTAGATTGCTTGTGTAAAATCAAAGGGGAAGGGAGGGGGTGAATGTCTAAAATTAGGAAGACTTGGATGGAAGTATTGTTAAGGAATTAGACTCCTAATCATTGTCTAAAATTAGGAAGAAAACTCTTAGTGGCACTGCTTGTAGGGTATTGTCGTTGGTGGTTAACATCTTAAAATATAAATAAGATGAGAGTCTTTCTCACCCACAGTTATCAAAATCCGTCCATCTTTGATCAAGAAAGATAGAGCAAATAAGTTCTCCACTGTTTGAGCAAATGATTTTCTGTTTAATAAGAGTTTTTCAAGTTTCACTGTCCTCTTCTCTCTAAGGATCTCAAACATCACAGCCATGTTTGTGACAGTGTCTGTTTTCTCTTCACTGGTGTTATACTGTTACCTTGTTTTTAATTGTGACCGTATAACACCAGTGAAGAGTAAAACAGGCACTGTCACAAATATGGCTCTTATGTTTGAGATCCTTAAAGAGGAGGACAGTGAAACTGAAAAAACTCTTATTAAACAGAAAATCCTTTGCTCAAACAGTCGAGAACTTGTTTGCTCTGTCTTTCTTGGTCTAAGTTGAGATAGGGTTTTGATAGTTGTGGATAAGAACGACTCTCATCTTGTTTATAAATGTTAATTTAATTCATCATTGTAAAATTATATATTTTACAACAAAGAATTAATATTTAAAATTATTCACAATATTAATAATTTAAAAAATATGATAGATGTGTGTGTTAATTCATTATTGTAAAATTATGCATTTTACGGTAATGAATAAAAATTAATGTTACGACGTGACGTTGTGACGGTTGAAACACAAAAGCTTAGAAACCCGTTTAAGAATCTTTAACTTATCATGTTGAGGTCAACATGTAGTCATCGATTCTTAAATTGTCCGTGTGGACAGTCTTGAAATGCACGATTATATGATCTTGTAAATATCATTATTGTCTATTAAAATTGCTTGAATAGTCGATAGTTGAGATATTTCGGTTGCATTAATTCTATTGTTTTCTGAGTGTATACTAGACATGGTTGATTACACACTGTCGATTCTAATCGATAGTGTTTGATTGACCTAGTCTACGTCGTGCACTTGGAGACAATGGGGTTATGCTGCCGAAATTTCTTGATTTTCGATTATAAAGCAAGTAGACAAAGTGATATTTGCAATTCATACGTGTATTTCGAGATGGGATAGAAGCCAACCCCAATTCTAAACCTAATGGACATGAATTGTCCTTTCACCCTAGAGAATGATATACTTTACAACAAAAAATTAAATATTAATATTTAAAATTATTCACAATATTAATAATTTAAAAAATATGATAGATGTGTGTGTTAATTCATTATTGTAAAATTATGCATTTAACGGTAATGAATAAAAATTAATGTTACGACGTGACGTTGTGACGGTTGAAACACAAAAGCTTAGAAACCCGTTTAAGAATCTTTAACTTATCATGTTGAGGTCAACATGTAGTAATCGATTCTTAAATTGTCCGTGTGGATAGTCTTGAAATGCACGATTATATGATTTTGTAAATATCATCATTGTCTATTAATAGTAATAGTTAACATACATAGTTAACTAATACAATTAATAGTAATAGATAATTATATAGTAATTATTATCGTTAACTAATACTATTAATAGTAATAGTTAACATATATAGTAACTATTATAGTTAACTAATACTTGGCTACCATGAATTTGCAACCACAACAACCTAATAGCGGTAATGCTTCTGACTCATCAGTCGGTTAATTCCTTAGGCGAAGTGGCGGTGGCGGTAGCGCACTACAAAAAATGTCATTATTAGGGACTGAATTTTTTGGGTCGGGAGAATTCTCTAGTCTTTATTATCCACTTAATAAGTCAGCTATACATGATGAAATTGATAGGACGGCAAATTGGGTCTTTAAAAATTGATTAGCAAATAAATGAAATTAAAAGAAAAAAAAAAAAAGGAAAACCCCCAAAACCCTCCCTGCTCCTACGCCCACTACACCTCTCCCGCACCTCCCTCTACACCCCTCAATCGTTTTCATCCGCCGTTCTAGCAAATTGGTTCCGTTCGATTGCCTGCCTTTAAACCAGCTTCCTTTCGATTTCATCCGCCGTTCTCCGGAATCGTTGTTGGTTCCGTTCGATTTCATCCGCCGTTCTCTACAATAGTCCTTTCGATTTCATCTGCCATTCTCTCTGCAATCGTTGTTGGTTCGTTCGATTTCATCCGCCGTTCTCTGCAATCGTCAAGGTACTTTCTCTCTCTACTTATTTGTAATGATTTTTTTTGTTAATCACGGTTAGATTGTTTCATTTGGCATATTTTAGGGTTTTTCTCGCTGTACTCTCGTTTTATTTTTCTTTTCGGGTCTGTTATTTACCGAAACTGGTGCTAGACTGCTGGTTCAATGCTTGTGATAGTTTTGTAGGGAATTTAATGATACAAAGATTGGAACTTTACTAGTTTGACACTCAGTGGTAGCGTTATTACTTTGGTACCTCGTGTTTTGATATTGTATTGTTTGGAGTTAGCTACACTAAAAGATGAAATGTCATAACAAGTGTTCTTTATTTGATTGGCAGATCCATTTCATGAAGTGAAGAGGAAGCGTGACAGAAAGAAAGAGGTAAAGTAATACAATGTTTTGCAGTTTATACCTATTTCGTGCAAGACCATTGATCGATTTGGACAATATATGTTACCTTTGCAATTAGAGAGCTTGAAAAGGTCATAAACCAACATACTCCGTATAAGTTGCTTTGCTTTAGCTGTTCTTGCCAAAAGTCTTGATAGAATCACCTTTCCCCCACGATCTTCATATACAAATTCTGTTTTTTTGCTAAACTTCAATTATTGCAGAATTTGAACAAAGAGTCTGTGGAGTCAAAGAGGAAACCTGGTGCCCAAAGGCGTGGGAATAGGGGTGGTTGCGGGAATTATCAATCTCGCCACATTTTCCATGGTAATTCTCAATATTTTGATTCACTGCTTTTCCTCCTGCTAAGCGTTCTTACTTTCGAACTTACTAGTATGGTGATGCCACCTTCCACCCTTAGGTTTGCCGCTGATATTGAAAGACTGCTAGCTCTACATTCTTAAATCTCTCTTTAAAAATATCTGTTGAGCATTTATACAATTGTTTATTCTATATGTTGATTTCCGTTTATGAACTAAGGTAATTGCATACATTGTTGAAACATGGTGGTCATCATTATCTATACATGCTGCACAATTACATCACCTATTTAATGTTCTCTTTCCAGATGCTGGTGGTGGCAGGAACACTGTTTCTGCGAAGGAAAACGGCATCAATCAAGTTTCAGATGGAAGTGTTGGACAATCGACCCAGCCCACTCCTCCAGAGATAAAGAATAAGGAAACGACTTTTGTTGCAAGGTTAAAATCTTCAGTAGATTTTACTCCATATGTATGACAATATTCATATTTTGCAAAATAAGTTTCTTTCATAGAATATTTGCATTATATCCAACCACTCTAAGTTGCTGAAATGACTGGAAAATAATTATATACTACTGCTTTCTAAATAAATGACCATCTGGGACAGTTGACTCGTCTGAGTGTCCTGCTAGTGCAGTGGAGGCAGTCACCCAATCACAGCCTGCATCAAGTGCCCTTGATTTGAAGGAAGCCACTTCAGAGCTGGAAGAGTCACACATTTTAAACAGTCATCACGTTATCATCCCAAATCACCTTCATGTTCCCGAAACAGAAAAGCTTGGGTTTTGTTTTGGAAGTTTTGATGCTAGTTTTGGCTTCAACGCTAGCGCCGTGAACGATCCGGTAAGTGATAAGAGTCCGACTCTCTCTGAAACGTCAGAGGGGATTGAGGAAAGCGCAGAGGAGGAGCCCTTGAGGTTTGCGAATGTGTGCTACTCATTTATTCTTCGTTGATTGATACACCTGCTCAATATCTTTTTATTATCTCACCTTTATGTATCTATGACCGCGCCGATCCACTTGGAAGCAATTGAAAAAGGACCACAAATCTCAAATTCCTTGTAAACATTCAGTCATGATATCAACAACTATGTGATTAACATTAGTTGCACTGCATTAGTTACAGCTATGAACTGGCAATCATCAGTTAGTTGACCTTCTTAGCAGTTGCATTAGTTGAGTTGTGAGTCTATCCACCACTTAAATTTTTTAATCTTTCTGCTGTACAGGGTAAGGAACTTGTTGCAAGAAAGAAATTTCAGTCATGATATCATCAACTATTGATTAATATTTGTGGCACTGCATTAGTTACAGCTATGAACTAGTAATCATCAGTTAGCTGACCTTCTTAGTAGTTGAATTAGTGAAGCGTTTTATCATTTTGTATTAGAATGGTTGCTGTTGCTAGTACATGTGTAGGTTGATAATTGATATTGGACGTAAACATATAGATGTAAATGCCAGGAACACTAAAAAGAAGCAATCATTATACATAGATTTGTTGAAGGGCTGGACTATAACAATCGTACTGTGGTGCTTAGTATATGGCTTAGTTGCACTTGTACATAAAAATCATGGATACTCCAATGTGGGCTCCGTGGTGCTATATGCTTGGGTTATGGGTGAGGTGTCTAGGTGCATATTGGATACATTCCAAATGTATCTAATTGTTATGCCTTGATACACAGTGATATGTTGACTACTTTTTGTATCTCTACTTTGATGTAGGTTCAACATTTGTATTTGGATGCAGGTACTTGAACACGAAGTTGGTTAGCATAGAAAATGCAACAATATTTTGGCAAGGGATTGCAACTAGTTTCCTGGAGAGAAGTTTGTATTTTTTGAATTATACTAAAATAAGAGTAGGCCCTATTTTTGCTTATACTTCTCTCAGGTTCCATTTCCTTTTATCCTCAGATTATGTGCTAGGGATATTCTATTTTTTGTGTCGGTCACATAGTATTCATATTTATTCTCGGACAACTTGGTTGCTGGTTAGTCTACATGCTAATTGATTATATAGGAAAGAGAAAGTATCATTGTGAACAGAATTGAACTGACAAGTGGAGTTTAGTTGGACAAAAAATAAAGAGCAGCAGGAAATAAGCAAGAGTGGAGAGGTCATCTTGTCATGTAGCTAACTTAACGGAGTAGGGGTAATCTTTCAACAGAGACTTACTATAGAAGCAAGAATTTCTGCTTTTATCTAGTCGTTATTCCATGATAGAAAATACCAAGGAAACTGAGGTCCTTTGACACTTTCTACTTTTTTAGTATTCCTGGCCCATTGAAAGTTCTCATTTCTTTTTCTTGATAATTGCATACTAGTATCAAGTATGGCTCCTCTGACACTTTCTACTTTTTATCTTTCGTGCAGCACCAGTGTTGTTGACTTGATCTGCCACATTGCCAAAGATTGAATCTCGACCTCCATTGATTGCTGCGAGGATGCTTTCCATTTTGTTATGCCTATTAAGTGTTAGTATGGAATAACATTAGTCGTTGAATTGAGTTTTTAGTTTTGTTTGAAATAAGATCGGTACTTTGTATAAGACTGACTGGTGTAGCATATTTCGACTCCCCCTTCTTGGTTGTGTATATATATAATTAGTTGAAGATTAGTAGTGTTTGATAATTAATGGTAAATATTCACATTTTGACACCAAATTTTATTTGGGTCAGTCTATATCCGACCTAATTACTTTCCCACAAAAAAATGTGATTTTGGCGCAAAAATATATTTGGGTCGGGAGATAGGGTCCCTAATAATTTCCCTCCAAAAAAAAAGGGCGCCAAATATTATTTGGGTCGGCTATCTCGTCCCTAACAATGGGTACCAAAAACTATTTGGCTCCAAAAATTCCCGAAAAAAAAAAAAAAAAATTATTTTTTTTAGGGTCGGCTACTTCCCGTCCTAAATACAGTATTTGAGACGGTGACGGGGGTCCTAAAACTTTTAGAGTCGCATGTTATTTAGGACCCTCGTTTCCCGACCTAATTGCCGACCTAAATAGTATTAAGGACGGCAAATTGACTATTTGGGACGGGAAAATGTCGACCCTAAAAACTCTGTTTCTTGTAGTGGCGGTAGCGACAGCGCTCGTGGTTGTGGTCGATAAACACTCATTTTATTTGACATATAATAAACAAACATATTTTGTTTCCCTTTCCCTTTCCCTTCCCTTTTCTCCAAGCGAAACAGCTCCCTTTCCCCTTTTCCCCTTTCTCTTTCCCTTTTCCCGTTTCGCTTTTGGTTGTTAGATACAGTTTCTTTCCCTTTATTTGATGTTCAAACAAAACACTTTCCCTTTCCCCTTTCCCCTTTCCCCTTTCCCTTTTCCCTTACCCCTTTCCCTTTCCCCTTATCCCTTTCCTGTTTCGCTTGATTTGGATGGTTGTTTCAAGCGAAACAGGTAATTTGTGTTTCTTTGTATGTTGGGATTTGTTTAAAACAGGTTTGACAGGTTTACAGGTGGTTTAATAACAAAACAACATTTTTTTTAAAAATCTGGACAGATTACCGACGAAAATTTCCGTCGGTAAAAAAATAAAAAAATAAATAATACTTATTACCGACGGAAATATCCGTCGGCAAATAACAAAAAAATAAAAAATTAAAACTCATTACCGACGGAAATATCCGTCGGGAAATAATAAAAAAATAAAAAAATAAAACTAATTATCGACGGAAATATCCGTCGGTATATGGTTTAGATTTCCGACGGTCATTTCCGCAGTAAAATTTAAGGTTACCGACGGATATAACCGTCGGTAATGAGTTTTATTTATTTATTATTTTAATATTTATCGACGGAAATTTTCGTCGGTAACCTCCGACGATGGCTCCGGAAAACCGGCCGGCGTACCTCATTGCCGACGGACGATTTCCGGCGGAATTTTTGATTTACCGACGGACAATCCGCCGGAATTACCGACAGACCAATTCCGTCGGTATTACCAACCAATTATTATCGACGGAATCCGACGGACAAAATCCGTCGATAATCACCAATTATCGACGGAAATGGGAAATTACCGACGGAAATTTCCGTCGGTAAAAGGCCTGTTTCTAGTAGTGTCTACTATACACTTTTTCTCTTTCCTACATCAATTTTCTTAATTCTCGTGCAAGGCACAAACTTTGCCGAATTTTTTCCCAAAATACCACATTTTTTTAAAAGTATTTCCCAAAATGTCACATTTTTAAAAGTATTGACCAGAATAACCTAGTTTTTTATAGTTCGCGGTTGGCAACTGTATTTTCATTAATGAATTCGCAGTTGACAACATGGGTTTATAATTTTTCAATTTTTTTTTTTAAAAACGCGGTTGGCAACTGCAAATTCAACTTTGAAAACGCAGTTGCGGACCGCGAATTTTAAAAACTAGGTTATTCTGGTCAATACTTTTAAAAGTGTGACATACTTTTTAAAAAATGTGTTATTTTGGAAAAAATTCAAACTTTGCTCTTTCGAACGGAACGGATGGAGTATATAGTAAATGGTTAGTTGATGTAATTATGACAATTGGTCTCATTATTTAAAAATTTTAAATGTATTATTAAATTTCCATTTTAAGTATTTACAATTTTATTTTAAGTAAAATAAATAATTGACAAATTTTAGAAATGAGGTGGAAGCTATACTATAAATTTAGTTTTTGAAAAGCCCAAACTGAAAGGGCACTCAGCAATATAGGTCCACCCTAAAAAAGCAAATTGTATTTCCAATAACTAATTTCTTGTGTCTCCCATAATTAAAGTAGGTTCAACATTCCTCTTTATATATTGTCAGTTGCTCAAAAGAGGCCTCTGCAAGAAAAGAGGTCTACAGTTCTTCTCATGTGGAGGATGAAAAGGGTGAAAAAGATATCAAAGATGAATGCTTGTGGGATAGGAATTTTTTTCTGCTTTCTTTTCCTAAAATACACACACACACACACACACACACACACACATATATATATATATATATATATATATATATATATATATATATATATATATATACTCCCTCCGTCTCGGAATAATCTTCACACTTTCCCTTTTGGGCATCCCAAAACTTACTTCACACATTTAAAATTTACCTAAAATGGAAAGGAATCTTTACTATTCCCTCCACTCATTCTCTCTCCTACATTATTTTAATACTCACAACACCATTATAATTTATTATTCTCTCCACTCATTCTTTTTCCTATTTTATTTTCACTCTCACAATACTTTCAATATAATTCTCCCTCCTTAAAACTAGTGCAAACAGTGTTTGTGAATTATGTTCCGGGACGGAGGGAGTATATATATAGATGAATGCTTGTGGGATAGGAATTTTTTTCTGCTTTCTTTTCCTAAAATACACACACACACACACACACACACACACACACACACACACACACACACACATATATATATATATATATATATATATATATATATATATATATATATATATATATATATCACAAGAAACACACACACAAGAACACAAGAGTTGTTTACCCGGTTCATTCACCAACTAGTGAACTACGTCCGGGGGCAATTGTCAAGCCAATATGTATTAGACACCTTCTAATATGTTGCTACAATCAACTACAATATGTTCTAGGCTGAAATTATGCTTATATAGTTATACAAGGAAGCCCTAACTCAGTTTAAGAAGAGATCTCATCGAAATAGGAAACAAAATCAGACCAGGAATCCTCCTCCCCGACGCCAGCGCGGTCGCGCATCCTAGCAGCGCGGCCGCCCTCATTTGCCGAGAATTCAACACCCAATAATGTTCACCAGCGCGGTCGCTCTCCACCACGAGCGCGGCCGCTCTCCTTTGCAGAAGCTCCTCCAACGTTTTTCTTCCTTGCAGTTTAGGATCCAAACCCAACAATCTCCCACCGGAGACTAAACCAACAAACATAAAATCACCCATCAACTCCCATCGCGGAGTAAAGACATTCGAACACATTTCCCCCTCCATATTGGCTTGACACTACCTCTCCTCTCCTCAAGTACTAAGGCGAGTTGAAACCAAGCGACGTTTCAACCTCTCCGTGTTAGATCGTTCTTGCCTCCCCAAATCAGCTTCTACCTTGATTTCTCCCCGCAAGTCTAACTTCGCCTTCTCCCTCCAGACCCACCTTCCTCGCAATGCTTCCCCTTGAAACTCGGACACACCTTGTTTCTTGCATCGTCTGTTTTTGGTCTGAAATCGCTCTCTGTTAGGGCACTTGGACTTCCACACCACGTTGATCAACTTTGTGTCCCCCCCAACATACCGTTTCTTGATGTCTCCCCTTTTTACACCAACAGGCCGGTTCTTTAGCCTCTTGCTCCCACCGGAACGAAAAGCGACATTGTAGGTAGAGTACAACGTCTTTCCCTTAACCCCATGAGCCAACACCTTAGCCCCTTTCGTGACTTCCCAAGATCCACCAATGAAAGACACACCATACCCTTCACTGTCAAGTTGTCCCACAGAAATCACTCTCCTCCTCAAATCCGGAACATGCATCACGTTGTGTAGTTGTAAAACAGCCCTATTAGGTGTCTTCATCATCACATCCCCCTTACCTTTGATCTTCAATGGTTGACCATCACCAAGATAGATAACCCCAAAATCTCCGGTTTTATATCGCTTCATTGATTCTGCATCCCCACTAGCATGACAAGAAGCTCCAGAATCCAACACCCATTCTTCTCCCGACTGCTCCTCCCCTAGGATTAATACATCTCCACCATCATCCACTACGTGAGCACCACCATCTTTTCCCGAACAGTCATAACTGATATGACCTAATTCGCCTCAATTGTAGCACTTGACCTTTTTCCCCTTTTTCGGTCCTCCCTTTTTCTCTCCACCCTAAGTGCAGCCCCATCTACGGAAGATTCTCCCCTTTTCTCTTTCCTTCGCAACTCCTCTTGAAGGATGAGATCTCTAACCTCCGTATAGACCAATGCTGTTTTCGACGTACTAATCGTTGTGACAGTAGTCTCCCAACTATCAGGCAATGATTTTAGTAGAAAACAAGCTAGCACTTCATCGGAGAAAGTAATATCAACACTTTTCAATTGGTCCACCATACCTTTGAAATTGCCGATATGACTTGCCGCTGTCTTCCCCTCTGACATCTTCGCATTCGCAAACCTCTTTATCAAATGCACCTTATTGATATTCGACGGCTTCTCATACATGTCTGACAGCGTTTGTAGCAACTCCACCGTTGTCTTGGCCTCCATAGCGTTCCGTGCAACGTCGTCGGTTAGGGCACTCCTTACCGCTCCTAACGCCTTCCGATCCAACGTCTCCCAATCCCCTTGTGACATGCCTTCGGGCTTCTCCTTCAAGGGTCCATGAAGATCCTTACAATAAAGGTAGTCTTCAATCCTTGTCCTCCAAAACGTGAAATTCACACCGTTGAATTTCTCGATTGAGTTCTTCATCTGACTGCTTCAACAAAATTCCCAAGAACGTGATTCAAAAAATCAACTAATGAAACTTTGAATCCTCCTAACCAATGCTCTGATATCAGTTGTTGTGAATTTGGTGCTCCCCCGTTGCAATCTAGACAAAGAATCAATAAACCCACACACACAATATCACAAGAAACACACACACAAGAACACAAGAGTTGTTTACCCGGTTCATTCACCAACTCGTGAACTACGTCCGGGGGCAACTGCCAAGCCAATATGTATTAGACACTTATAATATGTTGCTACAATCAACTACAATATGTTCTAGGCCGAAATTATGCTTATATAGTTATACAAGGAAGCCCTAACTAAGTTTAAGAAGAGATCTCATCGAAATAGGAAACAAAATCAGATCAGGAATACTCCTCCCCGACGCCAGCGCGGTCGCGCATCCTAGCAGCGCGGCCGCCCTCATTTGCCGAGAATTCAACACCCAATAATGTTCACCAGCGCGGTCGCTCTCCACCACGAGCGCGGCCGCTCTCCTTTGCAGAAGCTCCTCCAACGTTTTTCTTCTTTGCAGTTTAGGATCCAAACCCAACAACACACACACACACACACACACACACACACACACACACACACACACACACACACACACACACACACACACACACATATATATATATATATGCTCTCCCGTCACATTCGACTTAAAACAATTTGTCATTTTGGACACCTCATTCGATTTAGGACATATCAAAATGACAAATTTATATTATTTTTATATTAAATAACGCTCACTTGATATACTCAAAATAACAATTCTCTTACTATTTCTCTCACTCGTTCTCTCTCTTATTTTATTTTTCATACTTATAATGCATGCTCAGTTAAGAACTGTATATGTGAAGGAGAGAAAATATATTTTACTTTCTTGAGGTTTACAAAGTGTTAATCCCTAATTATATACAAGCTAGAGTATTACTTGGAGAAGGAGTCAATCATTCCATGACTATCTCCTATAATTATGCTACAAAATAAATCTTCCTAACTTACAATGAGTGAAATAAGGAAATGAGATAATTACATCCTAACTACAAGCTAAAGAGATATTGACGTTATCTCGTCAATATCTCAACATGCTCCACTCAATCTGTCTCCTCTTATTATAATACTATTTCTTAATTTTCATGGCGGGAGAGAAATTTCTAAGTCGGATGGGATGGAGGGAATACTCCCTCCGTCCCACCCGAAGGGGCATAAATTTTCTTTTTGAGAGTCCCATTTGAAGGGGCACAGTCCAAAAATTGAAAGTTTTTTATTACTTCTTTATTTGTGGGATCCACTTGTCATATTCACGATAAATATCCACTAACTATTTCCTACCTCACTTTCTCTTTCCTACATCACTTTTCACTCACAACATTTATTTCACTATACTCCCTCCGTCCCAGGAAATCCGTCACTTTTTACCCAAAATGGCGTCCCATTTGAAGCGTCACCTTTCCTAAAATGGAAATATTTTATTAATATTCTATTACACCCACTCACTATTCCCTCCACTCATTCTCTCTCCTAAAACACTATTACACTCACAACGCTTTTTAAATTTACTATTTCCTCCACTAATTCTCTCTCCTCTTTTCAAATCACACTCACAACATTTTTTCTTCCCACTTTTTTTCTTAATTTGCGTGCCGAGCCTAAAATGGTGACACTTTTCTTGGGACGGAGGGAGTACATTTTTTCTCTTTCCTACATCACTTTTCTTAATTACCGTACAAGGCAAAAACTTTGCCCCCTCCGAACGGGACGGAGGGAGTATACACTTATTATATACTCCATCCGTCCCACTACAAATGTCCCAACTTTTCTTTTTGGGTGTCCCATTTAAAATGTCCCAATCCAAAAAAGGAAATTTTTTTAATACTTTTTTATTTGTGGAACCCATTTGTCATACTCACAAATAAGTATCCACTAACTATTTCCTACCCTACTTTCTCTTTTCTACATCACTTTCATACTCACAACATTTATTTCACTATACACTTTTTACATTATATATATTCATTTCTTAATTTCCGTGTCTCAAAAATTTTGGGACATTTAAATTGGGACAGAGGGAGGGAGTACTTATCAGCAACGAATAAGAAACACCTAACAAGCTAGGCAAAATGTTAATAACATAGTTATAAATGTAAAGTAACATACTTTGATAACAAAAAGTGTTATGGAAATTAACTTGATTAATCGATGTTGAACACACTTTCAAAAAAAAAAAAAAAAAAAAAAGAATTAATGTTTGATCTATTTGTAGTGCAAAATTTAGAAAGATCAATTAAATTTTGTGTGATTTTTCATCCCTATTCAAGAGGATTAGAGAAGGTCAACTTAACATTAACATGCATTTGATATCAGATATCGATGAGTGAGAAAAAAAAATGCATTTTTTACTATACCTTGGAAGTAGCATGTTTCTTGACCTCTCCCTATGTGTAAATGAGCTTAATACAATTTGGTTTCCTAGAAAGTGGCATATTGTTTATACAAAATCTTAAATAATGAACATGAATATGAAAGGATTACAATATAATTAGAGTACAATTTACAATAAAAATAGAAAATAGAAAATGTAAATAGAAAATCGTATGTAAGTTATCTTGATTTATTTGTATTCGAGCCGTGTTATACACTTTCCTTAATACTAATTTGTCCCCCTTTCTAATAGTGCTCGAGGCTTTCACGGTCGTTAGTCTCCAAGGATAGAACGGACGAGCAGGGTGCAACTGCGCACTTGAGCATCCTGGCAAATTGAACGTATGATTAAATTAAATCACCAACTATAACTTTAGAGAAATAGATCAAAGAAAATTTTAGACAATAGAATTATAGGCTCTAGAGTTACAACATTTCTAGCTTCTCTATTTTCTATTTAACTTCTTTTTTCCTAGCCAAGAAAAAGAGACAACACCTACTATATTAAAAATATGTAAGGGACTTAAAATTAATTGACATTAACCATGTATAATTAACCTCAACATTAAGATTTTAGTTGTTAAATATTCTAACTTAATTAGAGAAATCAATACATGAATGAAATAGCAATATGAGAATTAACTCATAGTATTTGTTTTTGTAATAACCCAAACATAAAAGTCCCATAATTTCTTAAAAGGAATTCAATTTTTGGTTAATTATCAACAAACCCAAAGGTCACACCTTGTATTCCACTTTAACTAGATAAAATCAATTTCTCATTAACATTAATGTACAATTTTTTCAACAATTCCCCACATGAATGAAAATTGACTCGAGAAAAGTTGGTGATAAAGTCCGGCAGACGAAAACTTGCATACGATAGGTAGGGGTTTGCCCTTTGAACCTTCGATCGTACAAGCATATTTATTCTACTCCCAATTCGGTAGACGTGATGTCCTTGAACCGTTATGCTTTTTGTGTAGTCGATTATATACTTGACACAAGTATCGTCCTAATATATTTCAATTCTTATAGCTATGTGTCACGACCCTAATATTAGACACTATTTAATCACTCGTTGAGCACGTGGGGTTCGGGTGGTGGTATCTTATATTATGCCTTTTATGCTACTTGTTGTGATTATGTGTTCATTTTATGTTTTGGATGGGTTATGTGAGGTTAGGATGGAATTGAATTAAATTAAATGATAAAGGGCCTCAAGGGAATAAATTATAAAGTGTAAAATGATTTTATAATATTTAAAATTTAATAAAGTGTTTATATGTGGTGAGGTGCTTGGGTGTTTAGGTGTGATAGTTAAAGAAATGTTAGAGTTTGTACTTTAAATCTTAGAGGAGCTTTAGTGAAACTTTCAATTCTTATCCATGGAAAAAATTAAAGGGAAAACCTCATTTGTTAAGGATCAGTATTCTTCTTTCTTCTCCAAATCCATGGAAGTCTAAACCCTAGCCTCATCTTACAAAAATTATTCCCACTTCGTTTCTTCTTCGTTTTTCAAACGGATTGCGGATTCCTGTTCCCGAAGGCAAGGGGATCGTTTAGAGCTACTCAAATAATTATTCTATTTTTCATCATTTAGGTAAGTTATTATGGATTCCTTTCAAACTTGTTCATTCAATGATTCTTGTTGTTATTAATGGTTATAAACAAGTTTTTGGGTAATTTGAAACAACTTTTATGGAGTAAAATGGGTTTGGAAAAGTGGAAGTTTAAATGAGTTGGGTTGTTTGTGTAATGGCAAGAAAATGGGTTAAGGGTCATTTTATGGTGTTATTTCATGGAGATAAATGGTTGCATGGAATTTTACTTAAAGTTTAAGATATTAAATGATGTGGGTTGGTGTTAATTTACATTGGAATGAGTATGGGTGAGTTTGGAATTGTATTTCTAAGTTGGGTACTGATTTTAGTCACTTAAAAAACAGAGGAAGCTGGGTTTGGGGTCAATTTGGTGTGATTACTGATGTAGTAACAATTATGTGCTGAATTCTGAACAGGGAGCACGAGTCGTGCTCAGGGGCACGACTTGGGCACGAGTCATCCCCTGAAATTGAACTAAGTCGTGCCTATCTTTGGACGACCGTATACGAAGGAGGTTAAAAGGGGCACGAGTCGTGCCACACGAGTCGTGCCTACCCGATCCACGAACAACTTTTTAAGGCCTAGAAACCTATTCAAACAAGAACCAAAGTGAACACTCTTTAACTTAGATTAAAGTAGAACATTTTAGCTACACAACGGTGTCTTGCTTAGTTAAAATGGAATAGTGGAAGTACTTTAAATATTGTTTAGAAAATGCTTCGCAACCTTGATTGTTCTTTAGCCAAAGTGAATCCAACTTGGTAAATGGAACTCGGACCTTTATAGAGGTTATATATTATTGTATATTGTTCATGTAGGGTTGGTTTGTGATAACTTGTACCCTCATTTGAGTTCATATGCATTGATTGATATCTATATAATGTATGGAATGAATGTTGCACTATGTTATGGATTGAACATGAGTATGCTTTACCATCTTGTTATATTCTCATCCCTTTGGTGGATTTTAATTCAAGTAACTATTATGTGCTTGACTTGTGTTAATCAGCTGATATTTAGGGGTATAACGGAATACGATCAATTATGGAAAGTGTGACCTAATGTGATCGGATTACGTTATACCTGTGACTGTCCCCTTTTGTGGCCACAGATTGGGGTTATAGCATCTGTATTGAGCCAAAAGCCTTACGGAATTGATAATATCTTATATGGTTCCCTGAAAAATGGGTCTTATAAGATGTGAATATGCCTAAGCAGTTCACAAGAGAGGAGTTATTATAATAGCTCTCTCCGTTATATGTTATTGGTTGTGATGGAATTGTATTCTCCAATATTGTACGACTTATTGGTCAGACGGGAAAAGGTAAACCAAGGTAAAGGAATGTGTTTACGGCTTTTCCAATGTGTTATATGCACCTTATATGTGTTGCATTTACTTGGCATATTGTGCATTCATAATGACTTTTTGAGATTTATTCTCACCCTTCTCCCTTTAATGTTTTAGATCGACCTGAGACAGGAGGACCCGGCCAGTGAGGGCGGTGCGGAGTTTGTGCTTATATTTTGGGTTGTCGGGTATGTTTATGGTTAGATGGTTTGTATTTTGGGTGTTACTCTTTTGTTGGAGTTTGTTGATAAAGCAAGTTATGTAAAAGTGTAATTGTGAACTTAAACTTTTGTAAGTATGGGAACTAAGTAAGTAGTTGTTTAAAGTAGTTGTAGATGGAAACTTTTGTAAATGTTTGTAAATAAGTTGGTTTGAAGTTGTTAAGTGTTTATCCCTTTTCCTCCAAGTGGAGATGTCCCAAGTTAGTTCTAAGTGTTAAGGTTAAAGTTAGTTTCATTTCAAGTTTAGTTAAAAAGTTTTCAAAATTACAGGTTGTCTTTCTTAGATCGGACTCTCCGGGTTGGGGAGCCCACACTATGTTTATTCGTGGCCCTGAACATCATGTCTGGTTCTGTGAGAGGGTCTGAGAATTGAGTCTCACACAATTCTCCTCGAAGCGACCCCCACTTCTCTCTTACATATGTGATTTTTAAAAGTAACATGTATTACCCCGCTCGGCAAATTCGAAGCGCAAGAATCATTAAAAGCAATAAGCTTAATCTTTCCTTTTGGGATGTCACTTAAGAAATGGACTTAGGGTTGACCTCCCACATTGACACTACAAGTCTTTTAACAGTTAAGTTGTCTCTTTGAAATCCTAGATCTTGGGATCTCCAGTCAAATAGGTTGGGTTTTCCGCTTTGTTTAACTTATAAGAGGCTAACGTCTCATTTCTTTCAAATTTACAACTAACTCTCGTTATAACCATTCGGTTAACGAATCCGATTATTATTTGACTTCACATAGTCAATATAGATTAGAGTAGTTGTTTAATGGTATTATTTCTTAGACATATATGTCTAGACTATCATTACACACATTACTATACGTCTTTTAATAATAAATTGACTTTAGCAATATATCATATTGTTAACACAAGCTTTATCCATTTGATAAGTGTTAACTCAAATTCATTTTAATTCTAGTTATTCCATATTGATCATTTCAAAATTTATCAAGAATACCCACCTAATGAATTGTTTAACAACGCGTCCATTAGTTTTCCTTGAATTTGAATCAACGGATCAAATTTCCTAGAATTTTTCTTAGCTTAACATATCGTTTTTGGATTTAATTAACGTAGTCACTCTTGTTTAAATCCACACAATCAAACTTTTGATATCCTTATATTTTTACATATATAATGACTTTACAAACTAGCACACCTGCTTCGAGGTTCTATTTATTGAACCGTTTCAACACGTTGATCTATTTCATCCAAAGTATCATTTCTTCATTTTCATAAATTTAACATCAATACTTGATTTTCATTGACTTTGTTTTCCTTTAGTTTTTATATATATTCAAACTTATTGAATCATACATAACAAACCAATTAATATATACACATGTTATAAACATATATAACTTTTTGAAACATAATCCACCATTTAGTAACCAATTTCAATTTATTTGATAATTGGACTTGCTACTTTGTGAAACACCCTCACATTTACAAGTGTATGTAGGCCTACGTTTCTATACTTCATATGAACTTTTCATTGTTTTCTTGGGAAAAGATTTTGAAAAGGTAATTATTTTTCAAAATATACTCACCCCACATGTTGGGGTAGTTCTAAAATTAACAATAATGTCAATATTCATTATCAACATCATTTGATTATGGTGTATATTGTGGAAACTTTGTTTCCTTTCTCATGTAAAACAAACCATTTCTGTTGTTATATGTAAATTTCCTCTTCTAAATCTACATTTAGAAAGGCTATTTTACATCCATTTGATGTATTTCAATTTTTGTTATGCATCAATTGCAAATACAAATCTTATTTATATTATTCTCGTGACGGAAGAATAAGTTTAAAACTAATCAAGATTTTCCTTTTGCTTGTAACTCTTAATTAAAATTCTAGCATTTTTGTAAGAACCCGAAAAATTTAAACTTTTAATTAAATTATTTTTTTTAGAAAATGATTAATTTAAAGACAACTATTAATTAGCATTTAATAATTGGGCCACTATTAAAAGTTAATAAAATGGATTGGATGATTAAACAAATTGGGCTAGTTAAGTGGGCTTGTGGAGTTAAGATGGCCCAAGGAGAATAATACCCAAAATATAAATAACTAAACTCATCCTAAATTCCTTAATCAGTTACAAAAAAAAAAAAAGGAAAAACCTTAACCCTAAACTACAAGCTGCGGCAGCCGCAAGGTGGAGGAAGAAGGCAGCCGAGTTCTTGATCATTTTGATCAATTCTTCTAAACAAAAAAATCAAGGTAATGTAATTCCCTACAATCCAAAATTTGTTTCATTCAATTTGGTTAAATATTGAATTTTCTATGATTATTTGAAGTTAGAATTGATTAGAGATTATGAATAATTGTTCTTGAGATTTGATAATTAGTTTGATGATTATAATGATGGAAAAAATTTAGTGTTTGATGATCAGGAGTATAACCTAATGTTGAACCTTAAATCTTGAATGATAATAATATGAAACATGAATCATTAATATGTAAAAATCCTTAATTATGGTTTTAGGTTTGAATTAAAATATTATGTCAATGTTCTTGGAGGAAAAGATGGAACAAAAATAATATTTTAGGCATAAGATGGTTCGGCCGAATGGCCTTATGATGTTGATTATGTTTTTGGGTTGAATTGTTAGAGTTTTGGCCAATTCTAAGATGTCAAGTTAGTTTTCAAACTGAAAAAGGACTAAACTGAATAGTTATAGGCTGAAACCGTTAGATTTCTGACCTTACAGTCAGGAACTAGCTGAAAAACTTAACTGAAGGACTAAACTGCAAAGTCCAAAACTACAGGAGGACCAAATTGTAATTAATTAAAAGTTGAGGGACTATTCTGTAATTAATTAAAAGTTGAAGGACTATTTTGTGATTATTCAAAAGTTGAGGGACCTATTCGTAAATCCTTGAAAGTCAAAGGGTCATTTTGTAAATACCTAAAAGATGGAGGACCTATTAATAATTAGCCAAAAGTAGAAGGGCTTAAGTAGGAATTCTAAAAGAGAAAAGTCTGCTTTAGAGTTAAAAATTATGAAAAGAATAGAAAAGAGAACAATCTTAAATAAAGGCGAAATATAAATTGGGAAGTACAAATTCAAGAATAATGGAATTCCCAAATATAAGAAACTTTCAAAAAAAGAAAAAAAATAGAAACTTTCCCAAACTTAGAAAATTACTAAATAAAGAAAGTTTATGAATAAGAAGTAAACGAACCTTTAAAGTTGAGCCGCAAAGTAACTCATGGGTTAATTAAGTAAAGCGAAACCAAGGAAGGAGAAGTTAAAAGTAGATACTTAGGAAGTGAGTGTCTACTGAAACTAAGTAATTCTTGTATGTTTGTAGATACGTGCAAGGAAATCCTAGAAGCTAAGCGAAGCCAAGGTAAGGGATTACGTTCCTTTACTGTAATTGAATTCTTTATCTTTGAAATTCCTATATTTTCTTGATAAAATCAAACTATCAAATGGCAAGATAGTATTTGGAAATAATCCGCGTTATTGAACGTTATTTGGAAATGTCCATATTCGGTGATGATATTGTTGTTCACTGAATATCAAAAGTTTGAAACTTGTTATATGCATAGTTGTACCTATGTATGCTTCTTAATCCTAGCTTGTCTGTTGAACGACTTACTTGCTTAGGATAGACATGCCCAGTTAGAAAAGGCATTGTCAGAACTTGTCTAGTTAGAAAAAGACTTGTTCTTATTAGGGATTGCATGAGTGATCACATGCCTTCTCTCAGGAATTGTTTGATTACAAGGGCAATTCTAGACCCCGAGCATATATGTGTGGATACCATATATGTTTCGACCCACACTAATGGCTTGATGAAGCTAGGTGTATTAAATTGTACCTTTGGCATTGAGGTTATAATGTACGTTGGAATCGACAGAAATTGTGTGAATCCCTTTGAATCGTAGTGCCATAATCCTTTGAAGATAATCTTAAATGTTGTCTTGACTGTATTGTACCGCAGTCCATTATAAAGTTGAATTACCCTATCCTTATATTTTGTTATTGAAGTGTTCATTCTGGTCGTCTCTTCTTAGTACCCGAAGAGACTTCGTATGAACTTACTGAGCATTCGTTCGCTCACCCTTTCTCCATTAAATTTTTCTTTCCAGGTTCTAAGTAGAAGGGAATCGGATTGGTCGCGAGAAGGGCGACGTTTGGAGAATAATTAGGGTTATTGAATAATTATTCTATTTCATTTGGTTGTAAGTACATTAATGGCTGGTGTGGTTTTACTAGCTGAGACATTAAGTATTTATTTTCGCTTTCGCATTTATTAGGTTATTTATGGTATTTAATGACATTTATGATGTAATAGGGTTTGTGGGTGGAAACCTTAATATCTTGAAGTATTATTTATTGCCATTGAATTCTCATTTATGAATGAAAAAATTAGGTGTGTTACAGTTGGTATCAGAGCAATGGCTTTAGGTCTTATGGGAGAATTAGGCTTAAGTACTTGAAGATAGTTGAATTGACCTTGAGAAATGAGAGTTAGCCTATTCAACTTAGAGCTAAGTAAAAGAAGTTGGAGGAACAACTTACTTGTATGCTTTGAGGATTATATTTTTACCTTATTTTAAAAGAAGTGTATATATTATGTATTGAAGTTAGTCTAATTAAGTTCTTTGTCTGATGTGTGTAGGATCATGGTACGGAGACCAAGGAAGTCTGTGAGATATAGTGTTGCACTCAAGGAGACAATTGCATCCATGAACCACCGTATAAGATTGATCACTAAAGAACTGAAACAAGAAAAGGCAAACGTAGAGAGTCTGCAACATGCTCTTATGATAAGTAATGAAGATGTGGAGTTTATAGAGAGTAAGCTGACTGAGAGTAACCAATAAGTCAGAAACATGGAGGTACATATTAAAATAGCTAATCGAGAGTGGAACAAGCTAAGTGTGAAATTGATGGATGAAGAAAAGCGAGTGTATGACCTCGAGAAGAAGATAGATGAACAAGAAAAGTGTGATCTGGAGCTAAGGAAGTCAGGCTACCAGATATATGCCGAGAAATTAGAGATCCAAGCCAAATATGACGAGCTAGCAACTGAATACGAGAAGTGTGGCATCTAGAGATCAAGTGGAGGATCAGAGAGGACGCACTGATGGCTAATCAGAAGTCCTGAGAGTTATTTTATTTAAGATTGATTCAGACATAGTCTAGTAGTTTTCAGTTGAGATTGAATTTTTATTTATAGTAGAAAGGATTTTGAGATAGTTTATGTTCTTTTACCAATTCAGTATTAATAAAAGTTTTAGTTAATTTTATTACTCGTACCAAGTATGATAATTAACTATCCCTTATAAAGAAAAGTTAGAAGTTTAACTTGTTGAGAAACAACAAGAGAAGTCATAGACCAAGTGAAACGGCCTATGAAATCATGGGGCGGAGTAAGACTACCATGGGGATAAAAGTGAAACTAGCCAAGTGAAACGGCTTGTGAAACCATGGGTCGAAGAAAGACGACCATGGAAATAAAAAGTGGAACTAGTCAAGTACAACGACTAGTAAGATAAAGTCAAACTAACTAAGTAAAACGTTAGTTGAAAAGTAAATTGTAAAGTCTTTTGGAGACGAAAAATTATGTAACTGACCAAGTAAAAGGTTAGTAGGGTAATAAAAGTTAAAGTTTTCCGAGACGAAAAATCTCAAAGTTAACGAACCATCTAACGAACATTAAGTTAATGGTCTAGTACCAAGGGCCAAATGAATAAAACTTTCATCTAGAGAAGACGTGAACCAAACCGTAGTCTAGTAAAGTGACTAACGAGCGAAAGGGAAAACTAGCAAGTAAAAAGCTAGCACAAAGTGTAGAAGTTAAATACAATAGTCATGCATGTAAATGTACTGTTGTACCATATCCATGATAAGTATCAATGAAATAAGTACATATAATTGAAACAAAGTAATCCACAGATGTCGTCGCGCACAAGATCCGGACAAGGCGCCAACAACGGAAACGGTGGTAACAACAATAATGGAAACGAAAATGGAGGAGGACAACTGGACTCGAACATGGCCAATCTTCTTCAGACTCTGACACAGACAGTGGCCGGAATAGGTCAAGCTGTGGCTGGATTAGCTCAAGCACCACCACCGATGCAGTTACGTGACCCGTTAGAATTATTCCAGAGGAGGAACCCTGATACGTTCTCAGACACGGTGAAAGAAAAGCCAGAGGGCTGGATCAAAAGTACAGAAAGAATTTTTGAGACATTGACTTGCACGGAGGAACAAAAAGTGGTATTCGCGACTTTTATGCTAAGGGGAAAAGCTCAGTCGTGGTGGGAGGCAGAAAAATGAGCTGCTATGGCTCGCGGTGATGCGAAAATTACTTGGACTACGTTCAAGAATATGTTTAATGAAAAGTACTATCCTGCCAGTGTGAGGAACGCTAAAGTGGCAGAGTTTTTAACCCTAGTGCAAGGAAGCAAGACCGTGGCAGAATATGGTGAGAAGTTTACTGATCTACTGGAATTTGCTCCAAGGTTCTTCGATACCGAAGAGCAGAAAGCAAGGAAATTCAAGGCAGGGCTGAGTTATCGAATCAGGTATAGGATCACTCCGTTGGCTTTGGCAACGTATTCAGCAGTACTGGATAGGGCCAAGATCGTAGAGAAGGAGGCAGACAGTTATCGCAACCGTCGTGAGGAAAAGGGGAAGACTGTGACCAAGGAATCCGATGGGAACAAAGGGTCGAATGGGAATGGAGACAAGGACCGTTACAACCACAAGAGAAAGGCGGTAGATGACAGTCGCGATAAAGGCAGCTATGGGAACAAGTATTCCAACAACAACAACAGCAACAACAAGAACTTCAGTAGCAACAAGAAGGAATGGAACAAGGGCGGGGCCCGAGGATTCACGAGTTACGATAAGTGCACTATCTGTGATGGAGCTCACAAGACAGAGATATGTTACTACAAGGAGCAGAAATGCCACAACTGTGACAAGGTTGGACATCCGAAGTGGAAATGTCCTGAACCCAAGAAGGATGAACCAGCCTCCGGAGCTAAAGGAAGTAATGGAGGAAATGGTGGAGGTCGTGGACGAGTGTTCACTATTACAGCGAAAGCGGCCAATGTGAACAATGATCTCGTGGCAGGTACACTTCAGTTAAATTCCTGCGATGTTTATGTGTTGATAGATACTGGAGCTACACATTCAGTAGTTAGTAAATGCGTAGCTAAGAAGTTGAAATTGCAACCCGAAGCATTACAAATACCTTTAGTGATAGACACACCTGCAAAAGAAGCTATACCTATCACCACAGTTTACAAGAATTGCACTTTGGGAATAGGAGGCACTGAGTTGACAATCGAACTCATTGAATTGGACATGTCAGAGTTTGATGTGATCTTAGGAATGGATTGGTTAGCCATGAACCGTGCTAACGTAAATTGTTACGAGAAGATAATGACCTTTGTAGGGAAGGACAGTGAAGAGTGTAAATTCTTAGGTTCGAAACCAAGGAGACAAGTAGGTTTGATAACTGCAATGAAGGCACGTAAATTGTTGAGGAAGGGATGTAGGGGATTTCTAGCATATATAGGCGAGACCGAAGGGAAGGAAGTAACTATAGATTCACTAGAAGTTGTTAGAGAATTTCAAGATGTATTTCCAGAAGATTTGCCGGGAATACCACCAGTAAGAGAAGTTGAGTTCACGATAGACCTAGTGCCGGAAACGACACCGATTTCAAGAGCACCATATAGGATGGCTCCGACGGAATTAAAGGAGTTTAAGGAGCAATTACAAGAGTTGTTAGATAAGGGGTTGATTAGACTGAGCGTGTCACCACGGGGTGCGCCGGTACTATTCGTAAAGAAGAAAGATGGGTCTATGAGGTTGTGTATCGATTATAGGGAGTTGAATAAAGTGACGATAAGGAATCAGTATCCCTTACCGAGGATTGATGATTTGTTCGATCAACTGAATGGGGCTTGCTACTTTTTGAAGATAGATCTTAGGTCTGGTTACCATCAGTTGAGATTGAAGGATGAAGATGTGGCAAAGACAGCATTCAGAACACGATATGGGCATTACGAGTTTGTGGTTATGCCGTTTGGTCTGACAAATGCACCAGCTGCATTCATGGAATTGATGAATAGGATATTTCAAGAGTACCTAGATAGGTGTGTGATGGTGTTTATTGATGATATTTTGGTGTACTCTAAAACAAAAGAAGAACATGCAGAACATTTGAAGTTAGTACTGGAAATCTTGAGGAGACAGAAGTTATACGCCAAGTTTAAGAAGTGTGGATTTTGGTTAGAGAAGGTGGCATTCTTAGGACACGTGGTGTCTAAGGAAGGAATTTCTGTAGATCCAACCAAGATAGAGGCGATAATGGATTAGGAAAGACCGACTAAAGTGACCGAGATAAGAAGTTTTCTGGGTTTTAGCAGGTTACTATAGGAGATTCGTAGAGGGATTCTCTAAGCTATCTGGACCATTGAATAAGTAGACTCAAAAGGCAGCAAAGTTCATTTGGTCGGAGGAGTGTGAGAAAAGTTTTCAAGAGTTGAAGAATAGACTAGTGACTGCACCAGTATTGACGTTACCGGCAGGAACTGAAGGGTTTGTTATTTACAGCGATGCTTCATTGAAGGGATTAGGTTGTGTCCTGATGCAAAATGAGAAGGTGATAGCATATGCATCTAGACAATTGAAGGTACATGAGAGGAACTACCCTACCCATGATTTGGAGTTAGCTGCTGTAGTATTTGCACTAAATATTTGGAGACACTACTTGTTTGGCGTGAAGTGCCAGATTTTTACCGACCATAAAAGTCTTAAGTATATCTTTACTCAGAAAGAACTTAACATGAGACAAAGGAGGTGGCTAGAGTTACTAAAAGATTATGACTGTGAGATTTTGTACCGGTTAGGAGGTCGAAACAGTGTAGAAATGATAAAATGGCGAGGGGTAGGGGAAGACACAAACAAACTTGGATTAGAGTAATTTAAAATGATATGAATTTACTTGGAGTGGATGAAAGTATGGTGTTGAAGAGGCCGAAGTGGAGGGCAAAAATCCAAGTGGGGGGTTGATTTTTTATTTTTTATTTTTTATTTTTTTTATTTATTTATTTTTTTATTTTGTTTTATTTTATTTTGTTTTTTTTATTTTTATTTATTTATTTATTTTTTTTTTCACGATAACATATGAGGATTCATGTTAGCCGACCCCAAATTATTTTGGGACTAAGGCTTTGTTGTTGTTGTTGTTGTTGGGAAAGCTAATAAGGTGGCCGATGCGTTGAGTAGGAAGAACCATGAAATGTTAGTAACGTTGATCTCTAAGGGGGTAAGAGCATGGGAAGATGTGAAAGATATGAGTCTTAGAGTGAGAGTTAGTGGATATCTAGCTCAATTAACCCTACAACCTACGCTTTTGGAAAGGATAAAAGAAGCACAAGAGTTGGATGGGGAAAGAGAGGCTCTAGTCGGAAAAGGGCAAGGAAAAGATATTCGTGTGGACGAAGATGGAATCCTGAGATACCAGCAGAGAATATGGGTGCCAAACAAGGATGATATTAAGAGAGAAATATTGAGGGAAGCTCACTGCTCAAAGTTCTCCGTACATCCGGGAAGTACTAAAATGTATAGAGACTTGAGAGGATCGTTCTGGTGGAATAACATGAAGAATGATGTAGCAGAATATGTAGCACGATGTTTGACCTGTCAGCAAGTGAAAAGTGAACATCAGAAATCGGCAGGCTTACTACAGTCATTACCAATTTCGGAGTGGAAGTGGAAGAACATTGCTATGGACTTTGTGAGTGGTTTATCGAAAACACAAGGGAAGCAAGATGATATATGGGTTATTGTAGATAGATTGACAAAGTCGGCACACTTTCTAGCAATCAAGAAGACTGATCCGTTAGAAAAGCTGGCCAAGCTGTACATTGATGAGATAGTGAGGTTACATGGAATACCAGTCTCAATAGTGACCGATAGAGATGCGAGGTTTACGACAAAGTTTTGGTACAGTCTACAAGGGGTACTTGGGACAGAACTGACGATGAGTACGGCGTTTCACCCACAAAAAGATGGGCAGTCAGAAAGGACCATTCAGACATTAGAGCATATGTTGAGGGCTACATCGTTAGATTGGCCAGGCTGGTGGGATGAACACTTACCATTAGTGGAGTTTGCGTACAACAACAGTTTTCACGCATGCATCGGAATGGCTCTGTATGAAGCACTGTATGGAAGAAAATGTAGGTCGCCAGCTTGTTGGGACGAGGTTGGCGAGAGAAAGTTAAGTGGACCAGAATTAGTACAAGTCACTACAGATAAAGTACAACAGATCCGTAAGTGGCTACAAACTGCACAAAGTAGGCAGAAATCCTACGCAGACAACCGAAGACGGGAGTTAGAGTTTCAGTTGGGTGATCGAGTGTTCTTAAAGATCTCGCCAACAAAGGGATCAGTCATGAGGCTCAGAATCAAAGGAAAGTTAAGTCCGTGATATGTGGGACCGTTCGAGATCCTTGACAAGATTGGGGAAGTGGCCTATAGATTGGAACTACCACCGGTATTAGCTGGAGTGCATAATGTGTTCCAAGTCTCTATGCTAAGGAAGTATATTCACGATCCGAGTCACGTGATCGAGTACAAACAGCTAAGTGTCCGTGCTGATTTGACTTATGATGAAAGGCCGATCAAGATCGTCGACAGAAAAGACGAGAATGTGAGAAGGCGATTGGTTTCTTATGTGAAAGTACAGTGGAGCAACCATACCGATAAGGAAGCAACTTGGGAACTAGAAAGCGAGATGCGCGAATTGTATCCCGGCCTGTTTTCAAACTAAGGTACGTTAAGTTTGGGGACAAACTTCTTTTAAGGGGGTAAGAATGTAAGAACCCGAAAAATTTAAAATTTTAATTAAATTTTTTTTTAGAAAATGATTAATTTAAAGACAATTATTAATTATCATTTAATAATTGGGCCACTATTAAAAGTTAATTAAATGGATTGGATGATTAAACAAATTGGGCTAGTTAAGTGGGCTTGTGGAGTTAAGATGGCCCAAGGAGAATAATACCCAAAATATAAATAACTAAACTCATCCTAAATTCCTTAATCAGTTAAAAAAAAAAAAAAAAGGAAAAACCCTAACCTAAACTACAAGCTGCGGCAGCCGCAAGGTGGAGGAAGAAGGCAGCCGAGTTCTTGATCATTTTGATCAATTCTTCTAAACAAAAAAATCAAGGTAATGTAATTCCCTACAATTCAAAATTTGTTTCATTCAATTTGGTTAAATATTGAATTTTTTATGATTATTTGAAGTTAGAATTGATTAGAGATTATGAATAATTGTTCTTGAGATTTGATAATTAGTTTGATGATTATAATGATGGAAAAAATTTAGTATTTGATGATCAGGAGTATAACCTAATATTGAATCTTAAATCTTGAATGATAATAATATGAAACATGAATCATTAATATGTAAAAATCCTTAATTATGATTTTAGGTTTGAATTAAAATATTATGTCAATGTTCTTGGAGGAAAAGATGGAACAAAAATAATATTTTAGGCATAAGATGGTTCGGCCGAATGGCCTTATGATGTTGATTATGTTTTTGGGTTGAATTGTTAGAGTTTTGGCCAATTCTAAGATGCCAAGTTAGTTTTCAAACTGAAAAAGGACTAAACTGAATAGTTATAGGCTGAAACCGTTAGATTTCTGACCTTACAGTCAGGAACTAGCTCACGAACTAGCTGAAAAACTTAACTGAAGGACTAAACTGCAAAGTCCAAAACTACAGGAGGACCAAACAGTAATTAATTAAAAGTTGAGGGACTATTCTGTAATTAATTAAAAGTTGAAGGACTATTTTGTGATTATTCAAAAGTTGGGGGACCTATTTGTAAATCCTTAAAAGTCAAAGGGTCATTTTGTAAATATCTAAAAGATGGAGGACCTATTAATAATTAGCCAAAAGTAGAAGGACTTAAGTAGGAATTCTAAAAGAGAAAAGTCTGCTTTAGAGTTAAAAATTATGAAAAGAATAGAAAAGAGAACAATCTTAAATAAAGGCGACCTATAAATTGGGAAGTACAAATTCAAGAATAATGGAATACCCAAATATAAGAAACTTCCAAAAAAAGAAAAAAATAGAAACTTTTCCAAACTTAGAAGATTACTAAATAAAGAAAGTTTATGAATAAGAAGTAAACGAACCTTTAAAGTTGAGCCGCAAAGTAACTCATGGGTTAATTAAGTAAAGTGAAACCAAGGAAGGAGAAGCTAAAAGTAGATACTTAGAAAGTGAGTGTCTACTGAAACTAAGTAATTCTTGTATGTTTGTAGATACGTGCAAGGGAATCCTAGAAGCTAAGCGAAGCCAAGGTAAGGGATTACGTTCCTTTACTGTAATTGAATTCTTTATCTTTGAAATTCCTATATTTTCTTGATAAAATCAAACTATCAAATGGCATGATAGTATTTGGAAATAATCCGCGTTATTGAACGTTATTTGGAAATGTCCATATTCGGTGATGATATTGTTGTTCACTGAATATCTAAAGTTTGAAACTTGTTATATGCATACTTGTACCTATGTATGCTTCTTAATCCTAGCTTGTCTGTTGAACGACTTACTTGCTTAGGATAGACATGCCCAGTTAGAAAAGGCATTGTCAGAACTTGTCTAGTTAGAAAAAGACTTGTTCTTATTAGGGATTGCATGAGTGATCACATGCCTTCTCTCAGGAATTGTTTGATTACAAGGGCAATTCTAGACCCCGAGCATATATGTGTGGATACCATATATGTTTCGACCCACACTAATGGCTTGATGAAGCTAGGTGTATTAAATTGTACCTTTGGCATTGAGGTTATAATGTACGTTGGAATCGACAGAAATTGTATGAATCCCTTTGAATCGTAGTGCCATAATCCTTTGAATATAATCTTAAATGTTGTCTTGACTGTATTGTACCGCAGTCCATTATAAAGTTGAATTACCCTATCCTTATATTTTGTTATTGAAGTGTTCATTCTGGTCGTCTCTTCTTAGTATCCGAAGAGACTTCGTATGAACTTACTGAGCATTCGTTCGCTCACCCTTTCTCCATTAAATTTTTCTTTCCAGGTTCTAAGAATAAGGGAATCGGATTGGTCGCGAGAAGGGCGACGTTTGGAGAATAATTAGGGTTATTGAATAATTATTCTATTTCATTTGGTTGTAAGTACATTAATGGCTAATGTGGTTTTACTAGCTGAGACATTAAGTATTTATTTTCGCTTCCGCATTTATTAGGTTATTTATGGTATTTAATGACATTTATGATGTAATAGAGTTTGTGGGTGAAAACCCTAATATCTTAAATTATTATTTATTGCCATTGAATGCTCATTTATGTATGGAAAAATTAGGGGTGTTACACTTTTACTCATTGATTGTTCAATTGGCCTTCATTTTCCTTTTTGAAAATTTCACTTATATCTTAGTGGTTTACAACCCGGAGTTATTTCCACTATTTCTCAAATGTGATTTTCTAATATAGAATCAATCTCAATTTTAATGACCATTTTCTACAAAGTTTCTTCCGAAACGCTCAATGCCTTTAAAACTTTGTGATTCACTTTTAGCATGTAAGTTAGAAAATCGATGCCATAGAATTTTCTTTTCCTACCTCATTCGCTATGTCGAGGTCCTACCTCTTCTTTATCATTTCCTCATGATAAGATCCTTCTTTTTCTATTGAATCATGGATCCGTTTAAATGAGTTTGCCTCATCTTTTAATTTATACGGAAACATATGTTTAAATAAAGAAGTGTTTCAAGATTCCATTATAGTATTCTTGGGTATACATTGAATCTTGGATTAATAAAAAAGAATTCTATAAACACTAATAATGTAAGCATAGCCAACAAATATGCAATCAATAGTCTTTAGTCTAACTTATATAAAAACTATACTTAGTTGTGTTTTTATCACTATCTCTTTATTAAATTGATTTTTAACTTTTCGTTTAAAGAGATAAGATACAACATTTTTCTTTTTAGCAAGCAACGGTTTAGACAAAAACTTACATTTTACCACCATGTGTGTGAATAATATTCTCATCTCAAAAATCAATATGCTTTGATTATAACTTCAAGCACATATTTGATATGTCTTGTTTGAATCTATTTTGATCATATAACAAGATTCATTATCATTATTGATCACTTAAACACCCTTTCGTTTCATTCATTCAAACATCATGAATATCATTCTTGATGAAATTACCGTTGTTTTTCAAGACATAGTTTATATGATTGACTTTTTCAAACAAAATTGACTTTTTAAACAAGATTGACTAACTTTGTATTTGCCTTAAGCATTTCGGTATGCAATACGGCATTTGATTTTGCCACAAGAACTGTTAGACAACTTCTTCTCTAAAGTTCTGTTCTCTTTTACAACACAAATATGAATAGCGCACACACCTCAACATTCATTTATATTCATTTATGTTTGAGGTGATTATTGAAATATTTCAAGTGTGAAGCAATTTCTCAATTATTGTCGTGTCACTTGAGAATTTCACTCAACACCATCTACTCGACATGGTTTTCATGAAAGACTATTTTCAATTCTTTCATTTTACTTTTTACGGTTTATGTAGTCCACTATTTTAAAATCAAGGAAGTGGCCTACGATAAATTTCATTGCATCCGCATTTTCGATTCTACATTTATAGTCCAAGGACTCCCACAATTATTTTGCCGTTTTCTTGGTACTATATATGTTATATAATTAATTCGACAATTCGTTAAATATATAGTTCCGACAAAGGAAATTCGCATGCTACAACCGCACAAACGGCTCGAACATTCATCTCATTTTCACTCAACTTTTTAGGATCTTTCATAGGAAGCCTCTCTAAATTCAAGGTGATCAAGTAGAACATCTTTTGTTGCCATCACTTAAAGTCGAGGCCAACAAAATTTTCTAACTTCTCACTATTGTGATAGGGAATACTTGGAACAACCACATTCCATTATAGATTTGTCTCCACACAAAGCGCATTTACCAAACGACCTTAATTTTCAACAATTATAACTTTTTCGTTACAAATATAACTCTCTACCTTAAATAAAGAATTCACCAAGAATAAATTGCTAATTCAATAGGAGAATTAACACAATTTATTTCTTATAACAACTCATATTTATACACCTCTAAATTCCTTAATGAAGTTATAATTGGATGTTAATTATTCCAAAACTTTAAAGGTATCATCTTGGAGTACTTTTAAATTAGAGAAAGTCACATTCTCATTTACATAATATACAATTTCTTTTATAAGTCCTCCTTCTAAATATTTTGTGTCATTTGTCATCATCAACATCAATAGGATTTAACAACTTCCTTAAAAAAGTCCTATTGTTTTCATTTTTATGAAATTAGTCATTCATTCCACTAATAGGCTTTAACAACTTCTTCCAAAAAGCCCTACAATTTTACTTCTCGTGACATTTTTCAATGTTCACAACAATATAATTCAACAACTTCTTTCAATAAGCTCTATTGTTTTTATGTTTGTGACTTATGTCACTATTGACAATAATAGAATTTAACAACTCCTTTCAAGAAGCCCTATCATCTTTGTCAAAACATCCTTGATAAAATGCAACGTTAAAGACTACATCTTTCAACGTTCATTTTCTTAACTTAGTTCCAACGAACTTTCAATATTTCTCACTATGATTCTCGTGAACCATAAGAGACTTCTCATCCATTGTATAAACACTAGAAGTGGCGTCGCCACAACTACTTTATACAATCATCTCAACATCCTTGATGTCACGGGCCAATCAATCTTTTTAACATTGGTTTATCTCATTAAACAAAAGAACTTATTATTAGTAGTTTAATTCACAAAAACTGCTCTTCTGCGAATTTTATATCTTCATCTACGGATATTATAATCTGATCTCCACCATCCAAAATATTTTTCTATGAGTGTCAAGCCTACTCACCAAATTTGAGCTTGATCCAACGATTAACGAAGTGGAAAAAAAATTCCACAGCTAGTCATTCAATAACTGTGCTAGAAATTTCCTTCTTTTCCTCCGTTTCCCATTTCTTTTCATCCCTCTACCGTAGCAACTACGCCACAAGCTTTTCTCATTCTGCAATCCTTTCTCAATAGGAGAATTAGTCTTAAAATTGTTGGACAAAATCTTAAATAATGAGCACAATATGAAAGGATTACAATACTATTGGAATACAATTTACAATACAAAATAGAAAATGTAAAGAGAAAACCGTATGTAAGTCATTTTGATTCATTTGTGTCCGAGCCGTGTTACACAGTTTCTTTACGACTAATTCGTCCCCCTCTCTAAGAGTGCTCGAGGCTTACACGAGCATTAGTCTCCCAGGATAGAACGGACGAACCGGGTGCAACTCCACAATTGAGTATCCCAGCGAATTGAACGTATAATTAAACTAAATCACCAACTAGAACTTCAAAGAAAGAGACCAAAGAAAATTTCAGACAAGAGAATCCTAAGCTCTAGAGTTACAACATTGTTGTGAAAATCACGCCCACGCAGCGGAAAACGGACCGAGCTAGGAAGAAAATAATAAGAGCAACACACACGAAAAATAAATCACACACAAAGGAACACACAAGAATTGTTAACCCGGTTCGTTGCAACAACAACTACGTCCGGGGGCGCTACCAAGCCAAAATATTCTCTCTAATATTTTCGATGTTACAATTTGTCTCTAGGCTATCACATGTATTTATAGGAACAGGAAATCAAATCCTAACAATAAAAGGATTCCTAACATAAGAAAGTATTCTTCTTTCTTCACAAGTCTTCCAAATATTCTTTGTCACGAGGAATATCAATTCAAGAGGAAATCGATCAAAGTAGGAAAGCTGAATCGGTCCGGTCCGTAGCAGTACCGCGGCCGCCCTCACCATCCGGCGCGGTCGCGCGGTACCCCTGTGAAGGGTTCAACGCCTTTGCCCATGCTCCAGCGCGGTCGCGCACTATGCCAAGCGCGGTCGCGCAAATGTCCAGAAACTCCTCCACGATTTTCCTTCATGGTTTTGACTCCAAACCCAACAATCTCCCACCTGGAGACAAACCATCCATGATACCTTTTCTTGAAACAAATTTCAGTGGCCAGCTAAAGCGTTGGTAGCGCCCGGCCTCTTGTCTAGTTATCCAAGTGAATTGAAGCTGAGCTACGCTTGACATAGCTTGTCCGGTTCTACCATGCTCAGAGTCTTCATTCCAAATGATCCTCACTGCACATCCCAGCTTACTTGCTTGCTAACTATCGATCTGAGCAGTGCGAATCCACGTGCCCCACACAATCACAAGCTTGGAACCTTTGTGTGTTCTTTGCAACCCATCGCATCCGTTCTAGATCGACTCCCATGTTGGCCAAATTGGCTCCGCGTCGGCCGACCATTTACCCAATTTTCTGACATACCGTTTGGTGAAATTTCTCCCACCATGGTGATCTCGGCCACCGCATTCATCGTTGGGATGCGCCTTCGTTTCCCTGATTCATGTTGCATGTGGTATACAACATATTTTCACGCCGCCACGAGCCACCAAGCTAGCTCGTGGTTTACCTTCCACGTCCCACAACCGAAGGTCACCACACAACCCTCCTTATCAAGTTGCCTTATGGAAATCAAGTTCCTCTTCAAATCAGGAATATGTCGCACATCACGTGGCCAGTAAGCAGTCCCATCCGTTGCTTTGACCCGACAACCCCTTTCGATGACAGCGGATGTCGTTTCCCGAGCGAACAACCCAAAATCACCTGACGTCTTGCTCCATTTCTTTGCACTAGTGCATGAATGAAACTTGTCGAGCCGAATCCAAAACCGAATCAGTTGAAGCTGCTCCACCCAAGATTAATACATCCATTATCTCCTCCATGACATTTAATTCCTTCGCTCTGCCTGACCGTTTAGGACAACTTCTCCTAAAGTGCCCGCTTCTCCCATGATCGTAGCAAGTAATCACCTTCTTGCCACCGCACTCTTTTCACCCAGGCATTTAGTGCTAGCCAGATGTCCCACTTGCTCTTCCTACGAATTTCTTCGCCAAGAATCACATCAACGACATCCCCAAAAACTTCAACTTCACTTTCTGTTGAGGCGTTAAGCTGCTATCGCGATCGTATCCCAACTTTCCGGCAAAGAAGAAAGTAAAATCAATGCTAGTACCTCATCATCAAGAGTAACAGCTGACCACGGAAGACAGGTTGGGTCGCGATAGATTTGAATTCACTTATATGCTTTGTTGCCGACATGCCCTCTACCCGTCCTTATGTTCAACTGACTTCCTCGTTAGATGAGCTTTATTCGCTGCCGATGGTGCCTCCGACATGCTCATGACATACGCAACATCTCATGGTAGTCTTCGCCTCCAAAACATTCTTAGCCGCATCCTTGGTCAACGTTTGCTAACAAGCCCTAACGCTTTCCGATCCAAGATTTGAATTTTGCTTCCTCTATGTCATCAGGCTTTTCTTTTAATGGTAGATACAAATCCTTATTCCATAGAACGTCTTCGATACATGTGTCTTCCAAAAATTGAAATCAAGTCCCATCAAACTTTCGATCAACACCACCTTATTCCCATCCTCCAAAGCTCCCAAGAAATCCATAGCAAAAGACACCCCAAGCAATGATTCGACAAAACCAAGAGCTACTGATGCCGGTTGTTGTGAAAATCACGCCCTTGCGGCGGAAAACGGACCACCAGCTAGGAAGAAAATAATAAGAAGCGACACACACGAAAAATAAATCACACACAAAGGAACACACAAGAATTGTTAACCCGGTTCGTTGCAACAACAACTACGTCCGGGGGCGCTACCAAGCCAAAATATTCTCTCTAATATTTTCGATGTTACAATTTGTCTCTAGGCTATCACATGTATTTATAGGAACAGGAAATCAAATCCTAACAATAAAAGGATTCCTAACATAAGAAAGTATTCTTCTTTCTTCACAAGTCTTCCAAATATTGCTTGCCATGAGAATATCAATTCAAGAGGAAATCGATCAAAGTAGGAAACTGGAATGATCCCAGGATCCGTAGCCGCGGCCGCCCTCGCCATCCGGCTAGCGGTCGCGCAATTGCCCAGAGGGTTCAACGCCTTTGCCCATGCTCCAGCGCGGTCGCGCACTATGCCAAGCGCGGTTGCGCAAGTGTCCAGAAACTCCTCCACGATTTTCCTTCATGGTTTTGACTCCAAACCCAACAAACATGAGACTCTCATATCATCTTTCTAGCTTCTCTATCTTCTAATTAACTTCTTTTTTCCTAGCTAAGAAAATGTGACAACACCTAATATATGAATAATATGTATGGAACTTAGAATTAATTGACATTAATCATGTATAATTAATATTAACATTAACATCAACATTAAGATTTGTTTTGTTACATATTCTCTAACTTAATTAGAGAAATCAATACATGAATAAAAGAGCAATATGAGAATTAACTCATATTTATTTTTGTAACAACCCAAAAAATAAAAGCCCTATAATTCCTTAAAAGGAATTAAATTTTTGGTTAATTATCAACAAATCCAAATGTCACACCTTATATTTCACTTTAACTAGAAAAAATCAATTTCTCATTCACATTAATGCACAATTTTTCCAACATATCGTTGTTGCGGATTTGGGGTCCTATTAATATACGGGAGAAACAAATATGTGCAAGGATCTATATTAATATTAAGAATTAAAAAGACAATAACACAAGATTTGTTAATTTAGTGCGTTCAAGTAACTACATTCGGGGCCACTGTCAAACCATAATATTAATATGATGTGTACAATTCGGCACAAACACTCTCTCACAAGCATTGCTTCTTTATGAACACACATAGCCTATCCTAAGGTATGCATCCCGCATATGGAGTGCCTCATACATAATATTATTTAAGATTCCCGTATAGCTTGTATTATTTACTTTCCTAATATAATTACAATTGTATGGTTTCCTTTATTTGATATATTTAGAATATGAGTTTTTCGTTCATGGAATTCCTCCACAACCTCTCCATAACCTTTGCACATATCTTATGTTATAGCTTCTGCATGGTATCAATAGCATTTTGATTCAACCCTCCCCACCCCTTTCGCTCAACTAATTTTTTTTTATGGCCATCTTCTCCTCCATGGTCACCTCTGCTTCAACTCTCTCAAACTCCACCAACCCAAACTCTCCTATCATTATTATCAATCTTTGTTAATGAAAACCCAAAACCTCATCATCCTCACATGAAATCCAACAAAATTATCTTGTTTTTTCTTTCTTTCTCTTCTTTCCTAATCCAAGACTCTCTCACCTTCAATGTCCTCTCCTAATATTACCCTAGTCGATGAACCCACAAAATCAATTGTAATCATATCTTTTTCTCATATCCTCAAAACTAACCCACAAAACCCTTGCAATCTTTCCTTCTCAAATCATTTCTTTACTTTCTTTTCATCGTTTCATCATTCTTTTTTTTTCTCTCTTGCTTATTGTGTATCACGAGTTTTTAACCCAACCTCCCCATCGCTTGGCTCCACAATTTCTTTTTTGCTTCCGTATTCATTTCTTCAAATCTTTTTTGTTCTCCTAAATCAATGTCTCTTCTTACACCGAAGAAAAGCTATTAAATATTCTCTTTTCTTTTCCTTTTTCTCATAAAATCATTTTTTAAAAATTAATATTTTGTTTTTTCTTCCAACGAAGAAAAACAATCGGGTGATATTATTGTGTCATTTCCTTCCCCTCTCTTGGTCACTTTCAAATTGGGCGATTCTATTGTTTCATCTCCTTCCCCTCTTTGCCACTTCAAATTAGGCGATGATGTTGTGTCATCTCATTCCCTTCTTTGGCCACTCCAAATTTGTGATATTATTGTGTCATCTACCCTTCTTTTGGCCAATTCAAATTGGCGATGTTATCATGTCATCTCCTTACTTTTACTCTCTCTAAATATTTTCTCTTTCGTTTTCTTTCTAAATATTTATTCAAAAAAAATATTTCTCTAATCTTCTCTCTCTCTCCTTCTGAATATTCCATCTTTTGTTTTCTAAAAAAACAAGAGAAAATCCTCTCTCTCACATCTCCTTCTTTTCGACTCTCTCTCTCTCTCGCTCTCTCTCTCTCTCTCTCTCTCTCTCTCTCTCTCTCTCTCTCTCTCTCTCTCTCTCGCTCTCTCTCTCTTATATTATTTCTCTCTCTAATTTTTCTCTTCTAAAAATCATAATTATATATCAATTTTTCCGAATTCCTTTATTGTGAAGGATTTTTGTATGAGAGCACCCCTTCCTATGGCTACGATCAGCTGACACAAGTATTCACCAACCATTACTCCACAAACGGCTTCATTACATCATGTTCAAGATTGGTCTCACTATCAGATCGTTCATCTTGCGAGACATATTAGAGATATAATTTTTTTATTCTCGGTGTCTGTTGAAATATCCATTGATAAGTCCACTTTCTAAATAGTCGTACTAACTACTCTCTTAGGGCTCGTTTGGTAGGCCGATAGGATTATCATGTATTAATAGGGAGGATGTTATTAATCCAGGGATTAATAATACCACCTTTTTTAGGATAAATAAGAAGGGGATAAGAGGTGTTCAGATGCTTATTTGGGTTGTACTTTGGATAATTACTACGATTGCATTTAATCTACCAAACATATTTTTATTGGACTAATAATCCTATCCGATCATTTATCGACCTACCAAACGCCCCTTAGTCTAATAACCAATAACCAATGTGTTTGTTAATTCAAATTCAAAAGAATACAAAAGCCCAATTCTTTTCGCCCAAATTGTAATCCTCTACGGCCAGTTATTTGCAATATTTTGCACACCCTTTTGTTCTCCTGAACTAACCCATAGACCATTAGATTGGTGGGCCTAATAAATAGGTCAATTGATTTGAAAAAAAAAAAAAAATTGAATTGAACAATGAAACCTACACAACTGGCGAGCCGAGACATGTTAATTTCTTCAATTACAGGCCTGGCCATAAGATTAGGCCAAAAAAGTTGTCGTATAATGCCCCAAAAAATTATTTATTTTAGGTCCCCAAAATTTCTTTTGTAACTATATTCAAAACCACACCGAAGTAATTATACGAAAGCTCTGATGTAGCAGTGCACAGGCATTGACATGAAATCTAATATAGGGGTGTAAATGGTTCAGTTTGGTTCAGTTTATGCCAATTTACGAACCGAATACTAGTTATCAGTTTGAAAAAATCTTAAACCGAGCCGAATCATGAAAAATTTCAAACAAAACCACTATGGTTTGGTTCGAACCACGGTTTGATTTTACGGTACGAACCGCGGTTTAAATCACAGTTCAAACCATGAAATAGAACACGGTTTAAACCATTAATTAGAACATGGGTTTAGACTACAAAATTAATTGTCATGTTTGTTTGAATTTTTTAGGCATAACATACAGAAAAGATTCAAAATTTAAATTAAATTGTGTTTCAATGTTTGTGATAACAACATGTCATTTGAGTATTTGTTTTGATATGTGCTAAAAAGTGAATTAATATTATTACAGTAAGATTAACCAAAATAAAAAAGGGTTATGAGTTAAAACATGTGAATAGAATTAGGGGTTTTCAAATCTAAATTTGAGATGCAGATGAAAGATATGCATATACACGGTTAATATTGAACGGTTTGGTGATTTGGTGTATCGGTTCGGTTTGATGATTTGGTTTCGCGGTCTCGAACCGTGATTTGGAGGTCCAAATCGCAGACCAAACCGAATCACACGTTTTGACAATTTTTGTAATCAAACCACTATTACTTGAAAACCTAACTAAATCGCATAATTTAGTTTGGTTCAATTCCGAATCGCAATTTGTACCGAAACACTTATATGCCCTAGAATCTATACTAACATGCGCGGCGCATGTTTGAATCTCTCTACCCTTTTTAGCAATTTTTGAAATTTAGTGTGGACCTAAGGCTTTATACTATTTTTGAAATATAGTGTGGACCTTACACCTTTGGGCTTTATACTAAATTTAGTGTGGACCTTACATTTTTTGGGCTTTCTTATTTTTGATAATCTCCCGTTTAAAAATTACTCCCTCCATCCCACGTGAATATGGACTAATTTTTTGGGTGTGGGAATTAAGAAAAAGTGATATAAGAAAAAGAAAAAGTTAAATGTTGTGAGTATGAAAAATTAAATAGGAGAGAGAATGAGTAGGAGGAATAGTGAGGAGAGAGAATATTGTGAGTGTAAAAGTGAAGTAGAAGAGAGAATGAGTGGGTGGAATAGTGAATATTTTTTGCCATTTTGAAAAGTTTGCATTCACGTGGGACGGACCAAAATAGAAATACGTTTGCATTCACGTGGGACGGAGGGAGTATATTTCAATTTTTATTATTAATTTAAATAAAATATGAGTAATAAATTTAGATTAATTTAACTATTTTTCAAGGTTCTAAAAAGCGCTAGGCGGATGCTAGGCGGTGGAGCCGGGCCTAGCGCCTAGGCGGGGACTAGTCGGGATTAGTCGGGACCTAGGCGAGGCTTAGAACTAAGCGTTGGAGAAGGGCCTAGCGCCTAGGCGGGGTCTAGACACCCTTAGGCGGGATCTTTTAGAACGCTGCTATTTTTTACTAAAATTTAAAAATAATTATTCATATAATATATATAATGGTGTATCAATAATAAATTTTAAATGTTTATTAAAATAATTAAATTAACTTAAAATTATTGTTAAAAGTTCATAACACAAAAAAGGTTCGTAAAATCTAGGGAGAAACGCGTTTCTCCATAAGTTATGGAGAAACGGGTTAAGGGTATCCAGAACCTTTTGAAAGGATATCCAGAAACTTTTTGTATTGGCCATGACCTTGTCCCATGGTTACTTACGGATATCGCCTCAAAGGTTCTGGATATCCGTAACCTTTGAAAGGATATCCGTGTTTATGAAAGTGATATCCGGAAACCTTCAAAATGATATCCGTAAACTTTCAAAATGTTTCGGATATTCATTTGATGATTCGGATATACATTTGAAAGGTTCTCGATATCCAAAACCTTCAAAATGAATATCCAGAAACTTTCAAAATGTTGGATATTCACTTGATGGTTTCGATATACATTTGAAGGTTTCGGATATCCGAAACCTTCAATAAGCAATTTCGGTCTTGGCCTTGAATTTGGCTTCAAATCTATTTTTGGATATCCGCCCAAAGGCTTCTGGATATCCGTTCCAAAGCTTCTGGATATCCAGAACCCTTTGAGACTGATATCCAGAAATTTTCTTCTGGTTATCAAACGTATAGCTTCTGGCTATTAAAAACGCGTTTCTCTATAGTTATGGAGAAACGCATTTCTCAGCAGACCTACTCAAAAAGGTTAATCATTCCGGAACGAAGTGAGTATTACTGTAATACTATATCTTTAAAATTTTAACAATTAATCTCGTCATTTGCGTTCATTCTAAAATGATACTCCAGTAACTCATCTGAACACAAAAGCTACTCTAGTTTGTAGGTATACTCCATTCTTATCTCTCGAATGGAAGTTTAACCTTTTATCCAAATGAGTGTAGCAATAGAAGTTTCATTATTTTTAAAATGAAAAAAGTTTATTAATATTCTATTATACATACCCCACTTCTCATACTCACATTCATAAATTGTGGGGCCTACTTGTCATATCCACTAACTTTTTCCCCTCACATATTTAAATTGTGGGTCCCACTTGTCATACTCACTCATTTATTCTCTCTCATAACCATTTCCACTCAACACTTTCCTTAAATTTTGTATCACTCCCAAAATTGTGAAGCTTGGGCCGAGAGACAGAGGGAGTATATCGCAAAAACTTGTTACTATCTACTAAAAAAATAATTCAAATTGGCATTTTACACCCTTTAACTTCGCATTATTCTCGTATTTTCTTGCGCTATCCATCTTGGTTAGAAACTGACCCGCTACTTAAACCAAACAATGTCTAGTATGCACACAGAAAACTATAGAAATTGCTACCAAAATATCTCGATTTTTTAGTAGCGTCGAGTTTGAAAATTACAGCATGTAGGGGCACCTACCCAGGCTAGGCCCAAGCAGGTACCGCTCGTACGCGATCCAAATCCAAGCATGCCACAACCTAGCTTGGCTGCCCGTGTGCCAAGAATTGCTTGCACGTCTTTCCAACAACACTCGCCGGTCAGCACGCGACTAGGGGTTGCATACTTGGCTTGTGACCTCCCACATGCAAGCCCCTTCTCCATTTCGAGTATTCTTGCTAAAAATTGATGGCTTTCAAATCAGTGGCGGAGCTAGAAATTAAGTGAAGGGGGGGCAAGAAATTTTGGAGTGAAGGAATGATGTATGGGGGTTCGGGGGCAGCGCCCCCGAAAAAAATTTGGTGTATTTTTTCATACCGAATACAATTTTAGACATAGTAAATTATCTGCTTTAATGGTGCCAATAATTCATTCATTGATATCTTATACAATTCGACACACATATAACATAATTTCACATATCAAAAAGTTCAACATGTATATTTATTTAACGTCTACAAATCACATCTATTAATCTATTAAAAGAAAAATTATAAATATAGAACATTTTTTTCAAAATATACTTCCTCCGTCCCACTAAAAGTTAAATTCTTTATCAAATGTCTCATTAAAAATTACACTTTTCTACCAATTATCTCTCTCATACCTCACTCTTTATACTCACAACCAAATTACATTTAATCTTTTTGTTTAAAATAAAAATAAAATTGATAGTGAGACGGAGGAAGTACACCTACATTTAATCTTGGTGTTTAAAATAAAAATATAATTTTAATGAGACGGAGAAAGTATAGTCACAATACATATAATTTTTTTTTTAAAAGAAAATTGAATTACATAAGTACCAAAAAAAAAAAAAACACAAAAAAAAATTGTCAAGGAGGGGCAGTGGCCCCCCCTTGCCCCTTCATACCTCCGCCCATGTTTCAAACAAGTCGAAATTACGTATCAACAATTGATCCTTCGAGGATGCTTCCCAACTAGCCAAGACAAAGACGCAAGAATATTGCTCCGTACTTATACCACGCACGGGCACCTATCTGGGCGTTAGGCCAAGTAGCTATCGCTCGTATGGTATGCTGCCCAACCCCCTTAGCACTTGTGTGCATGCCAAGTTGCTCGGGTTCTAGTAAATGAAGTTCGACAAAAAACGTACCACGACTGTGAATGGCAAGCGGATAGAACTCAACCATGCATGTACATGACTGAAACTACCCACAATATACCCCACCATAGGAACGCCCAAGCCTTGGCAATCGACCAGCCCAAACTTGGTGGCATCATCGAACATGCAAGAGAGATATCCACATGAAAGGCATAGCCTAGGACAAGCCTAAGCATCGCCTTACACACCCCCATGCACGCCTAGCCTAGCCGTCGTTATAAAGTATCCTTGCGGAAAACTCAAATTTGATCTCTTTCCATACCTCACAAGCAGAAAATAGCTTAGGACTCCATTCGGCAGCCTTCAGAATGACACTGAGGGACGAAAGCTTGTGGTATCGAATGGGATTCGATACCTAGTATTGCAACTGTAAACGATGGATACTAGGCGTTGTGTGGTCGATCCAATTAATGGAATCCCAAAAGGCGGAATAAGCGAAATGGTAAAGGTCCCTTCCCTCGGTTACTTCTATGCAGGAACTGGACGAAGGAATGTACGAGGAAATGTACAAGGGAATTTACGAGGAAAGGGACGAAATTTAAAGAAAAATGGTCATGAAATTCAAAAAATATCATAGCTACCGAGTCGTAAGAAGGCAAAAGAGGATCTTAGAATGACGTTGAATCAGGCCAACCGTGAAGTCACCGGATGAATTGTCTAGCAGATAGGTCAGATCCGAAAGCGGCTGTTGCTTCGCAGCGAAATGGACTCAACCCGCTCCTACCCACCCCGTGGCACCATGATTCCCCACTTCCCCCCCCCCTCGAGAGTCTGGGGCATGTTTTTATCTTAGTATGGGTGATCATTCGTAAAGACCAGCTAAGCATCATTGGCGACTTGGCTTAATTTGGGGTGGTTTTTCTGTGGACAATGCCACCTTAAATCGTTGTTTTAGTCTTCATCATTTACTCCCCTTTATTTTAGTAGGTGTTGGAAATGGGTAACGGAAAGTTATGTTTGACTTAACGTTGACCTAGTTTTCTAACAGAAGTTCGTTATGTGTTAACGGAACTAGTTACAAATTATATTCTACATTTGTTGTAGATTATTAAACTTATTTAATGTCTCTAAACCATTTAGGGTGAATGAGAATTAATGACAAGTGTTTTTGTAACTTAACGGAAGTTAAATAAAGGGTTAAAATTTATTTGAATTAGCCAAAACGTGCTTGGACTGATTGATCAATCGCAACTGTTCGAAGAGGCAATTTTCTGGGCTTCAGCGCGGTCGCGCTCCAGCCTAGAGCGGCCGCGCTGAGTCAAGTAAAAACACAGGCTTGATCTCGGCACAAGAGCGCGGTCGCGCTCAAGGCAAGAGCGGCCGCGCTCGTGCTCAGATTCTGAACAGGTTTGGCACCTCTTGGAATGAACAGCCATGAACCCTTTAACTTCTTTTAAATAGTTTCCCTCCGAATTTCAATTAAGACATACAGTCATTCATTCGAGCCTTTTACCCTCTAGAGAGATAGATTAACATACCCAAATCATTGCATATTGTTGCATTAAATCCTTCCAAGTCCAAAGTTCCAAGCATTGTGTTGTTCGCTAGAGTATTTGATTTGGAGTGCTCCTATCATTTACTTATAAGTCGTTTTATCTTACTAGAAGATTGCCATATAAACCGTGAAGCACTGTGCGGGCAATAACTTCTTACTGAGATTGTATTAAATACAAGACTCGACTTGAATCCTTTTATTTCCAATCTCCGTTATCTTTTTCTGTTAAGTTTCTAGTTAAGTTCTTGAGAAGCCTACTCAATTGTCCAACAATCGTAAGAAGTTATCTACGCTTCTTCAAGATCTTCAAGATGGCAAACGAAAAAGACTCCACAGAATCAAGTCAAGGGAATTTGACGCCTCCTTCTCAAGGTGACGCTACGTTCAACAATGTTACACCGTCTCACCCGGTTCATGGTAAGAAACCTCCTTCATGTACAACCTCAAGGGTTGCACCTCTTAATGCTCTCCCTCCGTCTCATGTGTTCGTACATGCGGAAAGACCGGGTATTCTTACCGGGATGAATTTTAAGAGGTGGCAACAGAAAATGTTGGTCTATTTGACAACATTAAAATTGGTGCATTTTCTTTGGGAATATCCACCATTGATATCCGACGAGGATGAATCCAAAGAAAAAAATGACTTGGATACATGGAATCACGGTGATTTCTTGTGTCGCAATTACATTCTTAGTGGCTTGGATTATGCACAATACAAGGTGTGTTGTGGCATAAAGACCGCGAGAGAACTTTGGGATTTTCTCGAGATGCACAATACTATGTGTATTGTGACTAAAAGACCGCAAGTGAACTTGGTGGAAAGAAGTACCGGAAACAAGAGAAAGAAAACCGGGAAAGTGAAGAGGACCGCCAAGAAGGTCAAAGGTAGTTGTTTTGATTGCGGCAAACCCGGGCATATGGCTAGGGAATGTCGACATCCTAGAATCAACAACCAAGATGGAAACCCTCTTCAAGCCAATGTGAATGAAGATAGAAATGTTCCATTGGACTTTGATCAACTTAGCCTAGGGGCATAAGATTGAATTGACCAAAAGTGGTTGTTGTGTTAGTAAAGGGTACCTTGTTGAAGGACTCCTTAAATTGTAATTGTTTATCCGCCTAAGTGCGAAGAATAAAATTTCAGATTTTATTTACTTGGTTTGAAGTGTTCCAATTGTTATGGCATGTTCATTTAGGTTGTGTAAATTTAAATTCACTAAGTCGACGAGTTAATTTAAAATTACTACCTAAAATGAAATTTGATTCGCAAAATCAATTGTGATTTCTTTTGTAGAAATCAGTTCAAACCAGAAATAGTAAATAGATAGTTATTTACTTCTTTTAATGATTGCATTTGATAATGCAAAGTTCATCTTTTGGAAAAGTAAAAGGTAAAATCTTAAAGTTTTGAGTAAACAATAAAGGTTTGTGATTCATCTTAATGAACAATTAAGAGTTTCGAAGTGATAGAGGTGGTTAGTATGTAATACCGTTTGAAAAATAATTGTTGGGATGCTGACACTTATTTATCAAACGAATGCTTCTTACACACTCAAATCAATTGAAAAAGGAAGATAGAACTTTTAAGGAGATGGTGAACTCCTTATTGATAAGTTCCGTCTTATGTGGGTATACCTAGCAAAGGTAGAAATATCTAAACCTAAAGAGGTTAAGATAGGACCCAAAAACCATGGATTACGTTTCCATTGGCAATGCAGTATTCTTCAACCAAGGGAAATGGTTGAAGAGACCTCTCTTAAAACATAGTTATGACTATGTCATCGGTTCATCTCAAGGAGATGAAATACTTTGTAGATAACATGGTTATTACAATTAAATGACCTCACGTAAAAGGAAAATATTAAATATGAATTAGGATATTCATAAAATATTTGATATGTGGAGGTACACCTCAAGTGTGGGGGTACAAGCTAAATACATACGTTCTATTTGATATGAACTTCTAGTATTAACAGAAACTGTTAAAATGTTAACAGTTAAAAGAATGGATCATTATATATTTGGAAGTTATTTGATCTTCCTCCATAATGCTAACCATTGGGTTACAAATGGATCCTTAGAAAGGAAATATTCAATGATGACGAATTATGAAATATTCATAAGCCGTTTTATAAATACCTCAAATGTGGGGGTATTTGGCTAAAGTAGAAATACTTAAGCAAGACACGTTATATTCTTTAAAGAATATACTTCCTTGAAATGATAGGAAATGTATAAAAGAAAATTTATAGAAACTGTAAGTGATTTTCTTAATAAGAAGAAGAAAACAAGATACAGTTGAAGGACAAATTCATCCTACTCTACTAGGAAGATGGTTGATCTTCCTTATGCAAACCGTTGGGTTGCAAAAAACTAGATGTACCAAGGATGAAACCTTCAAATATTAGACTACAAACAGTCCATCTCAAGTGGAAGATGAAGGACCTAGACGTAGTAAAAGGGCAAGAGTGGAAAAGTCTTTTGGTCCTGATTTTCTATCATTTATGTTGGAAAACGAATCAGCAACTGTTAAGGAAGCGTTATCTGGTTCGGATAGTTCGTTCTGGAAAGAGGCTATTAACAGTGAGATAAAAATTCATAATGCTTAATAATACTTGGGAATTGGTAGATCTCCTTCCAAGTTGCAAACCATTAGGTTGCAATTGGATTCTGAAAAGAAAGTATAAAGCTTATGGATCTGTTGATAAGTATAAAGCCAGGATAGTTGTCAAAAGGACATGATGATTTATGCAAGATTATCTCAAATGACACAACAGAGCGTTCTATGTCGCACAACCGTGTTGGATCTACTTGTGTATTCATATGGACTAAACAAGCAACTAAACAGTGGCATGAGAAGTTCGATAGAACTATGTTTATCAAATGGATTCAAGATTAATGAATGTGACAAATGTGTCTACATACATTAAAGGAACATCTGACTCATTTGTTAATAGTCTGTCCTTACGTGGATAACAATGGTAGTCATGAATTGATCATGAATACCAAAGACATGTTAAAACAGAACTTTGACATGAAAGATATGGGATTAGCCGATGTCATATTAGAAATAAAGATTTCTAGAACATCAGAAGGATTAGTCCTATCACAATTCCATTATCTTGAAAAGAAAGTACTTCGAATGTTCAAATAGATTCTTGAGAGGTATTCTCTGTAAAGTAGATTCCTGGAAAGTAGACTCTAAGGAGGTCAAACCACTTAGAGATACTGAATATTTGGGAAGTCGAAACGGTACAGAGATAATAACCACTTGAAGAAACTGACTGATAGAAGAATTTGTTCACTCGAAGGGACTGATCATTCTAGATAGACTAAAAGTCTAATTGTAATTTCTATCAATCACCGGAATAGTATAATCATAGTACTTGGTGTACTTAAAAATATACTTATGATTAACGATTACAATTCCTGTAAGTTGAATGGTCTTGAAAGATATTCCTTTGTGGAATAAGTTTGTGTCTACATGACCTAAGGCATTGTGACGACAATGAGAAATAGGAAAAGGTGTAGAACATCATGGTAAGTCTAGACATAATGGTCTTAGACACACTACCATAATACAATTGATCTCAAAATGCGACTGTCACAACTAGCCATGTGAAGTCAATTTCGGATCCGTCTACCTAAGGGTAGTAATAAAGATCAACCTGTATAAACCGTTAAGGGAATGGGTTTAAAACCCACAACAAAAGAACTTATAGCGGACACTCAACCTTGAGAAATGGAGATCCTGACCCTTGGTTCAATGAGACAACCAAGTTATAAGTTCTAGTAGAGTTACTTGGAAACAACAACTCGGTTTATTAACCTGGAGATGTTGAATACTCATTCCCGTAACATCCGAGTACAAGCACATGCAGCAGTGGTAAGGATAAGTTGAGAAAACTTTTAATGATTTCTATACCTACGGGTGGAGTAGTGCATGATACTCCTTATAATGAGAATCACCTATATAAGCGAGAGGTAATTAGGCCGCCTTTAAATGAACGCTTATGAATGAGATACGGTCCAGGGCCAAAATGGACAAAACGTGAGAACAACAATTGTTAGAAATGTTATTATGTGAGTATTATTGTCTTGGTATACACCCGACAGTCACTGGTTCAAAGCGACTCGCTACCAAATGGCTAGTATATCCGATAATATTTCACTAGGGAAGATTCAAGGCCACAAGCTATCTATCCCGATGTAATAATAGTTCGCCGGAACTTTGGACGAAATTGCATTCATGCATTAATTGTCATTCATGTGGGGGATTGTTGGAAATGGGTAACGGAAAGTTATGTTTGACTTAACGTTGACCTAGTTTTCTAACAGAAGTTCGTTATGTGTTAACGGAACTAGTTACAAATTATATTCTACATTTGTTGTAGATTATTAAACTTATTTAATGTCTCTAAACCATTTAGGGTGAATGAGAATTAATGACAAGTGTTTTTGTAACTTAACGGAAGTTAAATAAAGGGTTAAAATTGATTTGAATTAGCCAAAACGTGCTTGGACTGATTGATCAATCGCAACTGTTCGAAGAGGCAATTTTAAGGCTTCACACGCGGTCGCGCTCCGGCCTAGAGCGACGCCGCGCGAGTCAAGTAAAAACACAAAGGCTTGATCTCAAGACAAGAGCGCGGTCGCGCTCAAGGCAAGAGCGGCCGCGCTCGTGCTCGCATTCCGAACAGTTTGGCACCTCTTGGAATGAACAAATTACGAACCCTTTAACTTCTTTTAAATAGTTTCCCTCCGAATTTCAATTAAGACATACAGTCATTCTGAGCCTTTTACCCTCTAGAGAGATAGATTAACATACTCAAATCATTGCATATTGTTGCATTAAATCCTTCCAAGTTCAAAGTTCCAAGCATTGTGTTGTTCGCTAGAGTATTTGATTTGGAGTGCTCCTATCATTTACTTATAAGTCGTTTTATCTTACTAGAAGATTGCCATATAAACCGTAAGCACATGTGCGAGGCAATAACTTCTTACGGAGATTGTATTAAATACAAGACTCGACTTGAATCCTTTTATTTCCAATCTCCGTTATCTTTTTCTGTTAAGTTTCTAGTTAAGTTCTTGAGAAGCCTACTCAATTGTCCAACAACAGTAGGTGATTTAGGCGTTAAGACATAATTTCCTCCTTTTCGATTTGTACAATATTCCTTTTTCCTTAGAAAGTTATCACCGAATTAATATGGAGAAGTATAAATTTCCTTAATTTAAGGAAATTTCCAATATTGCAGTGAATATTAATCTTACAAGACAAAAAAATTAAATAATAAAATCACTCAACAAGTTTCACTAACTAGCTAAAACAAATTTCCAAAATCTTCTATTTCTATTGGAACTTAAATTCGTAGCAAGTGACATAAATTACTTAACGATACAAAATAATTTCAAAATTGCACACAACTAAATTCAATAAAATCCTCGGCGCACGTTATTCTTCATCGTTTGCATACGCCATAACCGATGCATTGCTAATCGAGGTGTTCTCTCACAGCTGAACGTAAACTCATCATAACATCATTCACGTTTTCGCTGTAGTCTTGTTCCATCTAATTTCAAAATTCAAGAAAAAAGTTTCAAAAACAATAATAAAATGAATTATATCGGTGAAAATGTCATACTATACCGCGTCATGTAAGGAATAACAATTAATATACTATACCTCAGCAATAATTGAGATAGCGAGATCACGCTTTCCAAAGGGCGTCACGCTTGAGTTGACCACGACTAGATTGTGCTTCTCTACCTCGGATAATATTTTGGCTAGCAACCCTTTCCGTTTCTTGCATTGAACTCGAAGAAGAACATTCTTGCCGCTTACCCTAGTTTCAATGTCCGGAAAAGGTACCTCATTGCTTGAGCCGCATTCCTCCGAAGATCCTTGCCCCTCATCGTCCATGGTCGGCCGGCTTGTTATTCTTCTCCTAACTCCTACCTGCTCAAGTATTTTACTTATTTTAGCTACAAGAAGAGATTCTCTTGCCATATATATCTAAGACAACACAGGCTTTATTTATTATCCAAAATCTCTAAATTTAAATATAAGGACATCATGAAACACGAGATTGGTGTTAGGCACATGTTTATTAGATATTAAATGATGCAGATGGATGTGTGTTACCATCATGAAACTTTTTGAGGGATTCAAATTTATCATATAACATGAAAATGGAAATCAATATAAGAAACGATGTGTAAAATACAAAATAGGGTCTCAATTACACAGAGAGGTATCAATTTGAGACTGACTTTTCAATTTTGGCAATTTAGGGACAAACGTGACAGTTTTTATCAGTTTAGAGGTTTTTCACGAAATTCATTAAAAAGTCAGTTAAATTACATGTGAATTACACGTGATGATCAAATTAGATTAATTTTGGATACTTGCTTTAGAGAGGTTAAATACAATTTTTAAATTTAAAGGGTAAAACAAATTTATTTTCTTCAGTATTAGAAATTACTACTTTCTATTGCTTTTTTTTTTTTTTACCAAAGTTATTTATTATTACTAAAAAATATTTTATATAGGAAATTAAATTAATAATTATCTACAAATATAATAATTCATTTTTTCCCTAATACCCTCAACCCCCCCCCCCCCTTCAACCCTTCTTCTTCTTCCTTCTTCCAGCCGCCCATATGCCTTCACCACCATACATCTGCCGCCACCACCATTATCACCCTTTTCCTCCTAACTCTTTTTCAAGACCCATTACCCTCCGATCATCCACCACGTTCTTCTTTTTCCATATTTGAGCTTTTAATATTCTCCACCCCACCAAATCTGCAAGCAATAAAAAATACACCTCTAAACCACCATTTTTTTGGCAAGTATTTTCAACATGTATTAAAAAAACACACACACTCGCGTAAGAACACGAAAACATTGGACGAAAACACGAATATACATTCAAAGGAATTCGATTTTGTTGGTGAATTAATGGGCTAGACCGGAGGAGAAGATGAATGGTGGGTTGGGAATGATTGGGTTTGGGAATATAAATTGAGCTGGGTTATAATTTTCAAAATAAAATACACCTCTTTCATTTCCGTAAGCTTAATTTGAACCTTTAAAACAACTATCCATATAAAATCATTCCATTCGGTCCAAAATAAATATCGCTTTTGTACTTTTTACAGATTTAAAAAAATACAATTATTATCCTAATGCAAGTATCAAGATTGCCTCTTTTTTAATATTTCTCTCTTTTACATTACTTCACACAACAACCAAATTATTAAAGCAAAACAAGTTTCAAAGCAAAGATAAAATAGAAATTTGAATGTTTTTTTTACCCAAAAAACAACAATTATTTTGGATCAAATATTTTGTCCAAAAGCGACAGTTATTTTGGACCTGAGGGAGTAATTCAATTTGGTCATGCAAGTCACATGTAATTTAACTGACTTTTTAACGAATTCTGTTAAAAATCCCCTAACCGAGCAACAAAATGTTATGTCAGACTCTAAATTGCTAAAATTGCAATGTCAGACCTTAAATTGATATCTCTCCGTAAATTTTAGGCCTTATTTTATAATTTGCCCAAAAACGAATTATGCAACATGAAACCATCATTTGTACACGTATTAATCTCGATATCATGCATGCTAGCTCATTAGGTATAAAGGCTGTATTTGATTAAATACTCTTCATGTGGATATATTTATATGCATACCTTTCTTTATGCCCAAAATAATAAATTTTATGTAGGTATACCACAATTATATACGTTTAAAAAGGGTAAATTTTCATGCTTGTACATTTTGAAATAGCTAGAATCAGAATTATATTAGTAGTAGTTATTATTATTATTATTTTTTTTTTTTTTTGCAATTGGGTTAATTTTTTTGTGCAAAAGAAATTAAAAATATAAGGGATTAGTATTATTTTTATATACTTAGGATGGTTATACAAGACCGCGACTCCCACTCATCTACATTGTCGCCAAAGGCGAAGATGAGTGTTTGTTGGTACAGGTGGGAGCCCTGCCTAGGCTCCCTACCCGCCGATTAATCGGGTTAGACGCCGCCTCGTCGAGATTTGACTTGCTATTTTAATATTTTATACTCCCTCCGTCCCACCAAAACTGATACCAAATTTCTGGGCACGCGAATTAAGAAAAAGTAAGAGAGAGAAAAAGTGAAAGAAAATGTTGTGAGTATGAAGAATTAAATTGGAGAGAGAATGAGGGGGAGGAATAGTTAGGAGAGAGAATGTTGTGAGTGTAAAAGTGAAATAGGAGAGAGAATGAGTGGGGTAAATAGTAAAGATTCTCTTCCATTTTGGAAAGTATCAGTTTGACTGGGACGGACCAAAAAAGAAATAAGTATCAGTTTTGGTGAGACGGATGGAGTATAATATTTGGTACTAAAATGGCATCGTGATTGATTCACTGAAATCTCAAATCTCAATATAGGGCTTACAAACAAAATTCTCAAATCAGTTTCCCTATCCATCATAGTTCTCTCTTCATATTCGTCAATTCATTTTCGATATCAATTGTTGAGTCAATGCTTGTGAGTCTTTGTCATTTTCCTCCATCTTCCAGCCACATCATATTAGTTTACCCGGATATTAATTATAAACCGTGTATAAATTCTTGGCTCTGCTTATGCCCCGCGTAAGCTCTGCCTAAGTGCTCTAAGCGCTAGACCTATTACAACGCCTAACAACCGCCTATTTAGAACCTTGCTCGATACATGCCCAATAAAATTTCAACTCACATATCAACAGCGGACATGGCAGCCATCCTGCTCTTGACTACAACTTGTAGTCCCTTGACTACAATGTGTGGGGACGTGACAGTCATCCCGCCCTTGACTACAATAAATTTAAACATTTATTTAGAAGGAATGGTGGGTGTATATTGTTGTCCATATTAATTTTTTTTTAAGAATAAAACATACCCACAAGATGCATGAAATTTGATTGCAGTCAACAAAGGTCGTTGGTGAACCAGGTAATGCACCGACTCCAAGACAGAAAGAGTCCTCATAGTACGTTCAAAAACACTACTTAAGCCATGCATTCGGGGTAAAGCAAAGCACCACATGCAAAGAAAGATTTAACATCATAATCATAACAACCCTCCCCGCCCCCACTCAATCTGTTCCGCCCCCACTCAATCAAACATAATCGCCTTTTCAAAACAGAATTTAAATGCTGATGAGTCTTTAGCTCAATTACATAGATTCTTGCATTTTCTCGAGAATGTCAAGGATCCAACGTCCACACATACGTTTTATTTGAAATGTTGTAATTTGAAAAAAAACTATACAACATTTAAATAGCGATTTATTTTTACCAGCATAGACATAACCTCGTATATGTGGGTAGGGCTGTTACACGAAACGAGTTGGTTCGGGCTCGGCTCGTAAAAGCTCGAGTTTGATTGGGCTCGAGGTGAACTCGAGCTCGAACCGATTTTCAAGCTCATTTTTTTTTCGAGTCGGCTCGTGTTCGGCTCGTATGTTCGACGAGCTCTGACCGAGATCGACTCGTCTGAGATCGGCTCGTTAAGCACGTTAAAAAGCTCGAACGAATTTTGTCCGCAAATGACTTGTTTAGGCTCGAGATCGATTACAACTCGAATTAGTGCTCGATAAAGTTCGTTTGATTTCAGATTTTTTCAAAAAATAAGTCCAAGCTCGAGTTTGGCTCGTTAATACTCGAGTTTGAGCAGCTCGCGAACAGCTCGCGAAAAGCTCGCGAACAGCTCGCGAAAAGCTCGAAACTCGATTCGATCCGAGCTTTAACAGTCATACTGGACTCGAGCTCGAGAAAAGCTCGAGCTCGATAACTTTTATACGAGCTCGAACTCGAAACTTCAAAGCTCGACTCGGATCGACTTGTTTACGCCCCTATTTGTGGGACAGTCTCCCAACGTCTATATTGTCTTTAAAGATTCTCCAATTCCGACAGGGGAAAAAGTTGAGCATGTACATGGTTATCTCGTGGTCACTCTGAGCCTCATGTTATTATTTTAACTGTTGCTCTTCTTTAAGGGACAACATCATTCTATTCATATGCATGCTGCCCTTCCGATGGATATGGAACAACTGCTGCATTTGTGATGCCGAATCGCCTGCAAGAATAATCCAAGATGTATGGAAAAAACAACTGAAAGAGTAAATTCCAATTTTCAGAAGAAATTCACTTTTCATTTAATTCAAAAACTAACTGCTACACGACTCTCTAACATGCATATCTATCTATATATAGTATAAATGAGGATGGTCTTCTACTGTTCAATGAACAGTTTCAACGGCGAAAATTCTCATTTTGCCCTCACTATTTTGTCTCTTTTCCATTTTGCCCTTGAAAAAAAAAAAATTAAATTAAAAAAAAAAATTAAAAAAAAAATTTTAAAAAAACGTGGCCTTGGACACGGACATGGGCTAGTATTACAATACATGTGAGTTTTAATCACCATACAAATAGTAACTTAGATTCAATTTCACAAAAGACAAAGAACGATCAAGATTAAATCTGAAACCCTAACCTCCCTCACTAACCCGGTAACCCCCCTCCTCTATACTCCTAACGCTCAACTCAATAACCGATCATTCCCCTCAACCAGTTTTTTCATCTCCTCCGCAGACCTGTTCGTAACTCCTTCGATGACCCCTTGTCGTACGTCATATTAGCATAATTGTGTAATTGATGATTTGCTGCCAATGTTTGTTCTTTTTTTTTTTCCACTACTCACACACACATGCACGCACAAAAGTGCCTAGGAGATAAATCCTAGGGAGAGAAAGTCTTCCCTCTAACTTCTGGGGGGATCGAACCCATGACCTTCAGGTTGGAAGCCATGAGCTCAAGCCAGCAGACCAAATCCCCATGTGCAATGTTTGTTCTATTGCTAGGACGAGGGGAATACTTATATGGAAGATGATCACTCTTTGCTACCAAACATTTTCAGATATTTCAAGTTGTCATCCGTGGTGAAGGCGACGGGGGGTAATTTGTTCAAGGTGGGTAATAATTTAGTATATGTCTTTCTGAATATCATGGTTTACTTGAATCTGTATCTGAACTTTTTTCTCTTCTCACATTTCCAAATTTAATGTTTTCTTTTTTCATATTTGTTCCATTTGACCTCTTTAACACAAGGAAAATTGGGGAGGTGGGGGGAGGGAAAAACCTGACTCCAAAGAAAACATCAATTTGTTATATCTTTTCAAAATGTCGAGACGGATTATATCAATTTTTTGGAGATATAATTAAGTTGGGATAGTATAATCTTGGAAATCAAAATGTCAAGACGGATTATATCAAGTTTTACGGAACGAGATAGTTATATACTCCCTCTGTCCCATAAAACATTACCCCTTTTACTATTTTGGGCGTCCCACTTTAAAATCCCATTTTCCTAAAAAGGAAATTTTTTTTACTATTCTCTCCACTCGTTCTCTCTCCTCCCACTCACAACACTTTTCAAATTTACTATTCTCTCCACTCATTCTCTTTTCTTCCACTCACAACACATACTTTAATAACATTATTTCTTATTTTCCGTTCTCAATAGTAAAGGGGTAAAGTTCTCCGGGACGGAGGGAGTATACATATTAGGATGGTGAATATGTTGGAGAAGGTGAAGTGCTAGAGTTAAATGTGGCTTCAAGCTTATTTTGGCTCGAGTTCTTAAAGGGTTTTAGAAGCAGCATTTCATTTATTACCGGTCTATAGTTTTGATTTTTTTAGTGGAGGTATACATCGTTATAGTTGGAGGAGATGAATATTAGACCATGTCAATTAAATGAGAGACCTCTTACATTGGAGTTAATTCCATTTATTTAGCAGCTCATTCTTACTGTTTGGACCTCCACTTTTTTTCCTCCGACATAGCACTAAAGAGATTATGGATCATCTCTTGAATTAGTTGTTACTCCCAATGATCGTGATAAAAATTCAAACGTAAAAGGCCAAGGAGATGAGTGTCTTTGACTGCTGTTATGTTACCACATCCATCTCAAGCAGAATTTAGTCGTTGAGGAGTTTTTTTTTAATTTTATCTCCACAAAATAATTGTCCCTTTTAGTTGAATGGCGAATTTAATTCTTCTGCTGGTGTGTTTTTATGTATTGACTATAATATTAGACGTGTCCACTTTTCAAACCGAATCGGCAAACCGGCCGGTTTTAAACCGGTCAAAACCGGTCAAAACCGGTCAACCGGTTTAACCGTAACCGTTTTAACCGTAACCGATATTTACAAGGTTCGGTTTCGGTTTGTATTTTCAAAAACCGTGAACCGCCGGTTTTATGCTCGGCCGAGTCATGAGGGTTGCTCACGAGCAAGACATTTTTTTCCAAAGAAGTATTTACCATTTAATGGTCATGTGCCGAGTCATATGAGTTGCTCGGCAGGGGTCATTTTCGGTGTATTAAACCGGTCATGCCTCATGCTCGGCCGAGTCATATATGAGTTGCTCGGCCGAGCGTAACACTAGATATTGTGAAAAAAAAGGGTATGCTCGGCCGAGCAACACCAAAGACTCGGCCGAGCAGATCCAAACCGTCAAAACCTTGGGAGGTTAACCGGAAAACCGTTAAAACCGTAAACCGTTAAAACCGTAACCGGTTGAGCCGGTTTGACGGTTCGGTTCCGGTTGAGGTTTGTTCAAGGTTCAAACCGCCGGTTTTCAACCGTGAACCGGCGGTTGAACCGAACCGGCCACCTCTATATAATATCATTGATGAAAGTCGAAAAACTCATTTCTATTTTGCTTCTTCTCAATTGTATCGTTCCTTTTCAAAGTTAGTGTTTGTGTGGGATGATGATAGAGGGGGGGGGGAGAGAGTTGCAATACCTAAAACACTAAATCCTTAATGAAGTTAATTTGTCTAACTTTTAATATGAAAAAGGTGGGTCGACGTCAGAATACCATGAAAACAGTAGACATAATAATAAATAAAGCCTATTTTGATGACTTTTGATCTATCTTCTACAAGCTCCATTACACGTTAAGATTATATTATTCTTGGAGTACACAAAACTGAATGTAGTCCAAGAAAACATGTAAATCTTTCAAAATCAGCAAGGCCTGATGTGAGAACTTCTTCTCTATCTACTCCCTCCATTATATGTTAAGATTTCATTATTTTGAGAGTACAAAAACTTGAATGCAATCTAGAACACATATAATCAGCAAGATAAGTTGTTTATCAAGTATTAAAAAAAAAAAAAAAGGAAAAAGACAAACCACTCTGACCTTGGTTACTTTTTTTACCTATTTACTTTTCCGTTTCATTCTTTGTTTTGTTTAAAATTATTGAATTGATTTCAATTTAGAATTTATGGTACTTTGATTTAGCTGATTTTCACGATTTCAAGGTCTTTGATATTGTTCTTTCTATTTTATTTATAACAGGAGGAGATTGAGGACAATTTGTATGTCAATTCGTTCCAAGAAATACCCCAAGTCCGTCTGAAGCAGCTAGATGTATGTTTATATGCACTTTTTTTTCATTATTCTTTGCATAATCTTTTCTATGGATTGAAAATGGTAGAACTTACCGAGTATACTTATGGATTATGTAATCTTTGGTTAGCACATGTGTAGTGATTTTTATTTTCTGTTCAACGATCCCTAACATATTTTTGTGTGTATTTGTGGCGGAAAACATCAACCATGCATCAATCCTCAGAATAAACACAATGATTAGGCTCCTTTCAATTTTTGAGGTTAATAAGAACATGAGAGTGAGTGAAGTATGAAAGTAAATAACTGCCAAAGGATGATTTTTAATTGAATAACGATGCCTTTCTTTTTGAAACTTTGTCTTGCCAAATAAAGTCCTTTTGATTTCTCCACAAATATTTTTAAGTGATCATATATTCTTAGACATCAAATTCAAGAGCTTTGGAAGAACCATTGTGTGCATCAATGGAGATCCTGGAGTTGGAAAAATAAAGTTGTCATTGGAGTTTACTCATACATATTCTAAATCGGGTGTTCTTCTATTATCAAAATGGGTTGAAGCTTAAGATTTAGGTTGAAGCATAAGATTCTGATTCGTTTCTAACTTTTCTCTCCATTTTTGTAATTTTGAAATATTGAGAATAAATTGGTTAGGGTTTTTGAGCCAAAATTGAAGGCACCAGAACATTCAATTTTGTTTTACTTTAACTGTTTGTGATTATAGATATGAGACTTATGTCTAGCAGGCCTTAGATCATGTTTCTGATACTCTGCTTGCTAATTTGTGTTATCAAATTTATGTTATCAAGTCTAGCTCTTTTACACACTTTTATCATCTATGTTATAGTTTGTCCATGAATTTAGCTAACTATTTGTCTAAACAAAAATTCGTATACACTTCAACCACTGTAATTGCAGTTCATCGAAAATGTTCTCATCTTTTGTCCAAGGATCACAACGATGTATAAAAGCTGATTTTGCCTTGCTGTGTTGTACTAATTTGCTGAAATCATAGCGTATTTGCACTCTTGATATCTCATCTTAGTAGGAAGGGTCATTTGTTGTCCACTTTGCAATTTACATAAAATGACGTTTATTTGTTTGAATGGGGGTGGGGGCGTTGTAAAGACCGAAATAAGCAATTGACTTCTTCTAATCTCTCAATCGCAAAATATCGTACATTTTTATAGGACCAATCATTTACATGCTGTTACCATTCGTACTGTCACCGTGACATTGGCACGGCGGAGAGTACTAGTATATATACAATCTAACATGATCTTAACAACTGCCCACTACTATAAAAGAAACTGCCCACTAACACTAACAGTAACAAAATAAAACAAATTTGAAAATAAGAAATTAAAATTTCAAAATAGAAATAGAAATCTTAAAATCTGAGATCCTGAGATTCTAATGTAAATCTAAACCTTGTCATTTATACAACATCGACAATATATCAATAACAAGTTTTATATTTTCATTAGGATAATTAAATCAACCTAAAATAAATAATTGACAAAAAAAGAGGGTTGATCATTTTGGAAAAAGGGAGTACATCATAATCAAGCTCAATTCACTCTCTTGAATAGAATAGGTAAGTCTGTAGTGCACAACAACTCAGAGTGCATAGTTTGGTCTAAAAGCCAAAAGAATGGACGAAAAAATGTCAAATAAATGGAAGAAAAAAAGTGAAGCTAACTGCAACAGTTTGATAAAGCTATGCTCCAAAATTTATGATAATATATTCAAGGTAAAGTTTTGGAATACCTTAACTCGAATGGGGAGCTCGATTAATAATTTCCTGCTGCAATTTATATCAAAGCGCAAAGTCTACCTACCAGAATTTGGCTAGTCGCAAGAGAAGGGTTGAGGTTCTGGAATTTTAATCAGGAAAACCCCCATCATTCCTGGGTCCATATTTTCACTGTCTTGTCATTTCCGAGTGCACCAGATGCGATCATGTTTTCAGTTGGGTGACAGGCAACCGATATTACAGCGTCCGTATGGCCTTCCAGTTTTTGAACTACTTTTCTTGTCTGGAGTTCCCACAAATATACACAATTATCCTCCGAGCCACCCACAATGTATTTCCCATTTGTAATAGAGAATGATGAAGAAATACAGTACTTTGAATTTGTATGGCCAGTGTAAGTCTTTAGAAATTGACCTGTTGAAAAGTTCCATAGCCTCTGCAGATATAACAAATCAAGGTTACTTGGCAGATTAACTCATATCAAATTTGGTAAAAATTGAAAACTGACAAATAGTTTTGAATATAACACTCCACAGTAAACCAAGCTTTATAAGGTCTCTTGGAACAAATGAAATAAGACCATGGAAATAATGTAAGCAAAAATATATAAATGGACTTTAGAAGTCATAGAAGATAGCAAAGTTGATTCCCCATTAACTTACTAAACCTCGTGGAACCTATGGGCCAACTCACCGTAGGTATGCACAAGTCTCATCGAAGCAGCATAAAATGCATCTAAAGTTCTAAACTCCACACAGTTGATCCAGGGTAACAGGACACATTAGTCAAACTATGATTCCTCCTGATCTCAATCGTTTCATGACCCCCCCCCCCCCTCAATGATATCAAATTTTGTGTGGTATCATGACAATACCCCTTACTCATGAAGCCAGATATAGATGATCTTGCATTTCAAATTATTACTAGGCCCTTGATAATATTAAGGCTATATAACCAGGAGCTTCAGATTTCAATTTCATCAATGAACTTCTTCTACGTGCTAAAGTTTTCCCTATATGGTAACTTAATGCACTAATAAACTAGTGGGATGCGAACCCAATCCTAATCAATAACAACAAAAGCTAATAGGCGAACGAACTATGGTCAAACTAAGCACGGTTACTTTTCATTTATTCATCGCATGCATTTCAATGCTGCTATGGAATCTTACGGGAAGCTTTTACTGAAAACAGATCTTGGAAAGTAACCTTTGGCATGAATAAGTTGCCAGACCAATCAATAACCGCGAATCAGGTACTTTTCATCCCCGGATCAGACAGAAACAAATATTTTTTTCACTAAACTGTCTGCACTTCCTTGTTATGAAGCAGCAGTCAGTCCACACAATTTTCGACGCAATTTTCGACATGTGTCATTCGGAAACAGTCTCTCTATATGCTTTAATACATGGAAAAGGTTGCGTGCATCCGACCCCCCTTTCCCCCACCGTAATTATGTAATCATATTTCATCATCCCTTAATTCCAACAGTTCCACTTACATAGTCCACTTTCAACTTGTGAGGAGTCCTAATGAAAAAGAAATCAATAGCTTAATCAAGCACCCAAGACCAGTCTCTTGAACAGGGTTGGACTCCTTGTGAAGAGTCCAGGGTTGGACAAAATTTTACGTGATGCTAGAAGCTAGAATTCTATGAGAGATGCAGATTTGGTGTATTACCAGTGAGTTAACATGCATAACTCTAGAGCTACTCCTGCACCAGATGAGTTGAAACACACATGAAACAACAAAACTTATGAATATCTTCCACCATCTTTTCCAGACCACAAAAAAGAATCTTAAGCATGTTATTCTAAGGTAGATTACCTCTTATGAACCCAGCTACTTAACCAGAAGGGTTCCATTTCATCATCAGGTACGTAAATTTTATTCACTAAAGCTAAAAACTTTGTAAGCTGAATTAAGTACATTGAGCAGATTTCTAAAAACCATCTTGAAATTTCACTTATCAACACAAATTTTACCAACCATAGTACCAATTAAATTGTCCCACCACTGGCAATGGCTAAGATGCATATCTACAAAATATAACCAAAAAAATTCTTTCAGCAATTTAAACAAACAGGTTGCAGAAGCCACAACAACAAATACAAATTAAAAAGGCGCAAATACTAACCAAAGTATTATCCAGTGTGCCAACAAGAATAAATTTTCCATTGGGCGAGAACTTAACGAAGCTAACAGGCGGGTTTTCATCATCAATGAGAGTCTTCATACAATGCCCTGTGGACGCGTCCCAAATCCGGCACAACCCGTCGTAACTACTAGAAACAATCAACGACCCGTCCCGATTGAAATTGACGGCCGTAACAGGATCCGAATGCGCCGGAAGCACCTTCAAACACTTGCCGGTCTTGACATCCCAAACCCTAACCGTCTCGTCAAACGAACCGGACACAAGCATGTTAGCCTGAGGGTTGTAATTGACACAGAAAACGTAATTAGTGTGACCAGTTAGGGTTTTGACGAGGGAACCGGTGGAGACGTCCCAGATACGAACGGTCTTGTCGTCGGAGGCGGTGGCTAGATAGCGACTGTCCGAGGAGAAGGCGAGGTCGGAAATGCCGAGGTCGTGGCCCTGGAACTCCTGGAGTGGCGAGCCGTCGGGGGTGGACCATGTTCGAGCGGTTTTGTCGGCGGAAGCGGAGGCGAGTAGGTTGCCGTCATCGGAGAATTTGACGCTGGAGATGGCACGCTTGTGACCGGTTAGAGATTGTCGGAGCTTGTAGGGGTTGGCTGGGTTATCTGGGTCTTCTGAAGAAGCCATTTAGAATTTAGCCACCGTACTGGTTGTTGGGAGAGGTTGCCGGGGCGGGGTGGGTTTTGTCGGTAAGGGATGAGTTCAGCCCAAAGGCCGTAACCGTGTGGTGTTGGATTCCGTACGAATTGATACATGACATGGGGTGCGCTCCCGAGTTTTTAAATGAGAGGAAGGGAAGGGAAGGAAAGGAAAGGGAGGGAAAGGAAAGGGAGGAAATGAAATTTAAAATTCTTTTCCCGTGTGCTCTTGTGTTAGGAGAGAAAGGGAAGAAAACACTCAAATTTCTCTTTCTATGCTCCCGAGTTTTGGGACGATTAGAAAGAAAATAAATACAAATTACATTTTTACCCTTATCATGGAATAATTGGCTGTGAGGATAAAGTTTTTTTTTTGTAACAGGACGTCAATTTGGAATTATGAAGAATAATTTTTTTTTTACAGTATCAGGACGTCTTATGAAAAATAAAGGTTTTTTTTTTATTTTATTTTATCAGGACGTCAAATTGAAATTGTGAAAAATATATATATATTTTTTTTGTGAAGCTTATATATGAGAGAGAGACTGGGAGGGTAAAATTAGAATTATGAAAAATAAGCATCAAACTCCATTTCTTTCCTCCCATTTCTTCCCCTTTTTGGAAGAATTGGTTTGGAGGGAAATGACCCTCCCATTTTCTCTCCTTCCCCTTCAACCAAAAACTCAGGAGCAGACTTTTGAAAGGAAATCAATTAATTTCCTCCCTTTTCCTTCCCTTCCCCTCCAATTTTGGACTTTAGAGCGCACCCACAAGGTTTGGGCTTATTTGAGGCTCAAGAACGAAGATCAAAAAGCCCAAATTAGGCTTAGCTTGGCCTGGGCCTGGGCTCTCAAGCGAACAAGGTCAACTCGATATCAAGAAAATCGCACAACAAAAACAGCGTTTTTCTGAATCAGCCCCGTCTTCCCTTTTTTCATTGGAAGTTTGACCCAATTCCAAAGCAGCAGCCAGTTTGATGTCAGAAGGCGCCTATTTGTGGCGAAGATGGATTACAGGAACAAGCTCGTCCTCGCTCCCATGGTTCGAGTTGTGAGTCTCTCTCTCTCTCTCTCTCTCTCTCTCTCTAAATAATTATGCTGCCATTACTCTTGCTAGTACTTGTTAAAGCTCGCCGATTTTTAGATACAAATAATTGTTTGATTATGGAGTTTGTAGTATAAAATCTATGGAGGTTCCAGTTCAAACATAGGGAGCCGTTAGTGGTTGTCCTTACAAGTGAGTTATTTTTTTTTGTTCGCTTAGGGCACACTACCGTTCAGATTGCTGGCTGCTCAATACGGTGCAGACATTACTTACGGGGAGGAGATTATTGATCATAAGTTGATCAAATGTGAGCGTCGTGTAAATGGTAAACTCTCTAGCATATGTTCCTCAATTTTGAATTTAATAGGCATCATTAACTTTAATTTTTGTCTCTTAGAAACTAGAAATTTCACTTGCAAATTGCAATGCCCCAATTATTGGATGCTCATTAAGTACAGTTTATAGACGATCTTATGGAAGTGGAAGTTGGGAGGGGAGTGCTTCTATGTGGTGTTGGCTAGCATAGTACTCTCTATGTCCCAAATTAGATGACCATTTTGTCCCAAAATGAATGACCGTTTGAAACTTTTCTATCAAAAAACTGTCCCTAATTTTTTTTTCAATTTTTTTTATAGTTCATTATATTTTTGCAAAACTAAAATTTTGAAAATTAATAGCAAGAATGTTTATGCTTTTTTTTTTCTATTGAAAATCAACATTTTTTCAAAATGACTTTTAAATTCAAAATGAATATTCATTTTGGGACGTTGGGAGTATATATATATGGTGTACTGTTGAGTTAAGAAAATGGTTGACACTTCATTCAATCTTTGTTAGATGTCATTGGTTCTATTGATTTTGTGGAGAAGGGTACGGGCAGCGTTGTTTTTAGAACTTGTGATGAAGAAAGGGATCAAGTAGTATTTCAAATGGGGACATCTGATGCTGCTCGAGCTCTAACTGCTGCCCAGTTAGTGTAAGTTTCTTTATGCCTTGAATTATTTTTAATTAGAATGTTCAGTTGATGTTCCCAATTTATTTGATTATCTTATTGGTGCTGAAACGATTTAGCTCAAATTATTTGTGGTCAAACCATAGTTTTCGAAGGCGAGAAGCGAGAGCCGGGCGAAAGGTAACTGAGCGAGGCAAAAAGCGAGGCGAGGGCAGGCCACGGTCGACAAAAAAGCTAGCAGTGAAAATAGAAAGAAAAAAGTTAAAATTAGGAATATGTATATATATACATGTAACACATAAAAAGAGCTAAAACCATGTTGTTAACTAGAATAAAACAGTAAATAAATATCACATTGCCACGTTTAATAGCATCATTAACATAATTAAAGCCCCAAAGTATGAATTTCAAGACAAAAGGCGCATGAGTACCAGTAGTACGATGTTCAAATTAACAAAATAAGTACTAGACTACTAGTTTGAGAATGTGAAATAAACATGAAGTCTTTAACATGTTAATCAGACATAAAGAAAATCAAGCACTTTCATCATCTTCCTCATTGTCCAAGTCTAGTACACCGGTGGTCGGCGACCGATTGTTGTTGCCGTCGTTCGTCAGAATGATCGCGTCGCCTGGTACGACTCTAACCCTTCGACTTTATCTCCTCTTCTCTTCTCGATCTGTTAAATTAAGGCTAGGGTACAAACAATAAGCCGACTGCTATTAAAAAAAAACGATGTAGTTTGACGTCAAAACAACGAAGCAGCAAAAAGTTTTCCATTATCACGCTTTTCCTTAAAAGCGACGCTTTTTTGCTTCTCGCTTTGTTGAAAAAAGCGTCGCTTTTATAAAAAAGCTATCGGCCGCCTGCCTGGTTGGGAAGAAGCGACAAAGTCGAAAGGCGACGGTAAAAGCAAGGCAGGCGACGCTTTTGACAAGTATGGGTCAAACTAAAGTTTTCACTTGTCATAGTTGAACAAGCCGCATGCTGTTTTATGACCTTTCAAGTAGCTTAAATTATTATTGTAGTACTTAATATACAAATTACTTACTTTCTCATCAACAACGAAAAAAATAGCCTCACTGAAACTATACCTCCTGCATTATGCCAGAATTTAGTTTTATCGTGTTTCTTTGCATTTTGTCTTCATTTGATTTGAATCTTTAGGCCCTGCCCTCCGGACTCTTAGTAAAGATGGGTACTCAATAGTTTCTTCTTTACGCTTTTAACTTGGTTGCTCACGCATTAATTTAGGCTCTGCCCTCCGGACTTAGGTTTTTGCCCTGTGATTTTAAATCATGCCCCATCATTCTTCGCCTGGCCCTTGATGTTTTTGTTTCTCTTAATGGAAAATTTTGACCAGACATCTCCTCATTCAGGTGTAAAGATGTTGCAGCCATAGATATCAATATGGGTTGCCCAAAGGCATTCTCTATTAGCGGAGGAATGGGTGCTGCACTTTTAACAAAGCCAGAGCTCATTCATGATGTATGTTCTAAACGCTACAAGTGAAGTATGCTCTTTTCACTTGATTGCCGAGTCAAAGCTGATTGCTCATATCCTGTCATTTTCAATCCAGATTTTGACAACGTTAAAGAGAAACTTGTCAATACCAGTTACATGTAAGATACGACTATTGAAATCACCTAGTGATACGGTAGAATTGGCAAGAAGAATTGAGAGTACTGGTGTTTCTGCTCTTGCGGTCCATGGAAGGTAATATCGAAGCTATCACTTTTAGTATCTATGAACATGTGGCATGCACTGAAGCTTTTTACCTGCATTTCTGTATGATCAAATTATTATAAATACTCCCTACATCCCAAAATGAATGTCCAATTTTTTTTTCTTTCAAATTTGCTTTTGATTAAGAGTAAATTTGGATATTTTTGGACATTCATTTTGGACGGAGGGAGGAACACATTAGCTACAGTGTTAGGTAATCTGGTAGTGGAGATCATTCTCCCTCCAGTAATGTAGTTGGTGAACTTAGTGGGGAAAAGTAATGGAGTCTTAAGTTCTCGCCTCATTGCATGGCTGATGAGGCGACCAACTTGTTATCTAAGCATGTGAGTTAGTGTTGGTGGCATCCACAACGTGAGTTATAGGACCTCTGCACTCAACAGGCAGATAGTGGGCAGAGCCCTTGGAGCAAATAAGGACAGAAGCTTCATAGTAGCTTTCATCGCTAACTGATTGGAAAGCATAATGATGTGGAATGCAAAGGGTTCCAAGAAAAATAAACTCAGGAGCATAAGATGGTATTATGGTATTTTCTATAGAAGGGGTAATCTGGTCTTTTTGTATTAATTAATGAAAAAAAAAAGCTTTTACTTATTCAATTAGGAGTCTTGTTTAGTTATTTATTTAAGAGTCTAAATCCTTGGTTTAGGAATTATTAGGAGTCTAAAAAAATCTTGTAATAGTTCAGAATATTTAGACAGAATTAATTAAAAAAATAATTTCCTAACAAATAATTGCTGCTTGTATTGAATCTTCGTGATTCAAATCTCTTGGGTGTGCTCAAGAGACATAGGTGTGACGCCTACGGTTGTCTCGGTGTGAAGCCAAACCTTTTTTCTTCTTTATATTGTCCTATAACCAGATTCTGAAGCAAATCGCTTCCGTTCTGCATCAATTTGGTATCAGACCCCAAGTCGCATCATGATTACTCATTCCGGAAGATCATTCAGACATGCGATTTCTAACAACGAGCGAGACACAATACTCCTCTTAATCCTGGATTGGCTTGACAATATGGGTATTCGCCTGGATGCTATAACGACAAGTATAAAAACGTACTACGGTGGAAAAAATTCCAGCATCTTCTCATTCTCTAAATTCTGCACCTGCTGCAAAATCTGCTTATGCTGCACAATCCGCACATTCTACCGATTCCGTGCATTCTGCAAATCCTACACATTCTGCACATTTTGCGCATTCTACAATTCTGTGAGCTTAGCGAATTGAGCACATGCTGTACATTCTACATATCTTGCACTTCCAAGACAACTTCAAACTGGTTTAGAAGATGAGCGAACAGGTCAGCGTGTAGTTCCCTTTTTAAGGCAACCAATAACGAGTGATCGAAGATCAGCAACTAATGGAATTACAGGAACGTAATTATGGTGATAATTTCGATTATGGAACATATATAGATGATGATCTAGAGGAGTTAGAAGTGAAAACAACATGGCTCCCTCGATTGCTTCCCAATCCATCTCCCATAAATCTTAAAGAAATTCTTGATGATAAAAATGCACATTCTTAAACAAGAAAGAAAAGAAGCAGATTTTTATGTACCAGAAATAAGCCAAGCAGAGTCAAAAGAAGAAGAGGTTGTTGTGGAGTTCCTTAATCCTAAAATACTTCCTGTTGATTCTTGCAACTATGGTGAACTACCAAGAGTTTCAGAAATTATATTGAAGGAGGTAAGATCTGAAGTAATTAGATACCTTAAATGTACATCAAATGCAATCGACTTAATGACAATGCAGCTACAGCTCTTTTAAGTAAATTATTTTTCTTCTAAGGAGGAAGGTAAATAGATAAGCTTCAAGAAATATTCTGCTATCAGAAACATAGAATAATACATTAGAAAATCAACGAATGTGGAGTCATCATGCCTTATTTGCTTCACCCACTATTAAAATACTAAACTACCCCTAAACCAGTAAAAAAATTAATCTCCTGTACTTCTTCCTTTTCGTTTTGTTTTTGGGTAAGAACAAATTCAATTGAAAGAGAAGCAAATTACAGAAGGTGAACTTTGCAAAATAAATGAAACATAAAATTGATTGCTAAAGAATCAACTAAATTAAATAAATTCTGGAAATTTGGGGTTTGAGAGAAAAAATCAAGAGAACTTCATAGGAGTATTTGGTAAACAGTTTTTCCACTCATGGTCGATCTGGACCAGAGTGATATCGGGAATCCGAATCGATAAATATCCCTTAAGAAATCATCACAATTGAAAAACTACTAAAATTAAGAATCCTAAATTAGAAATCAAATGACGATACATAGCAAGATCAAAGAGAAGGCAGGAAGAAACCAAGCAAAGCTAATGACTGGAAGTGATCGATGGAGGTGAGGATGGTCAGGAGCGGTCATGGCAACCCAAGTCACAAAGCGTCGAATCCTGAAGGAGAAAGAGTATTTGCTCATTTTGGCCCATATTATTAAAGGTCATAAATGTCTAATTAAAATTTGTCCGCATCTTTATTATACCTGTATTATTAACAAGGTTCTAAAAATCGCTAGGCGGTCGAGCTGGCCTAGCGCCTAGGCGGGGCCGAGAGTTTATTACACTTTTTACTTTTTTTTTCATAAATTTATATATATATATATATATATATATATATATATATATATATATATATATATATATATATATATATATATCCAAAAAATAGTGTCACTTATTTTATTATTTGTCAAAAATAATTAATATTTTTTATACAAAATAAAAAATCTAAACCAATTTTGCAATCCTAACATTTAAATTTGTACAAAGTTTGGAATAAGTTAGTATGACTGTCGTTGTACAAAAAAACTAAAATGATACACATTTGAAATTTATCAATAACACATTAATATTAAGATAATTATTTTAATTAAAAGAAAATCATAACTAATGTTTCATAAACACGAGTTGAGGCTTCACCCCAAACCCAAAGCCCACCCTCAAAGCCCATTCCAGTTGTCTCACCTCCTATATCATATAAATGCACATTTGTTCATAAACCCTAATTAATCTCCAAAACTCTCTGTATCTATCAAGGTTCTAAAAAGCGCTAGGCGGATGCTAGGCGGCGGATCCGGGCCTAGCGCCTAGGCGGGGACTAGTCGGGATTAGTCGGAATTAGTCGGGGCCTAGGCGGAGCTTAGAACTAGGCGTTGGAGAGGGGCCTAGCGCCTAGGCGAGGCCTAGGCGCCCTTAGGCGGGATCTTTTAGAACACTGGTATCTATCAAACCCTAATCTTCCCGCCGCCTCTCCCCAAAATCTTCTACAAATTAAACCTCTTTCTCTCTCTTCCTTCATCTCTTCTCCGTTTTTATCCAATTCAAGCTGCCGCCTCGTTCCTTACCTCTTTCTTCTTCCTCCCCTGCAGATGTAGGATCGTCCACCCCCATGTCTCCTCCCATTCTCCTTCATCCGTCTCTCTATCTTCCTCGTAACTACCACTAAATCGAATGTTGGCGGTAGCGTAGTAACAACAACTAGATGGTTGAAGATTTCTGCTCCCTTCATCCTTCAATGGCTGTTTTCAAAATTCCAGCCGGTTCCAACCGCCAAGGCCCTGCCTAGCTCCGCCTAGACCGTCTAACGCCTAATCTTCCCGATTTGAAGGAAGTTGCGGCGCCCGACCACCGCCTAAGCGGCTGCCTAGGCCGATTTTTAGAACACTGATTATTAATACCACCCTTTTATTGGAATTATTAAGGAGGGGATAATGAGCTTAATCCGTATGAATAATATTATTTATCCACAATATTAAATCCCACCAAACACCTATTTTAATGGGTGTCAGTATTTTTTATCCTATCCCGATGACTATTTCTGACTACCAAAAGGCGCCCAAGACTTTAAAACTCGAGGTCGTGTTAGGAGTCTTGTTTAGCTATTTATGTGTTAGTTGTCTTTTATGAGTTCAGGATTTAGTTTCCTTTTTTTATTAAGGTCTTAGTTTCCTATTTGATTTAGGAATTATTAGGAGTCTATATAAATCTTGTACTAATATTTTAGAATATTTAGACAGAATTTTTGGTATTTTCTATAATGATTCTCAGCAAATAATTGCTTCTTGTATTGAATATGCGTGATTCAAATCCCTTGGGCGCGCTCAAGAAACTTAGGTGTGACGCCTACGGTTGCCTCGGTGTGAAGCCATACCTTTTTTTCTTCTTTTTTACTGTCCTGTAACCAGATTCTGAAGCAAATCGCTTCCGTTATCCATCACGTAGCCATAGAGGCAGCGAGTTAATACATTAGTGCTAGTAGGTGTGAGCCACAATCTGTTTACCTTAAGCATATTGGTCCAAGGTTTGGGATATAAGTTGGATGTGATACAGGCTCTTTACAACTTGTGAAGTCCCACCTCATTCGCCATCCCTTTGCTATGAAAATATTCTGCCCCTCTGGAGTTCTTCATTTATTCAGGCTTTTTTCTGAAAGAAAGTGTGGTGATGATTTCTCTTTCAAAATTTGTGTTTCTAATCTAACTACTTCCAGAATTTGTGTAAGTACTTTATTCTATCATGGTATTAATATTGCTGCATTGACGTAATAAATGGCTTCATAATTCTACAACGTAACGTGTGAATAAGAGAATTGCAGATGCTCTAAATGAAGAAAAACTGAACTGTTTTGGTAATGTGTTATAAGATCCTTGTACTCGAGGACAAAATTATGGAGAAACTATTATCTTGTTGAAGATATTTCCTTGGCCTATTTATATAAGCCCCCTATTTGTGTTGTCTTCAAGGCAGAACCATAGTTATTAAAGGCCCAAGGCGCACCAAGGCGCAAAAGGTGTGCCTGGAGCCTAGGCGCAAGGCGGGCGCGCGCCCGAGTGACGACGCAAAAATGCCACAAAATACTATAAATATAGTATACATACAACATCAAGATGAGCAATAAATCAAATGCAAGTAGTAAATCAAACATACGTTATAAGTCATAAAAGAAACAAGCACAAACATACGTTATATGTCATAAATGTATGTATACTATACTAAAAATATAGTATACATACAACATCAAGTGATCAGGGAGATCGCCGGAGTTCTTCCCAGGTCGCCGGAGGTCGTCGCTGTTAGTTTGAAGGAGTTCCTAGTGATCGCTACTCTTATACAGAGTTATGACACGTATACGTGAGAGAGTCGTGGCGTGGCAGAGAAGAGTATTAGTCGCGTATTAGGTTTAATTACGATTTAATTGTTGGTCAATTATTGTGCCCGGAGCCTAGGCGCACACCATCAAGGCTCGCGCTTCAGCCCTAGGCGCGCCTAATCCCTCGCCTATGAAACAGCGCCTCGCCTAGCACAATCCAGGCTCCAAAGCTGAGCCTCTCTGCGCCCGGAGCCTAGGCGCGCTTTTAATAACTATGGGCAGAACCAGATCGAGGCAAGGCTCCATATCCTCCTCATCCACCTGGAATAATAAAAAACAATAAGAAAATGTTACAAAAGCCTCCTTACTGAAGTTGTCATTCAAAAAGCACATGTGTTTGCATAGAAATACTTCATGATGTTTATTTGAGGTGAGGAAAACCTGTTTGGCGCTTACAAGGCTGACCCAATATTCCTCTTAAACAAATTGCAGAAAAGTCGCGGACAGACCAAGAGATCCCGCCAATTGGAGTGGGATTGCAGATGTTGTGAATGCACTTTCTATTCCAGTGATTGCTAACGGCGATGTATTTGAGTATGAAGATTTTCAACGCATTCAAGTTGCGACAGGTAGGTAAAAACCTTTCTCTTACTTGAAGATGGTTATTTTTAGCAAAATATGTTTCTCGTGGTAGTAGTCATTTAGCTTCCAGTATTATTGGTATGGTTATCCTGCATCTAAAAGTATATATGGATCTGATTATATACTTATTATGTATCAGTTTTACAACAACAACATCAGCAAAGCCTTAGTCCCAAAATAATTTGGGGTCGGCTAACATGAATCATCATATTTCATTGTGAAATTAAAGATGTGAGGGAAAAAAGGAGAAAGAACTGTCCTGCTTATGTACTTGATTTGAATCACACAGATTCAACACAAGAAGCAAAAGAAAACTAATTCCTTAATTAAAAAGGAAACTAAATCCTAGACTCTACCTTTAAATACGACTCCTAACTTAAAAAGAAGGGAAAACTATTCCCAGCAATTAACTATAAAACTCTTAAATTAAAAAGGAAGACTATTCCAGCAATTAATTAACTGACTAGAAAAGACCAAAATACTATGAAATAAAATATAAACGCAGCCTATCTTAATTTGATAACTTGATTATTATGCCTTGAACTTGAAAACATTATGATGCTTCTAATGCTCTTGTATTTGCTTTTCCTTGAGCTCTTTGCGTCCCGCATTATTCTCCCCTGGTTGGAGAAAACTCGACCTCGAGTTTTGAAGTGTCGTAGTAAAAGAATCCACATCAGAATTTGGTAGTTGCGCCGGTGGAGCCTTATCATCTAGAATAATGCATATGGGAGAAGGATCCAGAGAAAAACAAGGGATCAAAGTTCTCTCCACTTCTAGTTCCTCTAGATCATCATCTACATATGTTCCATAATCAAAGTCATCTTCATAATCATCTCCCTTTAGTTGCTTATCTTGAAATTCTCTTTTAAAACTTCACTAGCCCAATAGACCGGGGGTGGTTGCCCTACTTCTTGAACTCGAGCAGTCCTTATTGGTAGCCTTAAAGGGGATATTGCAGGCTGGCCAGCTTGTTGATCTTCTTGACCATGCAGAATGTGCAGAAATTTGCAGAACATGCAGAATGTGCAGAATGTGCAGAACGTGTAGGACGTGCAAAATTCGCCGAATGTTCTGTGTAGAACGTGCAGAATTCGCAGAATCTGCAGACTTTGCAAAAGCTAAAGAATGTGCAGAACGTGCACTAGCTGATGAATCTGCAAAAGTTGCAAAATAATGTGCAGAATTTGCAATAACCGAAGAACGTGCAGAAGTTGCAAAAGCTTAAGAACGTGCAAAAGTTGTAGAATGAGCAGAGCTTGCAAAATTCGCAACAACTTCATCTGGTTTTTTTACCGTAGCACGTTTCTTATACTTGTCTTCTATAACATCTAGGCGAATACCTATATTGTCAAGCCGTTCAGGATTAAGAGGAGTATTGCGTCTCACTCATTGTTAGAAAACGCATGTCTGAATAGTCTTTCGGAATGAGGATGTGACTTAGGCTCTTGATACCAAATTGATGCAGAACAGAAGCAGTTTTGATGCAGCAATCTGCTTGTGCTGCAAATTCTGGCAATAAAGTAGCAATAAAAAAAGAAAATAAAGCCTAGCTTCACACCAAGGCAATCGTAGGTGCACCTAGGTTTCTTGAGCACCCAAGGAATTTGAATCACGCAGATTCAACCAAGAAAAGAAATTCTTGCTGTAAAATTTCTTTATTCATAAAATTCGAATAAACAGTAAAGGTATTACAAGCTTTTATAAGCCGAGTATATCCTAAACCTCTAAGGAAAAGAAAAAAAAATTCCTTAATTAAAAAGGAAATTAGATCCTAGACTCTATACCTTTAAATATGACTCCTAAATTAAAAAGGAAAACTATTCCCAGCAATTAACTATAAGGCTCCAAAATTAAAAATGAAGACTATTTCAGCAATTAACTAACCGACTACATTAACCCTGCTCTAGAAAAGACCAAAATACTATAAAATAAAATATAAACGCACCCTATCTTAATATGATAACTTGATTGTTACGCCTTAAGCTTGAGACATTATGATGCTTCTAATGCTCTTGTATTTGCTTTTTACCTTGAGCTCTTTGCGTCCCGCATCATTCTCCTCTAATGATGCGGGATGCAAAAGTCTCAAGGAAAAGCAAATATAAGGGTACCTCATGCTTCTTATTTTGTGCAAGTTTAAAGGCGGGGCCTAATCAAGATCTCTTGAGAAGCCAATTTATGTTATTAGAGTCATTATTAGTTTAATAAATTGTTGGAATATTTATTCAAGTTTTCATAATATTTCACGGTAGTTTAGTCATTTTATTTAATTTCTGGGAATAGGGTTTCCTTATTAGCTTTGGAGTTTTATTTAATATTTAGAGTTGATCTACAAAGGATTAGTTTGAGTCTATGATTTAGTTTCCTTTTTTAATTAAGGAATTAGTTTTCTTTTCCTTCAAAAATAAGTTTCCTTAGAGGTTTAGGAATTAGTAATTACTCGATTTAATAAGTTGTAATACCTTTAGTTTTATTCGGACTTTATGAAAAAATATATTTTCCAGCAAGTAATCGCTTTCTTGTGTTGAATTTGCGTGACTCAAATTTCTTGGGTTCGCTCAAGAAACCCAGGTGCGACTACGGTTGCCTCGGTGTTAAGCCGGACCTTGTTTTCTTTATTTATTTTACTGTTTTATAATCTGATTATAGAACAAATCGCTTCTTCTGCATCAATTTGGTATTAAGAGGCTAAGTTGTGTTGTGACTACTTGTTGTGAAAAGACTTTTCTCTAATAACAAGCTGGATGCGATCCTTCTTCGGATCCTGGATAACTCGACAATATTGATTTTTGTATCGCTACTATAGAAGGGCAAGAATCAAGGAGCTACGGTGAAAAAATTTCTAGAAGAAGTTGATGCGAGATTTGCAAATTCTGCACAATCTGCGAACTCTGCAAAATCTTGAAATTTTGCAAATTCCCCACACTCTGTAATTACAAGAGTGTAACAAACTGATCAGCAAGCTGAAATCCAGGAGGTAGTGCTAGAGTCCAAGAAGTAGGGTAACTCTTGGTCAATTGTACAAGTGAAGTGCTTGAAAAAGAATCTGAAGATCACCAAGTAATGTAACTAGCGGAAGATAATTATGATGATAATTTTGATTATTAAATTTATATCGATGATGATATAGAGGAGCTAGAAGTGGAAACAAAATTGCCCCCGAACCCTTATCCCATAAATCTTATTCTTGATGATAAAAGTACATATTTGTACAACCTATTCAAGAAGGAGCACATCTAGATTTTGATGTATCTAAAACAAGCCAAGATTCCAATGAAGAAGAGGCTGTTTAGGCGTGCATTAATCCTAATATCATTCCTGTTGATTCAAGAATTTGTGGTGAACAACCAGCAATTTTAGGAATTATCTCAAAGGAGTTTGCTTCGACACAGGATAATAAAGAAATGTGCTACATGAAGTATTCAGCTATCAGAAAATCAACGGATGTGTAATCATTTCAGAATGCTTATTCAAAGTCATACGGGGATGATGTATCGAGCTTAACTCATGACGTGGTCAAATATCCAACAGAATTTGATATTCCATTAAAGTGTTTTATATGAGATGAATATTTAATTCCGAAATCGTTTGTTTAAGGCCTCCGTCATCGTGGACTTTTGCAAGATTCATCACATGAACACATGGTTGCAGATTAGAAGCTCGAGGATTCTTATACTTTAATATTTTGAAACTCGAGATCGAGTTTTCTCCAACTAGGGGAGAATGATGCGGAATGCAAAGGCCTCGAGGAAAAACAAATATGATTCATCAAGCTTCTTATTTTGTGCAAGTTTAAAGGCGGAGCCTAATCAAGATCTTTTGAGAATGCAATTTATTTTATTAGAGCCATATTATTAGTTTAATAAGTTGCTGAAATATTTATTCAGTTTTCATAATATTTTAAGTCAATGGTAGTTTAGCCATTTTAGTTAATTGTTGGGAATAGGTTTTCCTTGTTAGCTTAGGAGTCTTATTTAATATTTAGAGTCAAGATCTATAAAGGATTAGTTTGAGTCTAGGATTTAGTTTCCCTTTTAATTAAAGAATATACCAAGAATATACCAATATTTCTTAGAATGACTTGTGTCCTTTCTTCTTTGGGGCCCTAGCTTTTCACCCCAAACAAACCTACAGAGTTGCTGAAAGTGGAGTTGATGTCCAGCATAAGTTGTTGTTCCTGCCACTTCCTTCCCTTCTTCCGTGGCTGACTATGCCTTACAACTATCAGTGTCGAATTACTCCCTTCGTTACCTGTGTTAGACTACTACCAAAGAGGTGTCATGTTTGCCCAAATTTGACTAAAGTATCATAGGTACACGTGCAGTGATCTTTACTTGCATGCTAATATCTGCTCAACTTTCGCAGCTGTTATTGCAACTTCTCCTGTTGGAGTAGTGGATATATATGCTATCTCGCATATTAAACTACCTTATATAATTTCTAGTATAATGTGCTCTTGCAAATAGTTTAATGTCCTTCGATAGTTATGGGGGTTTTAAATTCCATTTCCATGTAATTACAGAGTGCATTTTGATTTGCACGCTGTAATTTCCTGTAAGCAGATTATGGATGATTCCTAATGTGGGGTGTATCATTGCACATCTTACCTAGTTATGATTTTTAACAATGTTAAAATGTTAATGAGTATTTTTTACTCATGTAGGTGCATCATCCATAATGGCAGCTCGAGGAGCTCTTTGGAATGTTTCGATCTTCTCTCCTAAAGGCAAAGTGCCCATAGAAGCTGTGAAAAGAGAGTATGTTAGGAAGGTATGTGCACAGTATAACAAAATATTGATTTTTATTGTACTAGGGTATCAAATACTACTTCCGTTCGCCTTCTAATACCAAACTTTTTGCAGCATTGCTTGATATTCTAAGATGGTGACTGCTGTGAATCTCCTCCGTCCTAAAATGTATGTCCAAAAAAATTTCAAATTTTCCCTTGATCAAGAACAAATTTGAAATTTTTTTAGACATTCATTTTGGGACAGAGGGAGTAGCTTAACGGTTTTGGAGGTAATGATGTCTGATCGACTGTTTGCTTTCTGATCTCAGTGCATCTTATGGGACAATGATATTAGAAGCACAAAACACACACTGAAGGAGATGATTATGCACTATACTTCTCTGGAACTCCCAGAGGGTAAGGCAGTGACCAAATCAGAAAACTCAGCAGATATAGCGTAAGCTTTATTTTTGTCCCCTTAAAAATTATATTTAGATCATTTTATAAACTCAAAATATTTTTGCCCCCTTTACAAAAAATCCTGGCTCCGCCACTTCCTTATCATGTTTCTTCACTCCGTCTGAATATATGATTACATGTGCTATATAGTTCCATTGCTCGTTATTTTGTCGATTCATTGTAAACCAGTTTGTCAAGTCCATCACCTCCCTCTTCCCCCAAACCTACCCTCAAAGAACCCCTATTGTAGCTTTTAGGGAATTTGCCCCATAAGTTCCTTTTGGAACAAATCACTTCTCACTGAGTTTCTCATTGTATTGAAATGCCCCATAAGTTCTCATGTTGTATTATGTATAATACAACATTTAGTTATGCAGTAGTTTAAAATCATAATACTGCATCCGCACCACCGCCACAGCCCAGCTCCGCCGCCGCCGTCTGCTATCGCCGCATGCCGGATTCCGGTCAATTTTCGCCGGAATCCGGTCAATTTTCACCGAAATCCGGCAATTTTGGCCGGAATCCGGCCGCCGGTCGCCGGAGGTCGGAATCTGGTCGCCGGTCCATGGGCTTCGGACTCCGGTCACCGGCGGCCGCCGGAATGCAGTATTATGGCCTTAATTGATGTTGTATTTTCGAAACATAATACAACATCATAAAAGGAACTTATTGAGCATATATTTAAAAAAAAGGAACTTATGGGGCAATGACCCTAGCTTTTATGTGGAGTTCATGCTATTTATTTGATTACTTTCCAGGCGAGTTTATGGGGAAGAAAACTACTACAAACTTGTCAACAAAAACAGCCTGTTTGGTGGAGTTGGATAGCTTCAAGTTGTTGTATGCATGAAATTTAGCCTAGCCTCAAGTAACGATCGATAACATTGAAAATCTACAGTAGCTGTTATTCAGAGAAGAATGTGTGGTATGCTTTTGGAAGTTATAGGTGGACTTGCTCAGGTAATTTTGGTCATCCCATGGCTAAAGTTTGATCTCTAATACACACTCTCCACATTGCACTTCTCGTGGGAAAAACTCTTCTCGTGCAGCTATTTCCGGCAACCCTTTCTGCAAAAGCGAAGTGCGGATATATGAGCAGTGTAGGAACCATTTGTAGGGCAAACCTCACATGCATTTTGAAAATCAAGTTTCAGAGATTTTATTTAAACTGAAGGTTAGCTTTGGAATCCAAAAAAGTGTGATGGGGCTTCACCCATTTCTACCCCCCCCCCCTAATTATCATATAGATATGGTCCATTTTTATACATTCCAGGGTTTCTCTGAATTTGAAAATTATTACTTGCTAAGTTTCCCTACCCTTGGCGGGAGAGAAAGACGAGTAAGCCGGAAAGGCCCTCACTTTCAGTAACCCCCTCAGCCCCAATAAGAGGAATAAGAGCAGGGAAGCAGATTTGTTATAAACTCAATAAGAATACGCCGCAATCCCACAGAAAGCCATCACAATCCGGAACACGCCGTTCTTATAAAGAGAAAGGCGCTCGTCCATTGAAAACCCGTTTTGTTTTTAATAGACACTCCTACCGAATCAATTGTGATTGACCAACTCAAAGCTCACGACGGTGTATCTGTATTTGGCGGAGTAGGTGAATGTATTCGTGAAGGAAATGATTTTCACAAGAAAATGAAAGACTTTAGAAGTAATTACGGTCTTCATCCCCATCATTAGATGATTTAGACTTATTCATTATTATGCATTACAACTGCACAATAATCAGACGATTTAATTTAATAGTCCAAATTTTATTATTTATTCTCACAAATGGATGACCCCGATGGTGTGGGGTGAAAGGAAAAAAAAAAAACAATTATAATAAATAGTCAAACAACTTAAATTATAAAAAAATAAGCTGGAACTCACAATTTCTCGCTAGCCAGATTTACTTTGTATTTATGAATCGTGCCAATATCATCTGTAACATGTGCACCAGTGATAATTCAACGATTATATATTAATGACCACTGATAATTCAACGATTATATATTAATGATGATGTCATGATAATGTTAGCCCTAATAACAGTAGTTGTTAAATCTCATGTGATACAAAATATGTTATACAAAAATGATACAAGTAATCGGATTGAAATATTATTGATACTTGTGATACAAAATACTCCCTCCGTCCCATTTCAAACTTCACTTTTTGCCAAAATGGATGTCCCGTTAAAAGCTTCACATTTTCTAAAATGGCAAAGAATCTTTACTATTCCACCCATTAATTCTCTCTCCTATTTTACTATTATACTCACAACACTTTTCAAATTTACTATTTTCTTCACTCATTCTCTCTTCTATTTTACTTTTACACTTACAATATTTTTTTTCCCACCTATTTTCTTAATTTGCGTAATTTGAAAAAAGTGTGAACCATGAACGGAAACAGAGGGAGTATGATATACGAAAGTTATACAAGTGATCTCGGTGATGGGATCGAGATGTTACAAGTTAAATTGTGGTTAGGGGTAACTGGTGACGCATGGACAAACATTGCCCCTTGGCCCTCCTAGTATAAATTCGAAAAGTAGGAAAATCAAAGCAAATACTCCCTCCGTCTCGATGCTTCACCATTTTTGTTTGGCACGCAAATTAAGAATGAAAAAAATGTTGTGAGTGTAATAATAAAATAGGAGAGAGAATGAGTGGAGAAAATAGTAAATTTGAAAAATGTTGTGAGTGTAATAGTAAAATAGGAGAGAGAATGAGTGGTGAAATAGTAAAAATTATTTGTCATATTTTAAGAAATTTAAGAAAGGTGAAGCTTTTAACGAAACGTCTTTTTTGGGAAATTTTTTGGGAAATTAGTGAAGATTTTATTAGGACTGAGGGAGTATATTGAATTAAAAAAAAAAAAAATACATAGCCCACCTACCCCTCCCAATCTACAAGCCGCGAGTCCAGAAAAATCTTCTCTTCCTTCCTCCTCCTTCCTCCTCCCGGTAAGATATTCCTTTCTCTCTCACACACACACACACACACACACACACACACACTCACAATCGACTTTCACAATTCGATCATGTACTTTAATTTAAGGTTTTTTTGATTTATATTTTCGTTAGTGATTGTTTCTTTCTTTTTTGGATCAGCGCTATTTTTTTTATTAATTCTTCAATCTCTTCCACGATTTAACTCTAACACCCTTCAGTCTTGTCGGAGATCTCTCCTTGATTGCTTATATATTGCATTTCTAGTCTAACTTACTTCAATTTAATTTTGTATGTGCCTATTATTCTGTTTTATTGACATTTATTTTGGGGCGGAGGGAGTACTAATTTTTATTTTTGTTATTAATGTTGAATTAAATTGTTCTGTGATTTGTGGTTTTGTTTTTGATCTATATTTCGAATTTCCAGTGAAATTAAGCTAGTTTTGGAGGGTTAAAAGGTAGGCATGAGTACCAAAATCCCTTTTTCTTTCCAGAACCATCTAAGTTGCTATGTATCATTTCCAATGGGATTGATTTTAGGTTCTTGCTTCATTGTGGGGTGAGGCGGCTAGGGTTGCTCCGCGTTTTAGATAGTCTCTTTTATCATCTTTTTTTCAGTTTATCTTTAAGAAATTCCCGTCAAAATCAAATTAATGTGGCTTGCAACTCAGATGGGTCTTTTTTACCTTCTTTTGTCATTTATCCAGTAAGTAGAATATGTTGAGCGGTAGATTGATCATTTGATATAATAAGCTATCAAGTGCATCACAAATGTTGCTTCTGATGTTTCGCTTTTTACGTAGGGAGACTCCTTCAAATTGGGTATGGGTGGGAGAGGGTACGAGTTAAAGTAGCCTTCTTAATGCTTGGCAATGAGTGTGGATCTCTGTTTGGGGCATGAGAGATGTCTAAGATGATATGTCATCGAGCTTTTTACTCTTTGGAAGGGTTTTCCGTCAAAAACAGTCAGAGATTGGTGTGTTTGGGCTAAGAATAAACCTAACGCATACCAATGAAACTGAAGAAAGATTTTTTTAAGCTCTCTCTCTCACCCGGAAGGGCCACAATCAATTGAAGCTAATTTATAAATTACACATAATCTTACAGCATGTCTAATAAGAGGGAAAGTTAGCCATTCCACATCTATATATTTTGTCTAAATTATCCTGTCCAACCTAGACTTGTAATTTGGTACCTAATAATTTTGATTGTTGTACTCCCCCCTCTATCCCTAAATGAATGTCAAAAAAAGTTTTAAATTTAAACTTTTTTCGACATTCATTTAGGGACAGAGGGAGTACTAGTTTGAAAAACATATACTCCTTCCGTCCCAAAATGATGTTCCTATTTACCTTCATCCGTCCCAAAAAGCTAGTCTCATTTGCAATTTCGATAGGTTAAAATCATTGAACTTCCATATTTGTCCACCAAGGAAGAAGAGGGAGAGAAAGCTAGTAGTGTCCATGAGAACAATTAATCGGGGTGTAATTGAGTAATAATTAAAAATCATTAAGGATAGTAATGTAAATGAAAATAGGTTGTTAAAATGTTTGATTAGTCAAATGTGACTTTCATTATGGGACAAAGGGAGTATCTCATAGTCAGACTAGTGATACTAGCTCAAGATAATTGGGAAAATACATTGGTTTTCAAGGTGCACATGACTTCTTAATATCCAATTGAATTCTTATTAACAGCACAGCACATTTAAGTGTCTTATCAAAAGAATAAAATAGCACATGTAAGTGAAATTGCTTCAATGGTTCTCCTATCTTAAGGATGGATGCAAAATGGTAGCTATCTCCTTTGTTTGATTCTGAGATTTGATGAATGAAGACTAGTGGGTTAGAAAACGAAAGAACTTTTTGTCTATATGAATAGATGTTTTGGAGCTCCAAGGAAGTATCTGGTAAGCATCCATTTAACATTCCAGAAGAAGTTGATACTGAGTTTGATAATGCAACTTTCTCACCATCATCATTAGGCACTGTTCACATGGATTAGAACCTATTTGAATCAAATTCAATCTTCTCAAGATAATCTGATTCCCAAGACGGTATTACGGAAAGTTTTCGTTGGTTGGGTGTTGGCATTGGGGTTCTTAAGTTTACAACTGAATGAGGTATGACGGTGCTTGCGCATGGTTATATATAGTTGCTTGTTGATTTATCTTTACTCTTTGTAACATGATAAATTATTTTGTATCCGTTGACCCCACAACCTCACCCTGTGCACTAGTTTTGGATTTAGTGGGTTTGAGTTATTCTCTTTTAGGTCCGAAGAAGTTAGTTTGTAGTCTTAAAAGCTGTTAGCAACTTTTTCATTTGCAGGTACTAATCATTATTCAGGTAAAGTGTAAATTTTGCAATCTTAAACAGAATATCAAAAAATAAGATACCAATATATTTCTTGGATATAGAGTGATTCAGAAATGTTATAAGGGACTTTTATTCATGGTAGGTCTGTGTCGCGGTAAGCTACACAAACATAAGAAAGCTCATACTGAACTTTTCTATTTGCTAATACTGATCATTATTCAAGGGTAATTTTGGCAATCTTAAACAGCATATCAAAAACTTGATATTATATTTCTTGGATATGGTGATCAAGCATTGTTTTCAAGGGGCTTTTATTCACGGTAGGTGTTTTATGTCGTGGTAAACTATTGTTACTATACAAACCCAAACTAGCTCGTAGGAAACCTTGAGCACAAGACAAACAGCAAACAAATAACCCTGCACATTCCAATGCGAGATATGAAATTAGAGCTAGTCTGCTTTTTAGTAGTGCAGCAATGAAGTAGCATTGGCTGGGGGTAAATTATTAGTTGAATTAGTGATGATATGTATAAGTTATATTCAATAGAGCAGTCTATATGTTGTGTGCATGGATGCGAAGAGATCTTAATTGGCGTACTGATGTCCTTGATTTGATAGTGGTCCAGGTAACAGATAGGAAGCGCAAAGTCTACAATGGTTCTAGGAATTATCCTAATTTGTCTAGAACACAAAAAGTATAACACAAAAATAATATAAAATTGGGAAGTGGTGTAATTTTGGGAGGGTTGGGATGGATATGGCCATATCTTATTATTGTTGGGATCTTTATATTCACGCTCGCACCGTATCCAACTGCTACCCGCGGTTCTTTCCTAGATTTTACTTTATCTTTAATTTTGTGACGTTTGTCCCTTGTCCTGTGCTGTTGGTTGATACTTTGATTTTCCTTTATCTTTAATTTTTTGACTTGTTCCTTGTCCTGTGTTGTAGATTGATACTTTGATTTTCCTGATGCGCTTCCATGCCCTGCATGATTCCTTTTTTATTTCTCTATTTTCACTTTATCTCGCACGTCTCTTACCTTTGTGATCTAGTGGATTGATCTTGGTCTGTCAACAAATGTGAACTGTAAACATTAGAAATGATACTGTCTTTTCTTATTGAAGACTATGCTTTAACACCGTTCTTCTACCTGGTAAATGTCTATACAACAACTGCGGAGGTAGACTATAGGTAAAGGGGCAATTGCCCCCTTGGTTTTAAGAAATAAAAAAATTAACCATTGCTTTTTGCCCCAATTAATTTTAGATTTAGGAGATTGAGTACAAAACATGTAAATTTGCCCCCATTTATGTAAGAAAAAATAATGCACTACAAATATTTTTGCCCCCTTACAAATTGGATAGGGACAAAATATGTTATGCGAATGTTTTGCCTCCGTTTACAGAAAATCCTTGCTTCGACACTGTATACAACCTTAAAATAGTGCTGGAACTTCAGACTATGGAAGTTGTGCTCTACTTGGTGCGTAATTATCTTATTTCTTCTGTTGAGTAACTAAGTTTGGGACAGTTGTCAAATATTTATGAAAGGTTTATGTTAAGGTTTCTGTTTGGAATCGGAATCTTGATAGTCCGATGAATCTGTGGCCATTTTTACTTGGATGGTTATTGCTGTTTATATGTGTACTTAAAACACTTGAAACTTTCGGATGGTGAATTTTCAATTTTTGTCAGCTCTAAACTCTCTTATAATTGGGATATGCTAATTTAGTTAATCTTATATCATCACAAAAAAGAACTATTTTATTATTATGGATTCGTTTACATTTTAGTTCATTGGTGTAAAAATCAAGAAGGGTTACCTTTGAAAAAAAGAGGGAAACCAAAAACACAGAGAAGGGTCCTTCATTGTATCAGTAGCGGGCAGAGTACTGAAGTTGATACTTAAATTTTATTTTTTGCCTGTTAATGGAAGTTAACATGGAATAAGTTGGTAACTTTTACTTTCATCCTTTTGTTCCAGGTGTTTGCTCAATTTCGTAGATTCTGCTAATAAAATTGACTAATTGAGGAGCATTGAGTACTTAGAAATATGGAGCTGAATTCTATCAAGGATGCATTTGAACGTGTTGCAAAGAAGCAGAAGTTGTCATCCGCTAAATCTCAGGAGGTTATTGAACAGATTAGCCAAGAAATAGGTCAGGCATTATCAAGAATGCAGTCAGCGGTCCATGATGCTTCATCCCAACACGATCACAAGTTGATTCTTAATGAATTGAAAACGAAGTTGAAAGAGATGGCCCCACATGGACAAATAGAAGGCACACAGAAGGAATTGAATATTGCTTTGACCAAGTACCCAAAGCTCCTGGAGAAATCCTTCAATCCTGATATATCCAAGTCTTATAGAAACATTGATGTCGATATCCACACAGTTAATGAGATAATCGCGTGCCACTTCTACAGAGAGGGTCTCTTTGATATCGGGGATTGCTTCATAAATGAAGCCCGTGAAGAGGTTTCTGTTGATAAGAAATCGCTGTTTTTAGAAATGTATGAAATTCTTGAAGCGATGAAATCTCGAAACTTGGGCCCCGCTTTGAACTGGGCCAGAACCAACCACAAAAAACTGGAAGAAACGGGATCAGACATTGAGATGAAACTTCACCGTTTGCAGTTTATGGAAATTCTTCAGAATCGTGGTCGGGACGAGGCTCTCAAATATGCCAGAACTTATCTTGCCCCTTTTGCCACCAAACATATGCCTGAAATCCAAAAGCTCATGGCATGTTTATTGTGGGCCGGAAAGCTCGACTCCTCCCCATATTCGGAATTTCTATCTGGGACTCACTGGGCTAAATTGGCCCACGAGCTGACCCAACAATTCTGCAATCTTTTGGGCCAATCTTATGAAAGCCCATTAAGCGTGACAATTGCAGCTGGTGTTCAAGGGTTGCCAACCCTTTTGAAGCTTATGAATGTTATGATTGGGAAGAAGCAAGAAGAGTGGCAGTCTATGAAGCAATTACCTGTGCCTGTTGATCTGGGCAGAGAATTTCAGTTTCATTCAGTTTTTGTGTGTCCAGTGAGTCGGGAGCAGGCAAGTGAAGATAATCCACCAATGTTGATGTCTTGTGGACATGTTTTATGCAAGCAGTCTATTACGAAGCTGTCTAAGAATAACAGTACGAGACCTTTCAAATGTCCATATTGCCCTTCCGAGGTTGAAGTAGCTCGGTGTAGGCAGTTGTATTTCTGACGTGACTGACTTGTACCCTGGTCCCTGCTTGTATCCAAGTAAGTCTCTCTCTCTCGGATGAGGTTTAGTTGCTATGTTGTGTTGTGTTGTGTTATGCAGTGAGAAAATATGGTGGTGGTATGGTCAAATTGTTATGTTGTGTTGTACTCTTTGATTTAATTGGTTTGTAAATAGAAATTCGTTGTACATTTCTTTCTGGTACAAAAAGTTCCTACTAGTTGTTGGTCCTCAGGTTGCTTGACAGTTGTAACGTTGGTCCTAGATACATAACGATACAAATGTCACAAGCTGTTGGGAAAAATGGCGCAACTTAACAAAATAAAACTATCACGTCACAAAGTCAAACAGTGGAACCACGGAAAAATAAATGAAGCCAAAATAACTAGAAAGAAGCAAGGAATTTATGTGGTTCAGCGAAACCCGCCTACGTCCACGGAGAGACCCAATTTCACTAATATGAGAGAAATTACACAATACAAATATGCCCACTCGTGCTTTTACCCAACACGAATAATTTGTACACTCCACTCTCAATATCCTAGTGAAATTATATATTCTCACTTCCTCTATTACTCTCTTTCTTATCTTGCATTCTACCATGATCTAGACTCCTCTCTTGCTTGTGGTTTTTCCTTGTATTTCAACAATGGCTCATCCTCCCTTTTTATACTCGAGAATTGACCATACATATACCCCAAGAGACTAGATTAATTAATTAATGTACATGCATATCCACACATACATTTTACCTATCCATACATGAACCACCAAGTACAAATGTACTCAACATCCTTGGTACATGTATCGATAAAACCAATGCAAGTTCATCCCACTTTGATTCTCAATGTGAGGAACATTTCCAACAATCTCCCCCTTGCGAGCACATGAGAAGCAAAGAACCATCATAGAGAGCCCTTAGAGCATTATCCCGTTAGTAAATAACTACTAACGAACCATTGGCATTTCCCTTGTTACATAATTCCGAATCAAGAAATATGGTCCCACTCCACTTGATTCATAAATTGCCGCCAATGCTATGTGCAACTGAAAAAACTTGAGTCGACATTAACAGTCGGCTCCAAAAGAGAACTTCGATCCAACCCTTTTGCTAGCACGATTTACCTTCTCACCATCGTCTTCTTGGAAACATGTCACTTGTGAAACTGCTATACTCGCATCTGATTCATGTTTGAAGGCCTTCATATTCTGTGCACGTCGTTTCCAACATTTCATCGAAGTTGAAGTACTAGTCACCGTACTCCCCACAAGACGATACAAACCTCCACACTCTTCTCCCTTTAGTAGAACCTTTCCATTGTCAATGATCTTTAGAACTCCCCCTGCAATAGAACATGCGTAGCCTTTGGAGTCTAATTGGCTCAAGGATATTAAATTCTTCTTCAATTTTGGGACATAAATCACACCACCCAAACATCGAACCGCTCTATCAAACATTTTGATTTTTACGGTTCCAACCCCTTTGACTTCACATCGATACCCATTAGGCAAGAATACCGAACATGTCTTCCTTTCTTGAAACGTATCAAAATACTTTCGATTAGAGCAAACATGGTAAGAAGACCCCGAATCTAATATCCATTCACTTTGAGAAGAATGTCAATGTTGGAGACTGTGAGAACATCTCCATCATCAAATACTATCGCCGAAGAACCATCATCATCAACCTTATCCTTATTTTTTCTATTAGGACAATTTCTCTTAATGTGCCCTTGTTCTCCACACTTGTAGCACCGTTTTCCACCGTCCTTAGATTTGGACCTGCTATTACCACCAAATCCCTTGACTTTTGTCCTTTCCCTTTGATTCGCTCCATGAGAAACCAAAACTGAACCTTGGTTGTCTCCACCTTTTGGCCGCTTCCTTTTATCATTGGAAATTAGTGTTACTCCACATCCTCCATTGTCACCGTATCTTTGCCATACAGAATAGTTGTGACCAAATTATCATACGAATTCGGAAGTGAGGTAAGAAGCAACATTGCCTTGTCTTCTTCCTTAAATGTCTCATCAACTTTTGCAAGTCGATCAAGGAGCCCATTGAACACATTCATGTGATCCATTAAATTCCCACCTTCTTCCATCTTCAGCCGATACAACTCCCGCTTCAGATTTAACTTTGTGGTCAAGCTTTTGCCGAGATATAACCTCTCAAGCTTCTCCCACAAACCAGGTGTAGAATCTTCATCCATAATATTATTAATAATATTATCCGCAATGCAATGACGAATGGTACTTGCACACTTTGACTCGATGTCCTCCCAATCGTCGTCCGTTATTTTCTTCGGCTTCCCATCCGCTCCCTTCAACGCTCTTGCTAGACCACGTTGAACTAGGATGTCCTTTACTCTTCTTTGCCAAAGAGTAAAACTTCTCGTTCCATCAAACCTTTGAACTCTAAAGCCATTTACTTCGTCTGCCATGATAAACCCCCAAGCCGAACCTTGGGCTCTGATACCACTTGTTGGGAAAAATGGCGCAGCGTAACAAAATAAAACTATCACGTCACGAAGTCAAACAATGGAACCACGGAAAAATAAATGAAGCCAAAATAACTAGAAAGAAGCAAGGAATTTATGTGGTTCAGCGAAACCCGCCTACGTCTACGGAGAGACCCAATTTCACTAATATGAGAGAAATTACACAATACAAATATGTCGACTCGTGCTTTTACCCAACACGAACAATTTGTACACTCCACTCTCAATATCCTAGTGAAATTATATATTCTCACTTCCTCTATTCCTCTCTTTCTTTTCTTGCATTCTACCACGATCTAGACTCCTCTCTTGCTCGTGATTTTTCCTTGTATTTCAACAATGGCTCATCCTCCCTTTTTATACTCGAGAATTGACCATGCATATACCCCAAGCGACTAGATTAATTAATTAATGTATATGTATATCCACACATACATTTTACCTATCCATACATGAACCACCAAGTACAAATGTACTCAACATCCTTGGTACATGTATTGATAAAACCAATGCAAGTTCATCCCACTTTGATTCTCAATGTGAGGTGCATTTCCAACACAAGCCAGGTAGGTACGACACATTAACTGCACCCAGCCCCTGAGCCAAACTTGAAAGTGAAAATGTTCATGATTTTTCCAATTAAAAATAATATTTTCAAAATATTTTTTATTCAAAATTGACATTAATTTTGAGACGGAGGGAGGAGTACCGCTTGGCATTTTAAAAAAAGATAGTCCAATGTTCATAATTGATAATTGTTAGGTTAATTATTCCAATGTCTAAAATTTATGAAGTGTCTATGCAGGTCTCAAGTTCCAGTACTTTACTCTCTTCTCGGAGAAGAGGGTAAATCAGTGTGATCTCTTCATTGTCGTGAACTTTAGACCTGCATAGACCTTCATATAATCATCGAACATGAATTCCGGGTACCTTGCTTTTGCCTCTTCTCCTATCAATTCTTGTGCTGGAGAGATCACAGCATCACCACCGGGCACCAGCAATCACTCCGCCCTCTATGCTCTTGTACTTCCTATTGGTGATTACCTTAATTTACATAAATATTATTTTAATTTTGGGTAGAGTAGTTATAGGACCCGTAGTAGCAGGAGAGGAAAGTTGACCACAATCGAGTGGCGCATTGGGGAACATCAACCCGGCCACTTCCGGTTCTTTTGGACCTGAGTCCACTCACCTTGTAAAGACATCAAGACATTCCCCAAGATTTGACACATACTGTGATATCCCACATCGTTAACGTTTTTGTCAATTTCATTAACTTTATAAGCAACCGTCCATTATTTTTAACGTTCATCCAAAATTACCCTGGATTATAACTTTATGTGAATATAGTATATTAATTTGCAACTTTTGATTCTATATGACCCAAATTCTAATTTGGGTGAACTTGGTGATAGTACGATGTAATTTGCCCTATTTATAATTATAATGATGATCAGGGTCGGCCCAATGCCTAGGCAAGTGAGGCCTGAGCCTTAGGCCCCCTAATTTTGGCACTTTTTTGGGGCCCCAAAATTTAGGGACTTAGTGGTAATATATCAGGAAGTGAGGGGTCTCATTGAAAAATTAAACTCAATAGTCAATAGTCAATCCACACGCACAGGCACAGAAATCTCACAGTTCTCACAATTTCATGAAGAAGAGATGAAACGAAGAGACGGTCCAGACGAAATTGCGATCGAAGCCACCACCCAGCCACCGCACCATTTTTGCCAAGGTATTTCGATTCTCTGATTCTCTCCCTTCATCAACTTTTCCTCTCTCATCTCAAATCCTCCAAATTTCTAAATCCCTAACAAATTAGGGATTTTGATTTAGGGTTAAATAATTTATTTTATCCTAGATTAGGGTTAGTGCTTTTGATTTAGGGTTAAATTAAATTTATTTTATCCGAAATTAGGACATTTGATTTTGGGTTAAATAATTGATTTAAGTGATAAATTTGTATAGGAAAATAACATTTGGAGCTTTAAGCTTATCTTGAAACTTGGAACTTTGAACAATTTGAAGCCTTGAAGTTGAAGGCAATATATTAATACTCCTATTAGATTTGTTAGAATTATTTATTGGGTTTTTGGGTTATTTTTTGCTATTGTTACGTGTGTGTATATTTTTGTTTGGTAATATTAGATTTGTTGGAATTATTATAGGTAGACAAAATGTCATCACGAAAGTATCCTTGTGGAAATGAAAAAAAGAAGAAGCAGCAAAATCAAGAACAATTAACGCAAGCTTTAAGTGGTTCTCTTAACAAATATTTTACTTCTAGTAAGTTGGGTGAAAGTGAAACTATTCCCGTTAAAAATTTGGTGTGCGAAGAAGCGATGAATGATAATCCTAATGATCCTGTTAATATTGTTGACCATGGGGAAGGTCCGGAAAGAGAAAGGACTAATAGTGACATTCCTCCGGCTCAAGAAGACTATGGAGAACCTTTAGACATTTATGATCCAAATAATTGGAAGTCAATTGATCATAATCTCGGAGACTTGTCGGTGGAAAAAGGGCCAATAAGAGTTGAAATGGAAGAATCTGAATATCCGAGGGATGATTCAGATAAGAAGCGACATTTTTCAAATGTTCATTATACTCGCCGCTTGCCTAATGGAGAGAAACAAGATAGAAAATGGCTTGTGTATTCAAAATTCTCGGATAAATTGTTTTGCTTTTGTTGTAAGCTTTTCAAGGATAAAGTGGGAGATTCTCATTTAACTAGTATCGGATTTGAGATTGGCACAATGTTGGAAACAGACTCAAACAACATGATTCAAACAATGAGCACATAGTTTGCATGCAAACATGGATTGAATTGGAGACGAGATTGAGGCGTAATCAGACAAATGATAAAAGTGTGCAAGAACAAATTATGAGAGAGAGAATACAATCGACAAGTTTTCATACGAGTGATGGCGGTTGTTAAAAGTCTTGCAAAAAATAATTTGGCATTTAGGGGAAATAAGGAAAAGGTTTATGAAGAGGGTAATGGAAATTTCTTGAGTATGATTGAAATGATTGCAGAGTTTGATCCTGTAATGCAAGAGCACTTACGGCGTTTTCAAAACAAAGAAATTCAATATCACTACCTTAGCCACAAAATTCAAAATGAATTGATTCAGTTGTTTGCTGATGAGGTGAAAAGTGCAATAATTGAAAAGATAAAAAAGGCAAAATACTTGTGAGCACCCCAACCCGGGACCTAAAGCGTATCCCGAGCTTGAGGAGCCCAACTAGGAAATCTCCTCTCTAAATTTAAAAAACTTTTAAATTCCTTTTAAAAGAAAACCCATTTTCAAATACCAAATTAAACCAACTAATAATATCACCACTCCACAACTTCCATAAACCATAAAATGATTTCTTACATCGAAACTCATACTTAACTTTGTTTTACAAAAGAGTTTATACACATCTTCTCAAAAGAGTTTTACTAAATAAATACACCCAGACAACCAACTTATACACTTAACCTGACAAGTCCCCAAAAGCAAAAGTCCACAATTTAACCCCGGCCTCATTTGGTTCCGAGTCACTGTCTCAGCACAATCTAAAACAAGAAAGGGAAGGGGTGAGAATAAATCTCAATGAGCTATTATGAATGCAGCAAGATGCCAAACAAGATGCAACACATAGCATGGTAGCACATAACACATTATAAAAGCGGTAAACACCTTACGTTACCTCATTTTACCTTTTCCCGTCTGAACAATAAGTCGTACAACGTGGGAGTAAAACTCCACTCTTTGGTGAATTGCCTCCAGCACATTCACCTCTTATAGGACTCATACTCCAGAGATCCATATAAGAAAAGATACCTATAATAGAGTATCCAACAATAAGATCGCTAAGCGTAAAGCTTTAGGCTTAATACGAAGCATTCCCCGTACACCAATCGCAACAGTGTCAGCAAAGCCTTTTGGGTCAATACGATCGTTAGCACACCCACTCTGTGGCCACAGAGGGACGGTCCCAGTATGATGAACCTTCAATCACTTATAGAACAAATCCATAATTGATTGAATTCCATTATACCCCGAATATCAACATGTTCAAGCACAATATAGATACTTGAAACATAATCCACAAAAAGGGATAATCATATAACAACATGGTAATGTATACTCATGAAATCAATACCATAGTGCAACAACCATTTAGTACACTATGCATCATAATATAACAACATGGTAATGTATACTCATGCTAATCAATACCATCAATGAATATAAATTCAAGTAAGGTAACCATATAACCAAATAATCCACACTTGGGATGCAATGTAACAACAAGTCAAATATTCCACACTTGGGATGCACATAAGTATGTCTAATAGTCCATACTTAGAATATTATGATAACCATATAATCAATAATTCCACAACTTGGAATAACAATGCCACAAGGTGATACATACCCATTACTAACTAGCTCAATAGTGAACCTATAGCTTCTATACTATTGCAACTACTCACCAAAGATATGGAGTAAGTAAGGCCACTATGTATCATAAATCATTCCTACATTTTCATTATACAACCTCGAATAACATTAATAAAAGTTCAAGATCTATTTCCCAAGTTGGAACTATTTTGGTGAAGTACTAATCAAACTTAACAATTGTTTCCCGGACAATGATCCATATTACAAGGTCCCGATAGAGATTCAAGTTAAATTATTAAATTGTAGTCACAATGCTTAAGTAGCCCAAGTTCTACTTTAATCTAAGCTGAGAAGGGTTGATTAATCTCCGAAAGTGATTAGGTTCCATTAATTTATAGTGGTTAGGATTCTCAATCCATCCTACAAGATCATTATACAATAAGACAAGGCCTCTATGAAGGTTCAAGCTCAATTTACTAAGTGGGAGTCACAATCTATAAGGGACCAAACAAGGTTGCTACACAAATTCGGTTCGATTCAAAGTTCGCTTCGGGGTCTTGGGCGACCGCCCATACCTCTTGGGCGACCGCCCAAGAGGGTTTTTCAAGCAATATAGTTTCTGGACACATGGGCGGCCGCTCATGCCCCTTTGGGCGACCGCCCAAGTGCCTGGGCCAGAAATTCCTAAGTTTTCCTTTTTGTCTCTTACCATTTTTTCTTTCCTTTACCATACTTCTTATACTCATGAACACCAAGAATTTCCTAATTCAACAAGGTTATCATAAAATCATATAAACCCAAAATAAGTGATTCTAAATTATTTATCATTATAACCTTCACCCATTTCAAATCCTCTAGGTTATCTTCCAAGATCACAAACTTCATTCTATTCCATTTACTACCCATTCAACTCCTATAAAATTCCCAAAGCATGAACCCAACATCAAAGAACAAGGAGAACATTAAGGAGAGTATGAACAAGTAAGAGAAGGGAAATCATAACAACTCACCTTAGCCAAAATAAGAGGAAATGAAGCTTTTCTAGGCTTGATCAATCCCTTGAGATGATCCACTCTCAAAAGGACACTTGGATCTAAAAATGAGCAAGAAATGATCTTGGGATAAGTTAAGAGAGAGAAGCTTTCACCAAGACTCTTCCATGGAGAATGTAGAGAAAAGAAAGAGGAAGAAGATGAAAATGATGAGAAAAGGAGGAGGGAGGTCGGATGGTTGAGGGAGCATGGGAAGGGGTATGGGTGTTGTTGACAAATGAGGAGGATGGGGAGTGATTTAAGGAAAGGGTCCCCCCCCACAACTATCCTACCTAGGCTTTCACCAAAAGCCACTTTCATTTAAATTTTTCCCAATGTATTTAAATTAAAATTCTCCTACTCAAATATTTATTCTTCATACTTAATTCCTCCTTCCCTATTTTATTCATGTTTTTATTATTATATTTCTTTTTGAACATTAATTTATTTTCCTATCATTTATCCTAATATAAGAATTCGAGTATATAAAAATGGACACATAATATTAACAGTAATATTAAAGGCACACAATATGATATTAAAATTAGTGCCTAGGGTTAGGGTCGTTACATTCACTCCTCCTTAAAGAAAATTCGTCCCGAATTTTAAACTTGATTACCTTAATGATCCATAACAAGGGGTACTTTCCCAAACATTTCAATTTACCACTTTCAACTAGTTTCCTCAAGTCATGATTCTTATGTACATTATCAACACCCTACAATTAAATCCCGGAATTGAAATCCTAATAACTCTCAACGTTTTCCCCACATAATTCAAATTTGTCTAAACATCCTTAATTGCAGAATTCCACACGTACGAAGGATCACAAGTAAATTTTCTCATACCAATCTTTAGATAATACCCATTCAATGCTAGACTAAACTGCTATTATACTAAACTCCCTTAAGATTAATAGAACTTCTCCAGTTGAAAAGAAATTCAACACACAATCTATTCTTCAAAATTCTGGATAATCTCCTCATCTTGTGACTATCCTCTAATCCTATTAAATTCTGAATCACCGTTGAACTTCCCTTAAAGTCTCCACATTCTATGGGTCTAACTTGACTATTTGCAACAATATCTCGCCTTACGACTCAAAGGATACACTTAGCGACACATAAATCTTTCGGCTAATCGCATTCGAAATCACAATAACTTTTACGGATAATATAAAATGACGCAATTAAAATCTTTTAATAGTTCCAACCATCTCTTAGGCTTATAGATCTCTCCCCCTCGAATAATTAAATTCTCCAAACTCATAGGGTCGGTCACAAATCCCAAAAAGGAAACTTCAAGAAAATAGGATTCTTACTTAGATAACGCAACACAATTGTAGTCACTCTTACGTAAGGAATAAGAAAATTTCCGCTCTATCTAAGTTAACTTCCTCAAAGCATACGTTATCACTTTCACATTTCTCTTAATATCACAATCAAATCTTCCTTTAATACGCACTTATAATTCACAAAATTCTCACATTCATTAGGTAAGGTAAGGATAGGATCTATAGTTACTTTATTCTCCATTTCTACCAATATGACCCATTCTTATTACATCTTACACCATTGGTATCCTTCCGAGTTATCTAAACCAACGGTTTTATAATTCTATAGAATTCCTTAAGAATTCCTTTAGTAGCACTTTGCCAACCTCAAAGATTACGGACACAATCCTCGTAAGATCCATAGTAACTTCCAAGCTTAAACTATAGAACCCCAAATTTTGGAAACTTCTCGAGTCAACTCACACTAGCTAACTTTGCATACAAGTACTTCTCACCAAGGATTATTAACCCTATCCTCCAATGATTTTCACGATCCTCTCGGAACTTTAATTAACAAAGAGACCCTCAATTCTAATTACCATAAAGCCATCAAAATAAGGCTTAAAAATTCTGCTTATCATACTTAGAATCAACACATACGATACCTTGATGAAAATACAATTACCATCTACTCACAACCAGCACGAAAATTTTCCGGAAAGACTTCTTATGCAAGTCTAACACCAACCAAATACCTTTTACACTTTTTAACCAACATTTTTCTGGTTTAAACGCATATATAACAAGAATACCATATAAAGGTTTATCTATATCAAATACCAATATAATCACATTGGGTATAGAAAAGAAGACTCATTTCTTATGATAGTCTACCAACATAACAACTACTTAACCCTCCAGGTCAAGTATATCTCTTATTTACAAATTGGTAATCATACCAAATCAACTGGCAATACATACTCAGTCATGACCACATCACTATCGTGGTAAATCAAGGGAGGTTCGAGGTATCCTCTCATAAGAGCAGAATCCTCTAACAATAAAACAACATCTCAAACAATGTATGTCACATATAAGCAAAATGTGATGCCAAACATAAATGATATGCAACAGGATCTATAAAATATGACCCCTAATTCTGAGACAGGGAATATACCTCTAGTAACCTCTGAGGAAGCTATCTCTCCTAGGTTCGAAACATGTACTCGACCATAGACCTTCTCTTTTGGTTCTCCTTCGCTATCTCTTTTGGTACCACCTCTTTGTCGTCCACCCGGTTGACCGCTGCTTGAAACTCGTCCTTGAAGAAACTTTGGACAATTCCTCCTAAAGTGTCCCATTTCTCCACACTTAATACATTTACCTTGCTTACTCCAACAATGATCTTCGGTATGCCCAATCTTCTTGCAAAATTTACACTTCATCCCATAATGTTTGGATTTTGGCCTAGATGAAGAAGCTACAACAAACTCTCCTCTCACACTTCCCGAAGTTAAAGTCCTCGTCTGTCCTCTACCGATTTTGGATCCTTGTCCTATACACTTTGGCTTGTTTCCAATCTCACTTCCGGATCTTCCACTATTTTCCTCAATGTCCTTCTCGACCTTATATGCCCTATCTATGAGTTCCGATAATCGATGAAACTATCAATCCATAATTTCTTCCTAAACTCACTCCTCAAACCTCGTTACAAACTTCGAACCCTTTTCACTTCATGCGATACCAAATGAGGGCAACACTTAGCTAATTCCTCAAACCTGACCGAATACTGATTCACCGTCATGTTCCCTTGTTTTAGTCTTAAGAATTCAAGCTCCTTCTTATCCCTTGTAACCATGGAAATGAAATAGTCCTCGAACTGTTGAGTGAAACTATCCCAAGTGCGGGGCGTATGATCCCGCTCCCAACTTTCCTTCACAATCCGCCACCACTGATCAGCTAGACCATCAAGTTTGAAAACGGCATACCTAACTTTCTCTTTGTTGGGACTTTCTATAACCTCGAAAATCCTATTCATTTCTGCTAACCATTTTTCTGCCTTTAACGGATTCGGATCTCCGTAAAAGCTCGGTGGGTTCATCTTCATAAATCTTTCTAATCCATCACTTTGGTATCCCTCAGGTTGATTCGGAACTGATCCTCTAGTCTCCATATTATGTACAAACATCCTGAACAATTTCATCATCTCTTCATCCTGATTTCCACCTATACCCATATCTCCTTCATTTTCTAGAACCTTTCGCCGATCATCATTGCTTAGGCCATTAGAACGAACTCCCGCATTAAACACTCGACGTTAATTACCACACATTCCCACTTAGTCTAGACATCTACCCTTGACCTCTAAACTAAGCTCTGATACCAACTGTGAGCACCCCAACCCGGGACCTAAAGCGTATCCCGAGCTTGAGGAGCCCAACTAGGAAATCTCCTCTCTAAATTTAAAAAACTTTTAAATTCCTTTTAAAAGAAAACCCATTTTCAAATACCAAATTAAACCAACTAATAATATCACCACTCCACAACTTCCATAAACCATAAAATGATTTCTTACATCGAAACTCATACTTAACTTTGTTTTACAAAAGAGTTTATACACATCTTCTCAAAAGAGTTTTACTAAATAAATACACCCAGACAACCAACTTATACACTTAACCTGACAAGTCCCCAAAAGCAAAAGTCCACAATTTAACCCCGCCTCACCGGGTTCCGGCCAATTGTCTCAAAGACAATCTAAAACAAGAAAAGGGAAGGGGTGAGAATAAATCTCAATGAGCTATTATGAATGCAAAGAAGATGCCAAACAAGATGCAACACATAGCATGGTAGCACATAACACATTATAAAAGCGGTAAACACCTTACGTTACCTCATTTTACCTTTTCCCGTCTGAACAATAAGTCGTACAACGTGGGAGTAAAACTCCACTCTTTGGTGAATTGCCTCCAAAGCACATTCACCTCTTATAGGACTCATACTCCGTAGATCCATATAAGAAAAGATACCTATAATAGAGTATCCAACAATAAGATCGCTAACCGTAAAGCTTTAGGCTTAATACGAAGCATTCCCCGTACACCAATCGCAACAGTCTGTAAAGCCTTTTGGGTCAATACGATCGTTAGCACACCCACTCTGTGGCCACAGAGGGACGGTCCTGTGTATGATGAACCTTCAATCACTTATAGAACAAATCCATAATTGATTGAATTCCATTATACCCCGAATATCAACATGTTCAAGCACAATATAGATACTTGAAACATAATCCACAAAAAGGGATAATCATATAACAACATGGTAATGTATACTTTCATGAAATCAATACCATAGTGCAACAACCATTTAGTACACTATGCATCATAATATAACAACATGGTAATGTATACTCATGCTAATCAATACCATCAATGAATATAAATTCAAGTAAGGTAACCATATAACCAAATAATCCACACTTGGGATGCAATGTAACAACAAGTCAAATATTCCACACTTGGGATGCACATAACAGTATGTCTAATAGTCCATACTTAGAATATTATGATAACCATATAATCAATAATTCCACAACTTGGAATAACAATGCCACAAGGTGATACATACCCATTACTAACTAGCTCAATAGTGAACCTATAGCTTCTATACTATTGCAACTACTCACCAAAGATATGGAGTAAGTAAGGCCACTATGTATCATAAATCATTCCTACATTTTCATTATACAACCTCGAATAACATTAATAAAAGTTCAAGATCTATTTCCCAAGTTGGAACTATTTTGGTGAAGTACTAATCAAACTTAACAATTGTTTCCCGGACAATGATCCATATTACAAGGTCCCGATAGAGATTCAAGTTAAATTATTAAATTGTAGTCACAATGCTTAAGTAGCCCAAGTTCTACTTTAATCTAAGCTGAGAAGGGTTGATTAATCTCCGAAAGTGATTAGGTTCCATTAATTTATAGTGGTTAGGATTCTCAATCCATCCTACAAGATCATTATACAATAAGACAAGGCCTCTATGAAGGTTCAAGCTCAATTTACTAAGTGGGAGTCACAATCTATAAGTGGACCAAACAAGGTTGCTACACAAATTCTCGGTTCGATTCAAAGTTCGGTTTCCTCGGGGTCTTGGGCGATCCGCCCATACCTCTTGGGCGACCGCCCAAGAGGGTTTTTCAAGCAATATAGTTTACGGACACATGGGCGGCCGCTCATGCCCCTTTGGGCGACCGCCCAAGTGCACGGGCCGAAATTCCTAAGTTTTCCTTTTTGTCTCTTACCATTTTTCTTTCCTTTACCATACTTCTTATACTCATGAACACCAAGAATTTCCTAATTCAACAAGGTTATCATAAAATCATATAAACCCAAAATAAGTGATTCTAAATTATTTATCATTATAACCTTCACCCATTTCAAATCCTCTAGGTTATCTTCCAAGATCACAAACTTCATTCTATTCCATTTACTACCCATTCAACTCCTATAAAATTCCCAAAGCATGAACCCAACATCAAAGAACAAGGAGAACATTAAGGAGAGTATGAACAAGTAAGAGAAGGGAAATCATAACAACTCACCTTAGCCAAAATAAGAGGAAATGAAGCTTTTCTAGGCTTGATCAATCCCTTGAGATGATCCACTCTCAAAAGGACACTTGGATCTAAAAATGAGCAAGAAATGATCTTGGGATAAGTTAAGAGAGAGAAGCTTTCACCAAGACTCTTCCATGGAGAATGTAGAGAAAAGAAAGAGGAAGAAGATGAAAATGATGAGAAAAGGAGGAGGGAGGTCGGATGGTTGAGGGAGCATGGGATGGGGTATGGGTGTTGTTGACAAATGAGGAGGATGGGGAGTGATTTAAGGAAAGGGTCCCCCCCCCCACAACTATCCTACCTAGGCTTTCACCAAAAGCCACTTTCATTTAAATTTTTCCCAATGTATTTAAATTAAAATTCTCCTACTCAAATATTTATTCTTCATACTTAATTCCTCCTTCCCTATTTTATTCATGTTTTTATTATTATATTTCTTTTTGAACATTAATTTATTTTCCTATCATTTATCCTAATATAAGAATTCGAGTATATAAAAATGGACACATAATATTAACAGTAATATTAAAGGCACACAATATGATATTAAAATTAGTGCCTAGGGTTAGGGTCGTTACAATACTTCTCAGTTATACTTGATTGTACACCTGATGTAAGTCATGAGGAACAAATGTCTTTAGTCATTCGTTGTGTAAATGACACTGATTTCCCCGTTAAAGTCGTTAAAGTTGCAGAGTATTTTTTAGGATTTATAAAAGTTGATGATACAACGTGAATGGGGCTCTTTTCAGAACTTGAAAATGCTTTATCTCTTTTGGGATTGAACATTGAAGACATACGAGGGCAGGGTTATGATAATGGTGCTAATATGAAAGGGCATCGTAAAGGTGTACAAAGTAGATTGCTTAGCATCAATCCTAGAGCATTTTAAACACCTTGTGGTTGTCATAGTTTGAATCTTGCATTGTTTGATATGGCAAACTCATCTCCTAAGGCTAGAAGTTATTTTGGTGTGGTTCAACGCCTTTATACACTTTTCTCATCTTCAACAAAGCGGTGGGATATATTGAAAAGGCATATGAATGGTCTTACACTTAAACCTTGTCTCAAACTCGTTGGAAGAGCCACATTGAAAGTGTTAAACCAATCAAATATAATGCCTTCAGAATTAGGAGGATGAGTTTTTAAGGAGTTGCAGCTTGTTAAACATATTTTGCCTTCAGAATTAGGAGGGCCTATCCAAGTATTGAATTATTTGAAACAGAATAATGATTGTTTTCCAAACACGAAAATTGCTTACCGAATCCTGTTGACTATTCCGGTTACAGTTGCATCAGGGGAAAGAAGTTTTTCGAAGTTGAAGTTGATAAAGAACTATCTTCGAAGCACAATGTCTCAAGAACGTTTGAATGAGTTAGCTATGATATCTATTGAGAAGAATATAGTTGAAAAAGTTGATTATTCTACTTTGATTACTGATTTTGCTTCTAAATGTGCCAGAAGAGTGACGTTTATGTAATACTTAATTTGTAAATATGTCGTATGTTATGCCCATGATTTTGTTAAACATATTTTGTTTATTATCTTTTACGTTTGTTATTTTTTCTTAATTTAAAAAAATAGAAGAAATTATATTAGAAACTAAAAGGCCCCATTTCCAAAGTTACCGGCTTAGGGCCCGAATATGACAGGGCCGGCCCTGATGATGATGTAACTCCTTATTCTTGACTCTTTAACACGTAATTTATGTGCGCAAGTAATTGTTAGTGGAATATATAGCAAGAAAGAGGGAATTAAAATGGGAGAGTGACCGAGAAGTTCTAAAAAAGTATCATAATGTCCGAGAAGTTCCTTCTTCATGTTGTAACATAGATGCAGTATTATATTCACATATGAGTGAATATAATAATATTGCATGCAGTATTATATATTACTGCATAAGAACTTCCAGGTCATTTCGATTTAATGAGAAACTTGAGGGAAAGTGATTTGTTCCAAAAGAAACTTTCGGGTCAAATTCCCAATTAAAATATGGCTTAATGGAGTTGGAATCAGGATAGTGCAAAGGTAATAAGACTTTTCCTCAAATATTCAAAGATGATTATTTGTAACCCAATTTTATTAAATAATACGCTATTATATTCAAAGATATAAAAATAAAATTATTATTTTTTTTCACAATTTTTCAAATTTTCTTAAAAAATAATCAAATTCGCTCATATACCTAAATGTATATAACTAGAATTACTCTTAATTTCTTAAAAAGAAATTAAGCAACATAGTGCAAAAGGACTGAAATCAGAACACAATACCTTATAGTGACGCAGTTTGGGTGTGGATTTTTATGGAATTTTGATCTGGACCTGTATTTGTGTGTGGGCTTTTGGATCTTATTTGTACTTTTATGCAGAATGATTTGGGATGAGGGCGTCATGGAATTATTTCTTCACTTTTATCATTGTTTAAAATGCAGATCAATAAATACGACATTTATTATGGCACAATGAGTAAATAATTGAAGTATCAAATTTGTTGTTAAGATGGGTGTCAATAGGGAACTGCTATTGGTTGGATAAGACCAAGATCCTCTCTAGTCAAGTTAAAAAACAAAAAAGGGAGTAGCATGTAGTAAGTATATATCACTATGGATATGAAAAAGACATGATGTAAGTGTGAGTGTTTCACATATATTTTCCAAGAATGTTTTTTTAATTATTAGGATTTGTATCTTTCTTATTTTTAGAATATATTTGTAAATATCTCTTTAGTTTATTTAGTTATTTATTTTATTGACTAACCTACTAACAAAATATTGGATTTATTTAGTGTTTATTTTGGTTATTTTCTGTAGGACTCTCGCACAAGGAAAGAAGTCTAAAGAAAGAAGGATTGCTTGAGTGGTTAAGAAGATAAAGAAGTCTAAACTCAAAGATGTGTTCCTCAAGCTTATCTCATCCTAAACCGTGGGATTCCTTGGTATATATATGAACATCTCAGTTCATTATTTCTTGTGCCTTTTACTTTACAGACTCTATTTGCTGAAGCATTGAAGCTTTTGAAGAGTCCTATTTTTTGTGAGTTGTTTCGGTGATTTTGTCTTCTCTTTATGTTCTTTTTGTAATCGGTTCATAAAAGGTTTTAATAAGAGAAGTTTTATTGTCTACAGCAAGTTGCTGTAGATAAGTGTTAGTTTTTGTGTTTAAATTCGTTTTAATTTCATTATTCCGCTGATGTTTATCGCTGATGCTAGTGCTGGTGTGATAGCATCAGTACTCACATCAGGCGTCTGTAACTTCCTGTGCACTTCCTAGCCGCTCCATTTCTTTCAATTGGTATCAGAGCTCCACTCGATTACACTGAGTGAGATCCAAGAAAGAGTGGTCATTATGGAAGGACACTTGAATCAATACCGTCCTCCTGTTTTGGATGGAACTAATTATGCTTTATGGAAAGTTAAGATGCGTCTTTACATCAAAGCAATTGATGAAAGGGGGTGCCTTAGTATTATTGTCCCATGGTCTCCTCCTAACGTTTAAAACAAGAATGTAGTGGGTGAAACCTCTGAAAAATTCTACAAACTTAAACCTGAGGAAGACTGGACTACGGCTGAAATTACCCTTGCTAATTATAATTCTAGGGCTCTTGGTGCTATATCAAGTCATGTGGATGAACACATATTTAGACTTTTTATAAATCAAAATGTAGCAAAAATAGCTTGGAATATTTTGCAAGGTCATTGTGAAGGTGATGATAGTGTAAAGGCTACTAGGTTGAGAATTCTTATGACCAAGTTTGAAAACTTGAGGATGAATGAGATCGAAGACATAAAAAGCTATTCTGCTAAATTGAGAGAAATTTCAAACGAATGTCTCTCCCTAGGTGAGCCTATATCTAATGCAAGGCTAGTTAGCAAGATGTTAAGACATGTTACTGATAAGTTTAATATTAAAATTGATGCTATTGAAGAACACTACAATAATGGGATTAGATACTCTTGTGGGTAAACTAATCATGTTTGAGATGAACACATCTATTCAGCAACAACATAAGGCTGAAAGTATTGCTCTTGTTGATGCTCTTTCCAGTGCCTCCAAAGTTCCTAAAGAAATTGTAGAAATCTCTAAAGATATAGAGATTTCTGATTTGAATATTGAAGATGTGGCTTTACTCACCAAAAGGTTTACATCTTTTTTAAAAAACAAAAAGGATAACAAGTTTCCATCAGATAGCCAAAACATATCAACTGTTGAAAATTCTGAGGAGGATACTGAAAATACTTTTAAACAACCTAGAAGTTTTTCAAAAAGGAGATCTGATTCTGTTCAATGTAGAGTCTGTAAAGGCTTTGGTCACTTTGTTAGTGAGTGTACCAACACTCTAAAGTGGAAGGGGATGAGATTATGTGCGACCCTTAGTGATAGTGAGGACGATGATGAAACGCTAAACTTAGCAATCATGGAAATCTCGCCTCCTAGTCACAAACATCAAGCTGATGTAGCTTCTGATGTAGTCACATCAACCATCACATCTTCCGACTCTGTATTCAACTGCTTTAATTCTTCTGTTTCTGAAAAACCAGAGGATAAAGAGGAATGTGATGGTAATTTTGAGAAACTTCATGAAGCATATACTGATCTTTTTGCCGGTTGGCAAAAACGTATTGAAAAACTTGATGTTTTTGAAAAGGTCAATGTGAAACTCTCAACTGAAATTTCTTCTTTAAAATCTGATCTTGAGAGAGTTTCCATTGAAAATGACAACCAAAAGAATTCCATAGCCAAACTCGAAGTCATGCTCACTAAGCGTGATATTGAACTCGAAAAAACCAAAGCTGAACTTGAAAAAGCGAATGGGACTTTTAAAAAGTTAAACTCTGGAAAAGCTAATCTTGAAGAAGTTTTAAACTTGGGAATTCAAACTAAAACTGGTCTTGGCTATAAATTCACATTTGTAAAAGAAGATGAAGGTACCTCTAAATCTAAAGATTTTCAAAAGGTAGAGTCCAAACCTAGGAGAAGAAAGTTTGTGTGTCATTACTGTTTTGCTCCAGACATATCAGACCGTTTTGTTACCAAAGAATTCATGATCTTGGAAAATCTGCTCCGCAGATGAGTCCCCGGATGTACTCACATCACCACTCACATCATCAGAAATCTGGGCAGTTCATGTGGGCTGAGAAGAAGGATGAGGAGTGTAAGGTTGTTTTCACCTCTCCGAAGAGCAGTGTGTCTAGCTATTGGTATTTTGATAGTGGGTGCTCTAGGCATATGACAGGTACAATTGAACTCCTATCTGATTACTCTCATGTGAATGGAAGAAAAGTGAAATATGGAGGTGGAGGCCAAGGTAAGATTGTTGGTAAAGGAACCTTGAAGGGTGAGGGTCTACCTAATCTCCATAATGTTCTTCATGTAGAAGGCCTTAAGGTCAATCTCATAAGCATTAGTCATTTGTGTGACGATGATATTCATGTGAAATTTGATAAGCAAATCTGTGAGGTTTTTGATAAAACAAACCATTGTGTCTTTAAAGGATTTAAAACTTCTGACAATTGCTATAAGTTTTGTGATGTTATAGGTTTTGTTGAAAAGCTGGAGACCGCCAATGAAGAAGTTACAGGTTTTGTTGAAGAGTTAGAGACCGCCAATGAAGAATCTGAACAGAAAATTCTGGAGAGAAAGCAAGAGAATGCAGAAAAGACTGATGTACCCCGTGATGTGATCACATTGCAGCTCACATCAGCAGAATTTAATGGTTGTTCAGATTCAGAGGCATCTTCCAGCAGCTCAGACAGTGTAGAAGCAAGTATGGATAGGACCAGAGACATTTCAAGCAAAATACAAATGGACCATTCTATCTCACAAGTGCTTGGAGACGTGCATGCAAAGGTAAGCACCAAACCGAAGGGTAGAGTCAATTACAAAGACTCTAGCCTAAACTGGACATCTTCTGTGTTACCCAAGGTAAGTGTTTATCATTATTTATCTCATCTTGAGCCCAAAATTATTGAAATAGTAAAAGATGAGTGGGGTACAAATGAATTGAAGAGTAAAATTGGGGGTTGTTTTTATCTTGAAAATAACATTGTCTCTTGGTACAATCAAAACTATGCTTCTCACTCTATGGGCAGATGTTGCTCTCAATTATTTTGGATGATTAAGGACCACGGACATAAAAGTAATGTGTAAATTGTCTTTTGTGATAATCTAAGTGCTATATACATTTCAAAAAATCCTGTTAAGCACTCTCGCACTAAACACGAATACATTAGACATCATTTTATTCGAGACCTTATTGAGTATAATTTTTTTAGCCTAAATCCTATAAGAACTGAAAAACAGTTGGCTAACTTTTTCACCAAGGCCATTGATTTTGAGAAATTTTACACTCTAAGAAAGTCTCTCTATTTGTGTGTCTTTTGATGATGTGATCCCCTGTGTGGTCACATCATGATCTACACCTGTATTGTATATTATTAAAAAAAAAATGAAAAAAAATGCATGCATATTTGTTTAATTTGCACGATATCTCTCAGTGTGGTCACTTGTATTACATCTTTGACTCGTCTCCTCTCTGAATTGTGAATTCTTCTTAAAAGGTGTCAACAACTGTTGACTCAAAATTTATATTGGATGTCACTTGGTGGGTGCCTAATCTAAAGAGAAACAGCTGCTCCACTCATGGTATGAAGTCATTTCAATGTGATCAAAATGACATCAAGAGAAAGTTTGAGTCAAATTGATTCGAAAGAGGGCTATCCATGAAAGTAAAGAAGAGTGAAAGCTACTCAAAAATCTTTCCACACAAATTAAAAATGGGTGGGTGCATCCTAGAGGCCAAGCAAGACAAGATTTCAATTCATTGACTTTCTTAGAGGAGATGTGTCCCTTGATGTGATCACATCCCATACCACACATATACTGAGATTTATCCTTCATTTGCGTGTGCGTTATGCATCATTGTATAGTCATAAATTTAGGTCATAAATTTAGTTAACCAAGCAGTATATAATAGCTGGCTTTGAGACTATGAAGCTATGCCTCTCTAAGATGGAAAAACAGAAGTTGAGTAAGAACAGCAATGTTGGGAAGTAGTGTGTTAAACAGTAATACCTCTGTCCCAAAATGAATGTCCGAAAAATTCTCAAATTTTCTCTTGATTAAGAGCAAATTTGAAATATCTTGGACATTCATTTTGGGAGGGAAGGAGTACAAAATAGGATGCATATCTAAATGTTTAATAAGAATCATCTATAAATGCGTCCCCACTGTCTTCATATCGTTTCATATTCTGGTAAAAGTAGGTGTCAGCATTTTTTTTCTTGTCAGAATGTGTTGGAGAGTTGGTGTTGATGCTGTTTGGAGCATAATTCTCGTATTCAAAGAGTTAGTGTTGATGCTGTTTATTCTTAGCATGAGATTTTGATTTGTTGTATTGTTTTCATGTTTATGGGTAGAACAGGGACCAATGATATATTGTTTCATATAAGGATTGTAACCCTATGTAACTATTCGGATTATTGCACAGAATAATAGAGAGGCGGCGCAAGTTCATAACCCCAAATTCGATCTTTCTCTTTCGATTTTCAATTGCTTTTGTGTTTTGTTCTTGTCAATTGTTTCCGCTGCGTTGCGCAACAGTTAAATAGATGATAAAATATTGGGTCATTGCCCCATAAGTTCCTTTTTTTAAAATCTATGCTCAATAAGTTCCTTTTATGATGTTGTATTATGTTTCGAAAATACAACATCAATTAAGGCCATAATACTGCATTTCGGCGGCCGCCGGTGATCGGAGTCCGAAGCCCATGGACCGGCGACCAGATTCCGGCGACCGGCGACCGGATTCCGGCCAAAATTGCCGGATTTCGGTGGAAATTGACCAAATTCTGGCGAAAATTGACGGGAATCCGGCATGCGGCGATAGCAGACGGCGGCGACGGAGCTGGGCTGTGGCGGAGGCGGTGGTGCGGATGCATTATTATGATTTTAAACTATTGCATAACTAAATGTTATATTATACATAATACAATATGAGAACTTATGAGGTCATTTTAATACAATGAGAAAATTAGTGGGAAGTGATTTGTTCCAAAAGGAACTTATGGGATAAATTCCCTAAAATATTTGTCCTGGCCCCAAAAAAAAGTCTGTCCTTTTTTTGGTTCGTCTCTAAAGTATTGTCTCCATCCCAAAAAGACTGTCATGTTTGACTTCTCATATAGATTAAGAAAGAACTTTGATTTAAGCAATAAAAATTAGGTAGTCAAGAGGGGCATATTAGGGAACTGATGTAAATGATTGTTTCACTTTTGGAAAGCACTAAGACGCACTTTTTGACGGATGGAGTAAACACTCATTTTAATTTCAAGAAGATACAAGCAAGTAAAGCTATATCATCAAAAGGTTTGACTCGTCAAATGGAACTATTTTTGGGGACAATGAGAGTATTAATACCAAAATATGTGTTCAAGGAGGACTTCCATTTAAGGATGGTTCTAATCTTTTCAAGTCGATGTTGTATATGATATGAAGGTGAGCAAAAATGAGTCAAGCAGGCTTAGGAACCATTGGGCCATGATCCATTTTCAAGCTTTGTATTTGAGAAAAAAAAAAGCCTCTATGTCAACTACCAACATGAGGCAGTACTCAAAGAAATATGCAATAAGAATCCTACTTGGAGAATTGGAGAATGATTCATTGTTGATAAGGAAAGTAATGCATAAGAAAAATTCTTGTTGAAGAATGATTATGATCACTATAAAAAGAGACCGCACCCCTCATTGTTTCACACGGATTTTAGAGAGAGAAACGAATTTTACATATTTTCTTGAGTCTTTCTTCTTTTTTATTGAAGTTCAAATTATTGAATCTTCAAGATTGTTTTTATGTTTTTGTGTTCTTAGTATAGAACCACTTTGATCTTTTCGTAAGTTTTTTTATTTCTTTTCATTGTAAGTTTTCTTTACAATTTGTTCTCATCGGTTGTGTTTTATGAAAGTTTTCCAGCAAGCATAGTATTGCTGAAGTGTTTAAAATTCTGATTGTTATTCTGCTGCATTTAATACCGTTTGTGTGAGTTAGTTTACTATCAAATTGTTTAGACAGTTGTTAGAACACTTATGTGAACAACTGTAAACACAAGTGACCAAACAAGTTTGGTGAGTACTAGCTACAAAATCTTTCAAAACATGATTTTGGCGTTTCTGCAGATTTTGAGAAGGGTATTCATCAGGTACATTATAATTTCCATGAATTGTTCTTCAAGAACTCTTTTCCAACTCTTTTTGCGCATTTTCCAACCGACAAGTCTTAAGAAAAACTAGGTTTTTTCAATACAATGTAAAAACTAGTTTATACACCATTGAAATCGGATGCATGATCACATGTCGATGTTTTAAAAACTAGTTTTTTCCGTAGTTTTATGGCAAAAGCTAGTTTTTTTCTTTAATATGACTTTATTCTATCTTTTCCAACCTACTTTAAATCATCTAGATTATTGCAATCAAAAGAAAAAAAATGATCTTAATACTATATTAATTTGTGGTTTTCCAGATTGATTTACGCGGGGATATATCAGGTCTTTTATCCTCTCATACACAAGCTCCATTGCTTTCCCTCCACCACTTTGACTACGTGACACCAATCTTTCCATCCATGAGTAGATTTAACTCGGCAAAACAAATCATGAAAGCATCAAACACTGATAGGCGTCGTTTACTACAGCAAACCATATGTTACCATAGGCCAAGCAACTGGAGTTTCTCCATTTCATGGGGTTATTCTGCACATACATACGAGACAGTTATTGCTCGAAGTGTGTTAAAGAAACCTCTCGAGACATTTAAACCTTGGGTGATTGATGCAATTCCGCCTTTTCACTTGTTCAATGTTCGACCACTTTCAAATGATCCGTGTGAAGTTCCACATACATTTTCTTTTGTTAGGATTTTGGTCCCAACCACAATTGCTAGGTTGATAAAGATGCAAGCACAAAATAACAATAATAGCAAGAACAATAAAAATACGAAACAAAATTGGAAAAACAATGAACACAAGAGATTTACGTGGTTCACCAACTTGGCTACGTCCACGGGCGACGGAGAATCAATCCACTATAATCAAGAAGAGTACAAGGAGAATCAAGGTGAAAACCTTTCACACAATCTCACAATCTCTCACAATACAATAGTGAATAAACAAACTTGTTTCTCTCTCAATCTCTCTCTCAAGGCTACCAGAGAAACAATGACAAAACACAATATTTATATCTAGGGCAAACTTGGGCACAACAATTCACGGCTGCACATCGGGCCGGCCCATGTCTCCGGCAACCAACGCCGTGAGGCGCACGCCTGGGGTACCGGGCGCCCGCACAGGGGTGAGGTAGAACCACTCCCGACCCTCGGCATACGATGCGGCCGCCTCACAAGGCTCATGTGGCCGCCTCAAGACCAAGATACCGAGGCCATCCTCCTCGGCCACTGGGTGCGCACGCCACGGCCAGATGGGGCGCCCGCCTCGGCCCCTTCAACCCACGCAGCAGCACAGCAACACACAGCAACACAGCAATTGCAATCCTTGCCCAAGACCATTGCCTAAACCCATTTTGTCAATAATTATTGAGAGTCATCCCAACAATTCTCCACCTTGACGATCAATCCCGAAACAAGCTATCTCCAAGAGAACATCTCTATCTCCGCCGCCACGCCCGAAGGGCATCAATGACTAGTAACACCCACTAAGTCCAAGAACTTCTTGAACTTAGAAATCGAAACCTTCGAACCCGGCTTTGTCAACATGACCGCCTCAGTTATAATCATAACATACCCAATACAACCATCACTGTTCTTGCCATACACAATGCCCACACAAGCATTTGAATACGGAACCCGTGACACATCATCTTTAGACTTGGGACTATCTAAAGAATATAACCATTCCACCTGGCAAGCACCATTGATATCTATCGCAGCCACAAGAATACCATCGACATGAACAAGATAAATCAATGTGCCAACACTACAACCCATCAAGTAACCACCAACATCCAATTTACTCCTAGCAAAACCAAGGGTAACAATAAAAGTGTCGAACCTTTTATACCCATTTGTCGAGTTGACTTCTCCAAATCAAACACGGACCTCTCTAACAGGCAAACATGATCCTTACCCTCGACAACAAACCCTTCGGGCGGGCGCGTGTAGATCTCCACCTCAAGCAATAGATCTCGGATTGCCACAATGCTCAACAAGGCGTAAATACATGTGTGCATTACTACCGGTGAAATTACTCCATTGTAGTCTCCTTTGAATTTGTAGACCCACTTGCGGTGACTAATCCCTTCTTTGGTGGAGGTCTATCAAATTCCCATGTCCGATCTTCCATAGTAACCAACAACCTTGCGAAAGCAAAACACGACATAACTTCCTTGTAGAAAGACGACCTTCATGCACATAAACAGTTTCGCGGCGGACAAGACATAAGCAACCATCTTCTCAAAGTCATATCGAATGTAAGTACTATCATTCCTTCTTCCCCTACCAAGATGTTTGGTAGTCTCCACACCTTGTTGGTCTCCTCCTTCGGCTGGAGCATCGGTCGGAGTCACTATATCGAGACAAATCAACGGCATCCAAGTCACGTTCCACCCCTTTTGAGTTATCTCCAACTAACTCCACTTTTTGTTTGTATACCCGTTACGAGAACAATTCTTCTCATGGAGACGTAGAGCAACATCTCTACCAATCGGGGAACTTAGGCCTTGATAGGATTCCATAGCAAAGAAAACCACTCATCCCGGATATTTACTGTCAATCCCTTCAAGCGATGTGACCCGATGTCATGTCCCATGGTTGAGTAACCTCCGCCTCAATCGTTGACCCCGTTGCAATAGACACATCACCAACAACCGTAGACCCAAGAAGCTTATACAATGTCCCCACCTTCTTTCCCTTCAATGCCATCAAGTCACCTTTAGTAGGCGATAATTCGCCATTCGCAATGGATAAACTATACCCAAAGACTATCCAAGGTGCCTAGAGAAATCAGGCTCTTCTTTAGTTCGGGAACATACGACATTCTCGCAATTTCCGCACTACTCCATCAAACATCTTAACCTTAATAGCCCCCAATACCAACAACCTTGCATGCGGTATTATTCCCCAACAAAACTACTCCACCCGGCGGCCTTATATGAACAAAACCATGCTCGATTGGGACTAATATGATAAGAACAACCCGAATCCAAAATCCAACTATCACGAACCGGTACCGGATCACAAGATAAGCGCATCACAGCCATCACATCACTTTGGTGTTTTCAAGCACCACCCCAACTTCACCTCGGCCTTCGCGGTTGTACCACCCGTCGGTTTGGACAAAACCTTCTAATGTGTCCCTTCTCCTTGCGGCTATGACATATCACATTCTTTTGCCATTCACTTGAATTTGATTGACCACCCGAATTCTTTGAATTCGATCCCTTCCCCGTCTTCTATCGCTTTTAGCAATTAAGCCCTCACCTTAAGATTCAAAGCACTGGGAAGTCAAGTGCGTCTCAATAACCTCACGACTTAATGAAGCGGTCTTTTGATCTCTTCTAAAGCAATCTCTTCCTTGCCATACAAAACCTGTCTCGCGAAAGTGCATGTATTCCGAAGGTAGAGAACAAAGCAATTTTACCGCCAATTGCTCATCATCAATCTCGACAATCGACATTCTTCAAGTCCATGACCAAGCCATCAAACTCATCAAGGTGTTTCTCCAAGGACTCGCCCGATTTGAGTTTGCACTCCTCGAAGTTTCTTCAATAGAAGCAACCTCGTTACTAACACTCTTAGTCATGTACAATTGCTCAAGCCTAAGCCAAAGCCCCGCCGCAGCTCTTCTCTTCCACAACCTCTCTCAATACCTCATCTTTGAGGCTCAATTGTAAGAGAGATAAAGCCTTCTCGTCCATGTCGTCAACCCGTGCATCCGTCAAGTTTGCCGGTTTCTTTCGCTCTTCCCAAGCAAAGCCTCGACGCAATTTTTACCCACCAAGATTGCTCGCATCTTTACTTGCCATAGCCCAAAGTTAATCTTGCGATTAAACTTCTCAATCTCGTACTTCCTGCATACATCGTTACCAATAAGCAATACAAGATCCACAAACCGAGAGCCTGATACCAATTGTTAGGATTTTGGTCCGAACCACAATTGCTAGGGTTGATAAAGATGCGAAGCACAAAATAACAATAATAGCAAGAACAATAAAAATACGAAACAAAATTGGAAAAACAATGAACACAAGAGATTTACGTGGTTCACCAACTTGGCTACGTCCACGGGCGACGGAGAATCAATCCACTATAATCAAGAAGAGTACAAGGAGAATCAAGGTGAAAACCTTTCACACAATCTCACAATCTCTCACAATGCAATAGTGAATAAACAAACTTGTTTCTCTCTCAATCTCTCTCTCAAGGCTACCAGAGAAACAATGACAAAACACAATATTTATATCTAGGGCAAACTTGGGCACAACAATTCACGGCTGCACATCAGGCCCGGCCCATGTTCCAGCAACCAACGCCGTGAGGCGCACGCCTGCGGTACTGTGCGCCCGCCCGGGAATTGAGGTAGAACCACTCCAACCCTCGGCATACGATGCGGCCGCCTCACAAGGCTCATGCGGCCGCCTCAAGACCAAGATACCAGGCCATCCTCCTCGGCCACTGGTGCGCACGCCACGGCCAGATGGGGCGCCCGCCTCGGCCCCTTCAACCCACGCAGCAGCACAGCAACACACAGCAACACAGCAATTGCAATCCTTGCCCAAGACCATTGCCTAAACCCATTTTGTCAATAATTATTGAGAGTCATCCCAACATCTTTCTATTCCGTATAAAAAAATTATGGGAATGAAATAAATTGTCACGACCTATGTTTGAACATCTAGTCGTGGGCTACCGATTTGTTTTACAAGCGTTAATAAGTACGCAGATTACGTCACGAAAATTAAGGTGTTATCGCCAACAACAAAGCCTCCCGAGGTACTAATATTAGAAATCGTTTTCTCATATTTTAGGTTTTTGATTGAGCATTGATTCAACTCTGTATCTTCTTTTGTCATTTCTTTTTCAGGATGGAAAAAGCGAATGTTGCGGTGTTCTACAAATAGGTGACAAGGGGATTGCCAAGGTGAAAATTAGGTCTTGCCTCAAGGATGAGATAATTGCTTAATGTACGCTACATCAAATTTGTACTACCCCGTCCCAAAAGTTCAGTTTTGTTTTTTATCATGAATAAATATGGACATTAATTTTGGGACGACGGAGTCGTTTTGTTTTTGAAATTATGTAAATGATGATCAGAGAAGAGCCAATTTTTGTCAAGTTGGTTAATAATTGTTGTGATATTTTGCCAGTGTTAGGTTGAGAATCTCATAAATGAAAAGACTTATCTGTCCATTTGTAAATTTCCTAAGTCAAATCAAGAGTTTTGCATTTTGTCTTCTGCAAAGATTAGTCGCAAGTGGTTTAGTATAAAACACGTAAGTTATAATTTTACAAAAAAAATATTTTCTTTTTTTTTCTTTTTTATTTAATGAGCAAAAACTTTGTATTTATAACTGATAAATGCATTTATCAGCTAAGAATAACTGATAAATTTATCTGTTAAATAATTAATTTATCAATTGTATAACTAAATATCAAACACAAAATATTCTTTTAAAAAACTGATAAATGAATTTATCATTAAAAATAAGTGATAAATGTCATTTAAAAAAATAAAAAATAAAGTTTTTTGTAATATTCAAGGAGTTTTTTGTAATATTCAACTTATATGGTTTTTATTGTAATATCCATCTTTCAAAAGCAATTTTTGATAAATGCTCCAATAATTTATCGTTCCTCCGTGACTCAATATATTCAATAAATTTTATATATTTTTTTTAATTTACTGCTTTATACTTTATACATTAGACACACACACACACACACACACACACACACACACACACACACACATATATATATATATATATATATATATATATATATATATATATATATATATATATATATATATATCCATCTTTCAAAAGTAATTTTTGATAAATGCTCCAATTTATCGTTCCTCCGTGACTCAATATATTCAATAATATATTTTTTTTAATTTACTGCTTTATACATTATATATATATATATATATATATATATATATATATATATATATATATATGTAGTGTCAAATGAGAACATAACAAAATGAACGCTACTAGGAACTGTATGCACTTGTTTACGGTAGATACTTAGCTATCGTATACATATACAGCTTCATACGTATATGTATACAAAGAGTTAAGTATCACCGTATACAAGTGTATAACCACACATATATATTTGTATACGAGCTAAGTATTTCATCGTATATGTATACTGCCTATCAGATATGTATACGGTAGGGTAAATATCTATTGTATACAAGTGTATACAGTGATTCTCACTGGCTCTCATTTTAAACGGGTCTCACGGAAATAGCGACTTATATGCATATATATATATATATATATATATATATATATATATATATATATATATATATATATATATATATATATATATATATATACACACACACATAATATTTCTGAATAACGTTAAAAAATTAAATATGATTTTTATTTTAAGATAAATATTCTATTTATTGTTAACCTACAAAGATTGTGACAATAACCAAATCCCAATTCATCAGGTCCTTTTCCTGGGAACGTGATGTTTTCTTCTTTGAATTCCTCAAGTCCTGGTAGTTGGAAAAAACATGTGGTGTTTACTTCTTTGTTGATTAAGAAGCAATAATAATTGGGGCCACTTCCTCTCTCATATAGGCCCCTTAAATTCAATGCATGATATATCAGATTTAAAATATCAAAGATGTCCCTCGCTAGCAAAAGACTGAATTGTCATCTTATCCAAAATTTCAGTCAGATCTTATAACTGACATATAAGACCAGTTCCCCTCTTATAATTAAAGTATAAAATTCATTTTTTCACTTTTTTTTCATAAAAATAAAATAAATTTTTTAATATTTTATTAATGTTGACTCTTATGTTCAGTCAAAAAGGAATCAACTCTTATTATAACTGACTTATAAAACTACTTTATCTTTTATAAGACCAAGACTTGAGGAATTCAAAGAAGAAGAATTATAAGACCAACTTGTGTCTTATAACTACTTCATCTCATATAATTGACTTATAAGACAAAAAAATTAAAAACTTCAATAAATAGGGACTTTTTTTTTTTACAAAAATGGTATGATTTTCATTTTGGATATATTTTTTTATTGAGAATGGACATTTATTTAGAAATGGGGATAATTGTTTGGAGGAATGTTACAAATTGGATAAATTTAGGGGGTGTGAGTGCACATTTATAACTTATTTTTTAATGACCAAGTGGATGAAAGTTTAAATTGGAACAAAATTTCGTATACAAGGTTTTTTATAGACATTCCTTCCTACAATACTTGGAATTGTTCCCTGTTCTTCAAGATTCACCCCCACCAATTTGTTCATCTTTTCATTTATTTGTTCCCCCTACAATACAAACAGTTTTCTCCTTTTGCTCACTGGAGAGAAACAATTATGATGGTAGTTGCAGGTAATCCCACCGTCGTTGATTACCAGCAAAAATTGGAGGAAAAGTATAGCGCACCAATGCCATGGGTTGGCTTGTATGTAGCTGCAGCATCTCTAGTATGCACTCTTGCAATGGCAGCTGACATCTTCCATGGTTTCCGACACAAAAAGCTCTGGTTTCCTTGCAAATATTTCACTCTCAATGCTGCTTCTCTAACAGTAATAGCCATAGCAATGAAACTCCCCGTGGATCTCAACAACCCCATGCCAAGTGGTGTCGATCAGACTACAAAGATGAGCAGCAGTTCTTTCATGTGTATCATGATGGCTAATTTTATGCCTTCTCTCGGATCCATGAATAGCCGTGAACTTCTCTTGAACATCGTAGCTTTGGGTATCCTCGTAATCACTATTATTGTGAATGTTTCCATTCAATTGTCTACTGGTCTGATATTTGAATTCATATCCCTCTTCTATCTGTCTCACATGCTTTATCTCTTGACTCTAATAACTTCCTCAGCTTTAATGATTCCCATTTCGAAGAAGATTTTACGGTATAAATACAATCAGATGCTCAAAATAGCATTTACTGAGGAATCTGATCCTACACGGAGCTTGTCCACAGTTGAGAAACTGACAAGTGATGTGAGTAAATATTGGATTATGGCAGAAACAAGCAACCCTCAGTTTGTAATGGCTTGTTCTCCAACTTGCTCTGCATCTGGAGCAATCTGTTTTTTCATTGTGTTCTTTCTCCTAGGAAATCTTCCTTATTTAGATTTATATAATGGCTGCAGTCCTACTAGTCAGGAATGTGAATCAGATTACAAGTGGTCAGTTCTTCCGATTATAGCAGTACAGTCTATTGGGGCGCTAGTGGGTACAATAGCCCCATTCTTCAGATTATTTAGGGCATTTAGTTTCAAATTGTCCTTCAATCAGGGCAAGAAATATCTAAAAGTCTGCCAAATAGAGAAATATTGGATCCAAACATTGGTAGACTGGAAATCAAGCTATGTTTCTTTACACATTGGAGGACGTAAATGCCAAAAATTCATCCACGAATTTAAGAACCTTAGTCTGAACTTAATGATAGAAATTCAGATTTTTATAGTGATCGCATCAAAAATAACGCGACTTATCATCATTTTCCTGGTTGTTATATTTTCTTATTGTTGGTCTTCAAAAAGTCCTCAGGGATTAGAGTCGGAACATCATAATAGTGCAATGTCGGATCTTAACCGTTATGTCTTGCAACTTGAAGATGAGGTAGAACTTGCAAACAGAACCATAACCAGAATTTCCAAGGCCGTGCATCTGATGATTGAAGAAGCTAAAAAGAAACACCCCAGTAATCTGATGAAGCTACTTGAAAAATCTACGGGGTTTGATGGAGTAGCAAAGTTTGACAATAGCCAAGTTCTTCCTCTGCTTTCATCACAGCATCCAAATAGCTGGAGCTTAGTGGTGGCAACATTAACAAGCATTGCCATCGCACTTCAGACGCGAAAAAATGACACAGGTGATTGCTTGTTAAGTGGAATAAAGGAAGGTCTGCAATTGGTACGCCTTATTGAGGAAAGTTTAGATCCCAATGAGGAAAATTTGGTAAACGTCAGAAGAGCAGCTAGTTATGTTTGGTTACAAGTTGAGATCTATAATAAATGGATGGATGAGGACCTCCAAGAAAAGGCTCTTAGAGGAAAGACATCGGTTGAGATTCTCAACTGGCTAGGTGATAAAGCACAAAGGATTCTTGTGGAGTATCCAACAGATAGCTCCTTTCGAAAGGTTGTAGCTGCTAACTCTATGTACCGAATAAGCAAAAGTATCCTATTGGACCACGAAGGAACCGAGGGTCAGACTAACGAGATGTTGTTTACTGAGCTATCTGTAATGATTGCAGACATAATCAGTGCTTGCCTATCCAACATTCATCGTGTGATTGAAAAGAAGTGCAAAGCTAATGACATAGAAAAGAGGGAGGAAAATGTCAAGACTGCTGCTCAACTCGTTGGTCAAACAAAAGAGATCATAAAATTCCTTGAACAACGTGAACTTCCTGGCCTGGATTCTAATAAATTGGGGTACATTGATGAGTGGCATGCTTTCTTGAATCCTTCATTCATTGGTGAAAGTGTTTCTTCAAGCTCCACCGAGTTGCTAATAAGTATTAGTGTCGAGTAGCAGTGAGCTCTTTTAAAGCTGGTAGGTATGAAAATGTACCAGCTTTGTGTGAGTCATGTGACGTAAGTGTTTTTAGTCTTGCGGGCATTTGTTTTACAGATTTTGTTTCCTCAACCCTCAAGCACCTAAGTTTGTCGTGCTAAACGTTTTATTGCGTAGTTGTTGCCTGATATTGTCATTTTCTCTGTTAACTCGGTTATTGAGTGGCAATTTGTCAAGCATGTAATAATTAAAATTCTCTAACAATGATCTTTGATCCATAATAGTTAAGGAAATCCACCGATGAATTTTTGAGTACATATTTATAAGCATATTAATAATATAGTACCCTAATCGAACGACTTCATCGAGACACTAACACTTAACAGATTCTGTTTATCTATTGGTGCTCCATAGATTAGGGCAAGCTCATCGCTGATTGTCTGGTGGAAATGTATGGAGTAGTTTTTTATGTTGCAAATTGCAATTGAGAAGTATGCTTAACACAGATAAAATTATCGAACTCCTCTCTAGGAACTCCTTGCCTTCTTGCTGGATGGTTTGCAAGAAGATTTAAATCGTGTCAAGCAAAAGCCTTATTTTGAGACAAAAGATTATCACAGTTGCCCGGATGAGGAAGTCACAGATGAGTATTGGAGACACCACAAGGCTCGGAATGACTCGGTAGTTGTGGATGTCTGCCAGGTGTGCTTATTTACTTAATGGTGTGAATGGTTGTCTTCTAAGTACGTAGCTAATGTGATGAGAAAAATTTGTTGAAATCTAGACTTGATTGATTTATTCTGTTATTCTGCAATTCAGATTACACACTTCCTGTCCTTGAAACACTTGCTTAAAATTGATCTGGAAATTCTCTGAAAACAGCCCTGCAAATTATTTTGCTGAACTTGTTGTACCACTGATATTACTTCAATGAAACTGCTGCAAACTGGTAAGGGAAAATGCACTACAATTGCTGCTACTTGCTGATGTTCTGGACTTGAAATTGCTGTGCAGATTGCTGGATTACAGAATGTCAAAAATGTTGAATTCCGAACTTTGAAACTCACTCCAAAGGCACGTACTTAGTACGCTTTCCTTAAGACAATATTCGCCCTCTATCCGGTGCAAAAAGGTTACTGTGAATTATCTTCTAGGATACAATGGAGCCCGTCTTTTTGTTGTGAAATTGGTGCTCCCCCGTTGCAATCAAAACAAAGAAATCAACACATCCACACGTACAAGAAAGAAACAATCACACACAAGAACACAAGAGTTGTTTACCCGGTTCATTCACCAACTCGTGAACTACGTCCGGGGGCAATTGCCAAGCCAATATGTATTTTAATATGTTGCTACAATCAACTACAATATGTTCTAGGCCGAAATTATGCTTATATAGTTATACAAGGAAGCCCTAACTCAGTTTAAGAAGAGATCTAATCAAAAAGGAAACAAAATAAAAAACTGCTGCAGATTCGGACCGAGCGCGGCCGCCCTCAAGGCCAGCGCGGCCGCCCTCAACGGCAGAAGCTTATACACCCTCGTTGAACCTCCAGCGCGGTCGCCCTCCACCACGAGCGCGGCCGCTCTCCTTGACGATGTAAGATCCCGACGAGTTTTCCCTCTTGATTCACCACCCCCGACTTAGGCTCCTCCTCTTCCTTGTAGTTTAGGATCCAAACCCAACAATCTCCCACCGGAGACTAAACCAACAAACATAAAATCATCCATCAACTCCCACCACGGAGTAAAGACCTTCAAACACATTTCCCCCATCCATATTGGCTTGACACTACCGCACCTCTCCTCAAGTACTAAGGCGAGTTGAAACCAAGCGACGTTTCAACCTCTCCGTGTTAGATCGTTCTTGCCTCCCCAAATCGCCTTCTACCTTGATTTCTCCCCGCAAGTCTAACTTCGCCTTCTCCCTCCGCACCCACCTTCCTCGCAATGCCTCCCCTTGAAACTTGGACACACCTTGTCTCTTGCATCGACTGTTCTTGGTCTGAAACCGCTCTCTGTTAGGGCCCTTGGACTTCCACACCACGTTGATCAACTTTGAGTCCTCCCCAACATACCGTTTCTTGATGTCTCCCCTTTTCACACCAACAGGCCGGTTCTTAAGCCTCTTGCTCCCACCGGAACGAACATCGACATTGTAGGTAGAATACAACATCTTCCCCTTAACCCCACGAGCCAACACCTTAGCCCCTTTTGTGACTTCCCAAGACCCACCAATGAAAGAAACACCGTATCCTTCACCGTCAAGTTGTCCCACGTAAATCACCCTCCTCCTCAAATCCGAACATGCATCACGTCGTGTAGTTGTAAAAATGCCCCCATTAGGTGTCTTCATCATTACATCCCCCTTACCTTCGATCTTCAATGGTTGACCATCACCAAGATAGAGAACCCCAAAATCTCCGGTTTTTGTACCGCCTCATTGATTCTCGCATCCCCACTAGCATGACAAGAAGCTCCGTAATCCAACACCCAATCTTCACTGACCGCTCCTCCCCTAGGATTAATACATCACCACCATCATCCACCACGTTAGCACAACCACCTTTTCCCTGACAAATATAACCGATGTGCCCCAATTCACCACAATTGTAGCACTTGACCTTTTTCCCCTTAGGTCTTCCTTTTCCCTATTTCTCTCCACCCTAAGTGCAGCCCCATCTACTGACGATTCTCCCATTTTCTCCTTCCTTCGCAACTCCTCTCAGACGAGATCTCTAACCTCCGTATACACCAATGTCGTTCGACGTACTAATCGTTGTGACAAAGAACCTCCCAACTATCGTGTAATGATTTTAGAAGAAAACAAGCTAGCACTTCATCGGAGAAAGTAATATCAACACTTTTCAATTGGTCCACCATACCTTTGAAAGTGCCGATATGACTTGCCGCCGTTCGCCCTCTCGACATCTTCGCATTCGCAAACCTCTTTATCAAATGCACCATATTGATATTCGACGGCTTCTCATACATGTTCGACAGCGTTTGTAGCAACTCCACCATTGTCTTGGCCTCCATAGCGTTCCGTGCAACGTCGTCGGTTAGGGCACTCCTACCGCTCCTAACGCCTTCCGATCCAATGTCTCCCAATCTCCTTGTGACATGTCTTCGGGCTTCGTCTTCAAGGGTCCATGAAGATCCTTACAATGAAGGTAGTCTTCAATCCTTGTCTTCCAAAACGTGAAATTCACACCGTTGAATTTCTCGATTGAGTTCTTCATCTTGACTGCTTCACCAAAATCCCCAAAAAACGCGATTCAAAATTAATCAACTAATGAAAATTTTTGAATCCTCCGAACCAAAGCTCTGATACCAGTTGTTGTGAATTTGGTGCTCCCCGTTGCAATCAAAACAAAGAAATCAACACACCCACACGTACAAGAAAGAAACAATCACACACAAGAACACAAGAGTTGTTTACCCGGTTCATTCACCAACTCGTGAACTACGTCCGGGGGCAATTGCCAAGCCAATATGTATTTTAATATGTTGCTACAATCAACTACAATATGTTCTAGGCCGAAATTATGCTTATATAGTTATACAAGGAAGCCCTAACTCAGTTTAAGAAGAGATCTAATCAAAAAGGAAACAAAATAAAAAAGCCGGCAGATTCGGGACCGAGCGCGGCCGCCCTCAAGGCCAGCCGCGCCGCCTCAACGGCAGAAGCTTATACACCCTCGTTGAACCTCCAGCGCGGTCGCCCTCCACCACGAGCGCGGCCGCTCTCCTTGACAGAAGATCCCGACGAGTTTTCCCTCTTGATTCACCACCTCCGACTTAGGCTCCTCCTCTTCCTTGTAGTTTAGGATCCAAACCCAACACTTTTCACAGATGGATGCCTGCAGATTGCACTACCGAAGACACCCCTACCCCTGTGTATTCTACCAAGCCTTAAAAAGATCTTAAGATTGTACTTGGCCACAGTACAATCTCCTGTGTATAGAAGTAATAATAGAGGATAAGAAGTTGTTGTAAAGAAAGGGAAATAAGTTGATAACAGAGAGATGTCAATGCCTTCCCAAATATTGCTGAAACCACTTATCTATAGTGCACTGGTACCTCCTGGAGAAGTCACAAAAGTGACTGAATGAGTTTCATTAGTAAATGTAACTACCACTAACTGCCATTAACAATTCCTCCAAAATAATTCAGACCAAATCAGTAATTCAGCAACTTTCACAAACAGTCACAACTTATTCCATGTAACTATTTCTCTAATATTCATTAACCTGATTTCTCTCATCATATTTTGAAAATAATCCAACAAAATTACATGGCCAATACAAGCATTCATGTACTTGTCGTTGCCGCTACCTTCAACTGTGACTCGTTCCATAACAATTATTGTGTTTTATGGGGATGGGAGTAGCCTACCTATGCTATTCACTGTTAATGTCCTAAAACAAGGTTGTTGTAAAGATCTGTTCCAGTATGTTGCTTAGGGGTTTGACAAAATCCTAATTTTTGCTGAGGTCAGTCACCATAAGCTTTTGTTATTTTGATTCTATTGCCTTTTTGTACAAGGTTTTCTCAGGGAGTTGGTTCTCATTCTCCGGGTCTTTGATCATCGGTTTTATCGGTACTTGGACAATCCTGGGGAAATATTGGAAAGCTTAAAAGACGATGCATGCATTGTGGCATACAGACTTTCCAAGAAACAAGTGAAACTTTACTTGTAAAGGAGGTGAATCTAGTAGGTTTCTGTCAGCTTTACGCATGAAGTGTACGTTAAATGACACATAAGTTTGGTTATTATGATGTATAAGTCTCGTATATTTTGTGGCGACGTTGATTTCAATATCCACATACTCCCTCCGTCCCACCTCAATTGACACTTATTTCCTTTTTCGTCCGTCCCACCTTAATTGACACTGCCCAAAATGGCAAACTTTTTATTATTTTATATTCATCCTACCCCACCCATTTAACCCCTAATGAACATAATTAAACTAACTCTAATCTTAATTGGGCCATTAGTAAAAATCCATTTACCCAATCTATTTACCTAACCTAATCTAATCAGAGCCCACCCAAATTGAGAAAACCCTACCCCCACCCATTTGTTTATCATTTTTGTTCTTCACATTCATCTTCAAACCCTAGCCCCTCCTTCCCCGCCGTCTTGCAACCATCGATTTCAATGGATCTGCCATTTTTGAAGGAGACAAACCTAGATTCCATGGCTTCGTTGCCCGTAGATGATACGGTGGCGCCGATTCCTTCTCTTCTTGTCGCCGAATCTGAATATCCATGCCATGATTCGCCGGATTCCGAAGTTCTTTTGTCGATTCCTCGATCCTATTATGGAATGGTCGTTCCCGATATGCCGTCCTCTTACAACTATCACTCCGGTCAGATCCACTGTATTTTGACACCGAACTTCCTGAGACACAAATGAGTGATTCTGACGAATCGATTAGGGCTGAATTGGAGGCTCAATATGCTTTGACGGCTTCAATAGAGGTGAAGCCTAAGTCCATTGAATTGGCTGTTGAGGAATACCTTTCTTCCCTAAGAATGATAGCTTGTTTCTTACCAAAATGGTTGGTAAGGACGCCATTGACAGTTCATAGTATCTGGCTCAGGCTAAAGTTAAAGAGTACTTGGCTTCCTCTGCGTATCAGGTCATATCTCTACTTTTTCAATTTTTCGTGCATTTATGTGATTAAGAGTACAAAAATTGTTTGGAAATCTGTAGTTGGGAGTGAAATGATGATTTGTTTGTTACCATTTGGATTTGGAGTCATAAAATGCCTTGTTATCTTGTGACCTGGTTAAAAGGCTTAGTATTTGGTTTATGTGTGCACTATGATGATTTTGCTGGTTTTATGATGCTTTGTTGCCATTATTTGGAGTCTATGATGAAGTTGATGAGACTAAAATAAAATTGTTACTTAAAATTGAATAAGAACAGATGTTGCCTTGTGTGAATACATTATGCTGATTTTGTTGCTATTATTTGGAGTCTGTGATGAATTTGATGAGACTAAAAGTACCTCTGCTACATAAGATTGAATAAGAACAAATGTTGCCTTGTGGAAATACATTATGCTGATTTTGTTGCTATTATTTGGAGTCTATGATGAATTTGATGAGACTAAAAGTACCTCTGTTACTTAAAATTGAATAAGAACAGATGTTGCCTTGTGGGAATACATTATGCTGATTTTGTTGCCATTCTTGCCATTATGGGGTGTCTATGATGGAATTTGTGATTACTTGATGTTTTGTTACCATTATGGGTGGTGGTGTCTAAGATGGATGACGCAGCACGAAAGCACGATAGATTTCGTGATTAGCGCACTAATCACAAGAACTCTTCAAGCGAAGAATCCTCAAACGCAAGAACTGGAATCCACCAGCGATAATCTGGAATCCACCAGGAATTAAGAGAAAACTCTTGAAATTAAATATCATAAACTAAGTTAAAACATGCCTCCACATTGTTTAAATACTTCCTAAACCCTAAGAAATAAATAATAAACCAATGACTAAAATACCCCAAGTCTTAATGTCAAAAACTCAGCAAACGGAATTAAAAATCGGAATTAGGAAACACACGCACGACGCGAGGCGCCCGCCTGGGCTAAGGCCAGGCGCCTGCCTGACTGACAGTAACCATGGCCGATCCAGATCCTCCTTGAGGCGCCCGCCTGGTCCGGATTGAAGCGCCCGCCTCAACGCCAGAAAGTCCCCCCTCGTTACCTCCATCTGAGGCGCTCGCCTGGTGTTGCGTGGGGCGGCCGCCTGGGTCTCCTCCTGTATCAGTCTCCTCCACTTCTAAAGAACTCGACCCCGAGTTCACATCATCCCCAACTGCGAAAGACTTCTTCCGCTTCCTTTTGCCAGCAGCAACCTTGTTATTCAACCCTGTAACCTGTAGCTTAGCTTTGACAGCTTCCTTGACGGCTTGTACCTCCTTGACCCTATTTTCAGCCGATGGACTCACTTTCTCGTTCTGCATAAGCATCACGATCGGCTTCCCTTTCTCAAACTGTTTTTCAAAACGCAGTACAAGAGCTATGGCAATCTTATGTTTATCCCAAGTGAACATAAGCACATTATCCCTTCCCCGATACGTAATGTCATGATCATACTGCCAAGGGCGACCAAGCAATATATGACAGATGTCCATATTCAGAATGTCACAAACAACCTCTTCCTTATAATGCTTGCCAATGGAAATAGGGACCCTGCAAGTCTGTGATACCCTGACTTCTGAACCCTTATTCACCCACCCCAAGCTATAAGGTTCCTCATGGGGCTCAGTCTTTAATCCTAAATATCCAACCAACTTCTGCGACACAATATTTTCAGTACAACCAATATCAACAATCAAATTACATACCTTGTTCTTAACAGAACAGTGTGCTCGCAGCAGATTCTTCCGTTGGCCCTCGTCCTTGGAAGAAAATAACATCTGTTGAAGCACGCACCCGACCCTCTCACCGGACTCCTCTTCCGCAAACTCAGCTCCTTCATACTCATTGACCTCGGGCTCCTCCTCTTCGTACTCATGCAAAACTGCAGCAGTTCTCCGGGTGGGGCAAACATTCGATCTGTGGCCATATCCCTGACAACGATAACACTTATCCCCTGTTGGCTTGGCGTACGGATTTGCTGCTTTCTGTGTCGGAGCCTTGTTCACTGTGCTACTACTAGCGTTGACTGTATTCTTGGCCTGCGGAGTTAGGTCTTTATCAGTTACTACTTCAGAACTACCCTGCTGCGGAAAACTGCGAAAAGGAGTAAAATCCTTCGAACTCGACTTCTCTATAAGTTCAGCTTTCAATGCCAGAGTGGTAGCATCTGTCAGAGTCCACGCCTGATGCAAACCCATCTTCTCTTGGATCGAACCCTTCAACCCATTGATGTAACGAGCAATCTTCTGATCTTCGATCTCCTCAACTCTAACCCGCGCAGTATACCTCTGAAATTCTGTAGTGTACTCATCAACTGTCCTTTTACCCTGCACACAATTGAGATACAATTTGTACAAAGTCTGCTCATAATCTGCCGGTAAGAATCGTTCCGAAATCAACTGTTTCATACGCCTTCAGGTTTTGATTGGCCCTTTCCCTTGTCGTCGCCTCTGCGCAACAAGCTTCTCCCACCAAACCGCAGCAGTGCTCTTTAATCTGATCGCCACCATCTTGACCTGTTTGTTCGTAGGCACCTCCATAACCTCGAAGAAACGATCAACGTCATTCTGCCAATCAAGGAAATCTTCAATTCCCATAGTTCCATAAAATAATGGAATATCCGCCTTAATCCGATAATCTTGGCGATGTCGATTTCCACCCTGTTCCGGTTCATCATCACTATCAACTTCAACCTCGGAATTGGAACTAGAATCCTCTTCATCATTATTTTCGCCCCTCCTAGGGCGTCGGCCCTGTTCAATACCCCTGCCTCTCTCGCCACCACGGTTACGATTAGCACGATCGTTTGGACCCCGTTGAGCAGCCATGAACGTCCCCATCTGCGTTGACAACGCAGCCACGGCTGTGGTTAGCCTCTCGAATTCCTCCCTTGTTACTTGGTCCCCCATAACCAATCAGTGATGAAAAGACAGGTTAAGTCTGCTCTGATACCAACTGACGCAGCACGGAAGCACGATAGATTTCGTGATTAGCGCACTAATCACAAGAACTCTTCAAGCGAAGAATCCTTAAACGCAAGAACTGGAATCCACCAGCGATAATCTGGAATCCACCAGGAATTAAGAGAAAACTCTTGAAATTAAATATCATAAACTAAGTTAAAACATGCCTCCACATTGTTTAAATACTTCCTAAACCCTAAGAAATAAATAATAAACCAATGACTAAAATACCCCAAGTCTTAATGTCAAAAACTCAGCAAACGGAATTAAAAATCAGAATTAGGAAACACACGCACGACGCGAGGCGCCCGCTCGGGGGCTAAGTGCCGTGCGCCCGCTCGACCGGGACAAGAACCATGGCCGATCCAGATCCTCCTTGAGGCGCCCGCCTGGTTCGGATTGAAGCGCCCGCCTCAACGCCAGAAAGTCCCCCCTCGTTACCTCCATCTGAGGCGCTCACCTGGTGTTGCGTGGGGTGGCCGCCTGGGTCTCCTCCTGTATCAATGGAATTTGTGATTACTTGTTGCTGGTGAGATGGAATAAATGTCATTTGAACTATAAAAACTTGCACATCTATTACAAAAAGGCACAATTTTGACTACAACCAAAAGGCCACAATTTTTACTACATCAATGCTACATTTTTTTACCACTACAAAGGCCACTTTGACCTACTACATAAAGGGCACTTTTTCTACTACAAAAGCCCATTTTCTTTACTGTTACAGAACACTTTTTGTACAACTAAAAGGCTACCTTTTTAATAACCAAAAGGCCACTTTCTTAACAACCAAAAGGCCATTTTTTTACAACCAAACTGTAACTTTTTCCTAGTTTCAAAAGGCAGTTTTCATAAGCAAAACGACCATTTTTTCAACTTAAGAAAATTCTTCCATCATGCCCTCAAGTCCAGCTGTATTTCCTCCCTCCATTAGATGCAATATACATTCTCTCACCAACTGCAAATCAACTTTACAATCCTTTGGTAGTAACCCTCTTCTTTCTAAAGCATCATTTCCCATGTGTATAATCTTGTAATCATTTGATCCACGTTTCGTCATGGTTTGTTTGAAACATGATTGCAAGGTTAGGAATACCTTGTTCAGTGTTTTGTGTGATAGGTTGTTGAAAGAATGCTCCACTGCATACACTAACTCATCAACTGTCCTTGCTTGCACATATGTCTTCAATGATTCTATTGATCTGAACCATCCTAGATCATTCACATTGGTATCTGGTGAGTTTGGTGGCTGGAACTCTAGTTTAATGTTGAATCCACCTTCTGTTGCTGCTACTGTAAACTATGGATCAGCATGTAGGGAGACAGGTGGTGGGGTATTGTCCCACTGAATTGTTATGTCTTTACTTGCTGTTGCTGGCCATTTTTCTTTGATTGCGGGGAGAACCTGCAATCAATAAAAGTATGTGTGCATTAAGACAATGCTAATAAAATCAAAAGCATGAAAATTATAAAAATTTCTGAAATTACTTTGGTCAGCATCATTTCTTTTGTTACTGCTCTGTTGACGGATTCTAGTGGCCTGGTAACCATGGTTCCTGCTGGCCTATTTCTGCTCGTTCTCTTTGCTTGTTCTTTCTTTGTAAATGGCCACATTCCTATTTTTCCATCGAATAATAGTTCACCATTTTCTAGATACAAAGGTCTACTTACAGCACAGAGAAACATAACCTTTGTTATGAATCTCTTGCTTTGGCAAGACCTGTGTGATTCAGTTTCACCAGGACAAATGTAGTACTTTTCTGTACATTGAGTCATGTTAAATCACTTTTCATCCACATGTATAACATGTGTCATTTTTTTAAACTTTGTTGACATGTTTCAGCATCATAACTGAGTGCTTTTAAACTAAATTTCAGCCTTGTAATCTTGTTAATTGGGTTTAATGAAGGTTTTATGGCATTTGAATGTGGCCTGATCACACCACTTTTTTTCCATCTAAAAATTGTACTCTTACTCACACCCATGCTATTTGCTAAGTTTCGAATAGTACCTCTTTTATGAAAAGGTATTACTTTCAACCTTCCAACATCTACTTCGATTTTTTTACTTGTAAATCTACCTTCTCTCTTTGTAGGTAAAGAAATCGGTCGTTGTGCTTGCATCTGCCTCTTCACACTCACCCAGAATCTGAAGATGCTAGATCTGGAGATTCCAAACTTGAAGATTGCTTCATCAACTTTTGATTTTGGAAGCATTCCACCTTTTGCTGAAATTGATATGAACTGTGCAAACAGTGCAATCATAAACCTTTTCTCCTTGAGAATATCTTTAAGATGGACCATTTTAGAATTTTTTTTTTTTTTTTTTTTTTTTTTTTTTTTGTGGTACCAGGATAAAGGAAGAAACTTATGGGTGATTTATTTATAGTAGGTTGTATTTGTAATTAGGGGTAGATTTTAACTTTTGGATCAAGTTTCCAAAATTTGGTGGGAACTCCAAATTTTAAATGATGTTGTAGCCAGAACCAGTAATTTAGTAATTTCCATGTTGTAAAAATTAAATATTACAATCAAGTGTAAGATCTTTATGTTGTGTTTAAATTTTGGAGCCAAAATTTAAATTGGCTGGCTATGGGTTTAAGAGGGGTCAAATCCCCTAATCTCTCTCTACTATCTCAACTTTTCCTTATTTTATTACTTCTTCTTAGTTATTGTGCCCAAAAAGTTGGTGTCAAATGAGTTGGGACGGAGGGAGTACATATTAACATCGATGACTCCGGACATGCATTTGTTTTCCTTTACCTCTTTTTCCTTTTTGGTGTTTACTGTGGTATAACCGTATAAGTATATCAATAGCATACAGAATCTTTCATACTCCCTTCAAGCCAAATATTGTGTCTGTTTTTGTCACATGATCTAGACAGAGGGAGTATATTGTTTTTGTCACATGATCTAGACAGAGGGAGTATATTTTATGTTCTAAAGTTCTTTTAAAATTGTAATTAATATATTTGCCACTCGTAAAAGTTCTTATAAAATTGAAATTTGTAGTTCAATACTTTGGGTCGTCGACCAACCCAATGGGAATCATTTAATGAGGCTCACTTGACCATGCGTGGAGGTGGTACGGAGAAGAAATTTGTAGCTGAAGATGTGGAGAAATTTTTGGTTAGTTTTTAATGTGCTTATTGGATTTACAAAACTCATCCTATTTACTTCAAAAGTCATTCGGGGTGTTTTGTGAAATTTCCATGATAAAGTGCTCTGCAAGCATGCTCTTTATGTACACTGCTCTGTTTTGTGTCATCTGACACAAAACATAATTTGTTCATACAGAGGAGTCAATTTTAGTCTTTGTTTTACTTCTAAGATGGCTACTTCTGGCAATGTTGTTCATTCTGCCCGATGATGATGTTTAGCATCACTTTCTACCAATCATCTTTATATATATCTGAAATTCAAATTGTTACTTCATTCAGGTCCATGCTATTTTTATCTAAATGTTTATGTAATTATAAATGGGTTTATTCTTATGAAATCTTGTGTTTGCTGGATTCCTGTAGCAAGATTTGCGGAGTATGGATTTTATTAGTGATGAAATTATGGATACTATTTTCTGAAATAGATTTATATCTTAGCTAAGGCCTCCCTTTGAACCTCTCTCGGTCTGCGTGTCGGGTCGGATTGGTTGGTTTTAGGGGGGGGGGGTCAGTGGCTACAAAGGTGCGTATAAAAGGGCCATTTTGTGTAAACCACCAAGCTATTGTTAAGGTTGGAGGTCTATTACGCTTGACATTACTAAGTAGACAAGCAGATCTGTGAATATTCCATATATCTAAACCATCCATTGGATCCTTTTCAGACAGTTACACATGAAACTATATCCAATTGACCAACTCAGTTTCCATGCTAAACTTGAGTCTGAAATAAAGTGGTCCGCAGTCCTGATACTCAGAATAATACTACCTCATGAATAGTCAATGTCAATTTCAATTCCAAAGACTTGGAATCAATACTTTGTGTACAATTAATAATGTTTTTTGATAATGTTTTATCATTTTCCAGGAAACTTATGCAAATAAATTGCGTGAAGCAAATGGGTTAGAGCCTACTACACCTGTGCCGAGAAGAATGGAGATCCCTCTCCTCCTCGGCCTCCCAGTTTCATTCTAGGAGCTCCTACTTCTGGCAGTGGGTCTAATACTCTCTTGGTAGTTCAACAAATCGTGTTGATGAGCACATAGGTGATGATTAAGACTAGTATGGTATATTAAAATTTTTTGGTCTCTCTAGTGGTATTATATTAGCAAGATAACTGTTGATTTCTGTTAATCGGATTATGTGATGGAGGATGTCTATTTTTGGAGTTTATGATGGTGGATGTCTGTTTTTGTACGATGGTGGATGTCACTCTTTTGAACAATTTTAATCTTGGATGTATGCTTTCGAAAATATTATATATTTACTAGCTATTATTATTTATGGATCAATAAATAGTATTATTTTGAATATTAATCATCATTATTTTTAGGAAAAAAATATCTTATATAAATAAGCGGTGAGTTTACGCGATTGCGAAAGCTGTCTCATATTGTTTTTACATTGACATTTGTGATTGCTTTACCCGTCTCTTTTTATAAAAGCTAATATGATTGCATTTGTCGGTCTCTTTTTTTTAACCTAAGGCGATTGCATTTGCCATCTCTTTTTTTTAAACCTAAGGCGATTGCATTTGCCATCTCTTTTTTATCACTACTGTGATTGCATTTGCCGTCTCTTTTTTTTAAACCTAAGGCGATTGCATTTGCCATCTCTTTTTTAAACCTAAGACGATTGCATTTGCCATCTCTTTTTTAGACTATTGTGATTGCATTTGCCATCTCATTTTCTAAGCTAACGCGATTGCAAATGTGATTTAAATAATTAAATAAATAAAATTAATAAAAACTGTTATGCAATGGAAAAAGCAATCCCAAAAATTAAATACATAAGGCGACTGCTTTTTTCTGTTCCCTTATCTTTCTGCGACAAGGCTTTACGCGATTGTCTTAGCGATTGTTTTCCTAGTCGCATTAACATTCCACGACGACTTTGGCAGTCGCAAAAATCTGTTTCTCTTGTAGTGTTTAGTCTATATAAGTGCAAGGTTATTGTAACAACAAATGACACAATCCACAAACAAAGATTTGCACTAAAAGTGAAGACACCTTCGGAGTATTGTCCTAAGTATTACCAACACTTCATCTAACATCAGTGAGCTATAGTGTTTTAGCTTTCGCTCTTTTAGTATTTCTGAGTGCGAGGTAAAGTGTTGTTATAAAAAAGTGTGTTCCAGAGTATTTGTTTCATAGTAATTTGATGTATAATTATTAGGGAACTTTCGGCATTTTACTTGAAGCATATAACTTGAGAGAAATTTACTCACTTGTGTGCTTTAAATTTCTGCTGAAAATCTCTTTTCAAAACTTTATAAAGAATATAGATTTGTTGTATTGTCGTCAAACAATGTCATCGTTTGTATTGTCAATACTTGGGATAGCACTCACGTTTTTCTTTTACTTATCCAAGACAATTGACACTTTCAAGTTTCCATAACAGAAGTAACAAGTTTGAATCTTGTTAATCACATGTGCTAGCCTATTTATAGGCCGTTTGATGTTAGCTTAAAGACATTTTATTTATCATTAATAAAAAAACCCATAAGAATCACACAAAAATTCACCATCATTTAGACATGCCCACAGTTCATGTTTGAACCGGATGAACCGACGGTTTTGAACCGTTGAAAATCGGATGAACCGTTGAACCGGATGAACCGGCGGTTTACGGGTCATATGCGGTTTAGGCTTCGAAACCGACGGTTTATACCCGCAGTTCATATTGTCTTAATTCGAAAATCTACAAAATTTCTTACCGTTTGGTATGAATTCTTGATACATACTTAACCACTACATTTGAAGAGTTTGAATCCGATGAAGATTTTAACACTCTTAAATGGTGGTCAACAAGAGGATCTCATTTTCCTATACTCTCCATAATTGCAAAAGAAATACTTGCATCTCCCGCTTCAACGGTTTCGGTAGAACACGCATTTAGTATATCCAAAAATGTTAGTCTCCAAGACGTTCTAGGCTCGTCGTGGAAAATTTAGAGTATCAAATGTGTGTTGGAGATTCCGTTAGGGCGAAAAATTGAGATCAAGTAAATTTGTTTAATATTAATAAAATTATAAGGGTAAGGTTGATTGTCCCCCTCTATGTAAATTTGCTTAATATTAATAAAATTATAAGGGTACCGTCCTTTTTTAAAAAAAAAAAAATTTGTCCCATTCCACCCTTTAATTCCTATAAAAATATGAAATCTAAAATTTTCTTAATACTTATGTAAAGTAAAATAATTTATAATGTATCAAAAAATTGAAACAAAAAATTGTCTAAAAACTGCTCAAAATATTTTATTTTTTTTAAAAAAGATGAACCATATGAATCGGTGAACCGTACCGTGAACCGTGAGTTAACGGTTCATAAACGGTTTTGATTTTTTACGAACCGTGAACCGTCATGAACCGTGAACCGGGCATGTCTACCATCATTGCTCATCATCCAAATTCATTTCACCTAAAACATAGAAAATTACTAATTTGAACTATTCAAATTATAAATAAGATCTTTTTTATATTGACACAAATAAAAAATGAGAAAGTCTTTATGGGACTAATAGAATATTTTAGGGAAAAATACCAGAAACTCCCTCTAAAAAACATTTATATCAAAAAAATCCAACAAATAATTTTCTTATCAAGAAAACCCTAAAATTATATATTTAATATCGAAAAGCCCAAAATTTAACAATTTAACTTTTTCTTTAAGTTTGAAGCTTTTATGTAGATGCAATTTGTTTTTTTTTTAAGTTGTAACATGTTGAGAATGTAAAATTTATCATATATTGATAAATAATTATAATTAATAATAATATAAAACATTATTTTTATTATAAGATAAAAAATAATAAAAAGATAAATTTATGATACCGTGTCTAATTATTTTTAGAAAATCATTTTATATAATGTAATTAATAAATTTCGTAATAAAATTATAAAATAATAGATAAAAAGATGATTAAAAAATCTAAAAATTATCACTATCATTATTATTTTTTAGAATTACTATTGAAATTAATACTTTGTTAGTCCTACAATTTTATAAATATTAAAAGTATTATTTTTTGAATATTTATCTATAATTGCTTAAGATGGATGAATTTTATATTTGTAAACTCATAATGAAATAAAAATCATGTTTGAAGTAATATGAATTCTCAAATTTAATAACATTGGCTAAACCATTAAATTTTGAACTTTTTGTTATTGAATATCTAATATTAGGGCTTTTTTAACATGAGAATTATTTGTTGGGTTTTTTTGAATTTGAAAGTTTTTAATAGGGTTTTTTTTGACATTTTTCCCAATATTTTACTCTCTCCGTGTCAGAATAAATGTCGCATTTTGATTTTATTTTTATCAATAAGTAAGTTGATTTTTGACCCAAAAATTATGAAAATTTTATTATATTCAAACAATACACCAATATATATATATTATTATTAATAACTATTTTTTTATTATTCATAAAAATACACAATTTATTATTGGTAAAAAATCAACTTAACTATTAAAAAAGTAAGATTACGATATTTTGAAAAAGCTGACCCCAAATTATTTTGGGACTAAGGCTTTGTTGTTGTTGTTGTTGTACGATATTTTGAAAAAGAGATGAGACTTTAAATGCGACCAGTTGATAGACATAAAATTTGAGCAGAATAAGAAGCCACGTTAGACATGTCTTTTGTCGAATGTCACGCACAGATGGCAACAAGTCAGGTTTGGGTCGGGTTTGGCCAAATCCGTATCTGACCCCTCAAAATAAATGAAGATATTAAACTCGTCCGAGATCTGATGATCAACAAACCTGGACCCGACTCGAATCCCACCTGAACAAAATGTTGCTAGCCTTTCTTTTTGTGCTTTGGCCCAAATATTATCATTAACTTAAACTAAACAATAGAATTCTTTTGATATAAACTTGATATAAATAACAACAGTTTAATTAGGTATATGTGGAGGGGTATACTCCCTCCGTCCCGCTGATAACTTCACTTTTTGCCATTTTGGGTGTCCCATTGAAAGCTTCACCTTTCCTTTTTTGGCAAAGGAATCTTTACTATTCCCTCCACTCATTCTCTCTCCTACATTATTTTAATACTCACAACACCATTATAATTTACTATTCCCTCCACTCATTCTCTCTCCTATTTTCAAATTACACTCACAACATTTTCTCCATCTTAATTTGCGCGCCGGAGCCAAAATGGTGAAGTAATAAGCGGGACGGAGGGAGTAAGGTGAATCAACATATAAGGTTAATATGCGGGTCGGGCCGAGTCGGGTCTCAAAGGATTACCAAATCCGGACCCGAACCCGCCAGATTTTGAAAAGTTGTTACCATATCCACCGGTGGCGGATCTACACCTAAGCTATTGGTGGTGCTTATTCTTAATAAAAAAAAAACGCAAAACTAAAATTCAATACATTCACTAAAACTATCCATTTGGCCTAACAAATGAATGCTTGTAAAAAAAAAAGGATTGGATTCTAGTTCATCTATATGACTACTAAGTCTCAACAATGTAACACAAGTTAAGATAGAAAAACGAGACAGAGTGGTCATACCTCATAAGTCAAGGTACCCCCAGAGGAACAGGGCTGGCGAATTGTGACATTTGAAATAGTTCCATTAGCAGAAATAACAAAAACACCACGAGAACCGTTCAAAACAAGTGAAAAGATCTGCTCAGTTATGTCCTGCAAATTTAAAAGGAAATAAGCATAAACTTTTACAAATTTAAAAGGATCTCAAAGAAAAACAATTGAGGATGAAAAATCTTCTTCTCCGTGTAAATAAAAGGTGGATCAATATCCTATAAATTACCTCCCCCTGATTCACTTGTATCAAGTGTGGAGTAAAATCCGCTCCAGCTGTGTTCATATACATTTCACCTTCATAAATCATAGTTTCTCATGTTAATTTTATTTGATTCAACCAACCAAAGCAAACAGAAAAAGGGGAAGAAAAAAAACAAATCTTGATTCATCAGAATTGAACAGCTAAATTATTTTTTTATACAAGACATCACGAGGCGGAGGGAAGCCCCTAGATACTTAATTGCTTTCGCTAACCAACAGCTTCTAGTGCTCAATTCACAAAAGTCCTTTCAATCAGAACCATTCCAGTTAAGATCAACCAAAAAAATCATTAAAATAACTAATACTACCTCCGTCACAAAATGAATGACATTTTTTTTCCCAAATCCCACAAAGATTGTTTACCATTTTATGTTTCATATTTCATTCCATACTGGCAAAACTAAAAGTATGAAAGTGGATGACAAGTATATTTATGAATTTTTACTAATAAAAATCAACGATAATTTTGTTCAGAGTGTCCCTTAAAAAAAATCGTTTTGGGACAGAGCTGAGGAGTAAATAAAATGTTTACATTTCCTTCTGTCAACCTCAAATTTCCAATTGTTCTTTCCCAACAACCCATTTCCCACCATAATAAAGGGAAAAAATACAAAATCAGACTAACAATTATTTAAATCGAAAAATATGATCAGAGATAAATCCCAAATTCCATAAAATAATAAGTAACAAAATAAAATAAAGAACCGATCCAACCAATTACCATGTTATCAAAAATCCAATTAAGCTTAGTTTATAAAAATTAGAACAAACTCATTATAACAAGGCTTATACAGTAGAAAGAAAAAATCAAAGAAAATTAAAGCAATTTTAAATTTCTAGGGTTTAGGTTTACCTTTGATTCGAGAAATTCTTCTTGATTTTGTGAGAGGGGGTTGCGGAGGGGGGTTTGGTTCGCCGTACCGGCGAGGTCGGCGGCAGGGAGGGAGGCGGCGGTGGAGGGAGGAGGGAGGAGACGGCGAGACGCAGGAAGGAACGGAGCGCTGCTTGTTTGCTTGTTTCTGATGTCAGCGTTCCAATATACTTCTTCCTCCGTCCAGGTTTTCCGTCACTTTTTAACCAAAATGGCGTCCGTTTGAAGCATTACCTTTCCTAGAAAGAAAATGTTTTATTAATATTATATTATCTCACTAGCTATTCCCTTCACTATTTCTCTCTCCTCTTTTCAAATTATGCTCACAACACTTTTTAAATTCACTATTTCTTCCACTAATTTTCTCTCTTATTTTCAAATTACACTCACAACATTTTTTTTCCTCTTTTTTCCTTAATTTGTGTGCCACCCTAAAAGGGTGACACTTTTCCTGTAGGGGTATCTATTAATTTTTTTTTCTTTTTTTCCTAAGCCAAAACGACGTCGTTTTATAAAAAAAAAAAAATATTGGTGACCGTCGGGCAGTGAGATCCGCCCATGATATCCACCCCGCTCTAATGAAAATGATTCGGAAACGGATTGGGTTTGGAGAAATTGTTATCCCTATCCCTAGTTACACATTACATTCAATGCTAGTCAATATATTTATATACATATTGTAATTCATTTTCTATTATACTCAATTGAAGATTTTGTCTAACAATGCTTGCATCGAACAATTGTAATAATTCCTGAATGTGAGCTAAATAACTGAAATCGAATGCACGCTGAAATGTTATTCCCCAATAGGAAAAGCAAAAGCTCCCGATCCCGTTCAAATAATTTCAGGGCAATTATAGAGAAAAACTACTTACATGGCCTAATATAAATGAAGTTAGTAATGGATTACTTTCTTTGAAAGGATGAGCCAAAAAATATACCCTATACAAAAGGAGAAAGGCAACAACACAAGCAAAATTGCAAATGAATAGTGTTTTTATGCTGCACTGTTGGGACAAAATCAACGGTTAAGGTTGAACGAGATGAATAAATGAACAAGATACACGAATCTAACGAAATGTTAAAAGTATTACTAAAATACCCATTGTGATCCCATCGAGAATGACATAGACGTTTGAGATTAAATATTTACCAAACTGATGTTCGATTTGACTATACATATTTCATATCGAGAGCAAATGATTTCAAGGCAATATAGCGAGAAACAACTTAATGTACTATTTTCATCCCTAAATAAATGTCATTTTTTTTTCAATTTAATGAGAGTGTATTCAATTTTTTTGACATTTATTTGAAACGAAACCAAATAATCACTCCGTCTCGCCTGAACTTGCAAAAACTATCTCATTAGCTGGCACACTTGAACTTGCAAAATCAGTTTTAGGTATGTTTTTATTATTGACTCCATCCTTCTCATGTGAGTTTGAATTGTTGGTCAAATTGATGTAACAATAGTAACAATAGTACCAACAATTTAAATAAAATTAAGGAAAAAAAATGTAACAATAGTACCCAAACTATAGGAATTGTTTGGATTAAACTCGTTTTCGTTGCAAACACAATATCTCATCTGTTTTAAATTCTCGTTTAAGGTATCTAAACTACATCTATTTTTCAGTTAAATAAACATGTGCAATGTATGTGAACCACTTTTAAAAGGGCAAAATTGGAAATCAATCCAATTATATCTATAATACACTATAGGGAGGTTTTAACCGCCTCTTATCTAGGGTATAAATGGCGGTCAGAATTGAAAGTTAGAAAATGAATTTGACGGCCGAGATTAATCTCAACATTTACCCACCCCTCAACCGTAACCCACGTTTGCCCATCTTCTCACCAACGTCTACCCATCTTCTCTCCCAATTAAATACATCTTTCTCTCTCTACAAATCCCCAAATTTTCTATCTCTCTCTAAATGACAAAAATGGCTTCATCCTTATCCACGTCTCCCACCCCTCACGTTCTCTTGCAATCCCTCTGCCCTTTCCTCCTCCCCTACTCCCTTTTCGATTTAGCATGTTCCCACGGCGGTGCTGGAGGTGTAGCGGCGGCGGAGGTAGCAGGCGAGAATCTTTTTCCAAATTCAACATCACCCTCTCTCCCTTAGACAGTCTCTCTCCTCCTCCCTCTTTCTTCATAGCTGATCTCGACCCAATTTTTCCTTCGAACACACATATACAAACACACACATACACACACACTCTCTCTATTTCACCATTTCCTTTAAATTTTGTTTGATGAATGTTCTGATCAGAGGATCCAAGTGCCGCAACAGCAGCAACCGCCATTCAGTCTCCATGTATCCATATTTTGTTAAAAAAAATTCTTTGATTTCTTATTTTCTAGCATGCTCTCTGTGTGCTTGATGAAATGTCTAGATGAATTCCATTTGTTGTTGATTGTTTGATTAGTGATGGCAGTTTAACAAACACATTACCACGTTAAAGACCACTCATTGGTTATCAAGATCAAATTGTTGGAACATATCAATGCAGCAAATTGTTTGATGAAGTTTCCTCCACTGCCCATCCCCAAAACGTGACCCCTGCTTCTACAGTTTATAATCCTTCTAGGAATATGGTTGCTTCTCAACCCGAATTGGCTTTGGGTGTATACAAAATAGATACTTCTTGGAAACATCTTCTCTGCATCGACTGGACAACGACTGAATTAATTCCCATACCAGAATCATTCCACTCTTTTCCTCTTATCTGTTTTCTTCAAAAAAACAAAAAAAATCTAAATATTATGAATTGTCTATTGTAGGGGTATGACTATATCATGTACTCAATGTAGAAGGGCTGCAAATACTTTGTGGAGATATGTGGAGGAACACAATGACTGCTTGGTAGTGTTGATGCAAATGTGTTAACCTAGGAAATACAAGGGAGAGATTTGTGTCTCTAATACTTTCCATGTGTCTCAAGTGTTTTTAAATGCAAATATTAGGGAAGTGAATGAATTTCATGAGAGGTATTTATTTTAATAGTAAGAAATCATATTCCCAAAGAAACATGCATATGCCTTTAATATTTGCATTATATTTGAATATGGATGCATGTATATGAAAAAATAATGATATATAAGGAAGCATTGTAAATCTATTATAACTTAATATTTTCTAACCTTAATAACTTGCTTTCTGTACCACATTAATGTCTACTCACTAATAATTTTTCTTTTTCTTTTCTTAACTCTGCCTTTGACTTGAGGACGAAATGCAGCTGTTATAGCATCTTTGGTTGTTCCCAAGTCACTAGCGATCGAGGAGGATTTGGAGTATTCGAATGATAGGTTTAGAAATTTGGCTCAGCAGCTGCGAGAAACGAAGGAGGAAATTTCTTTAAAATGCTTTCTATTCTACATTCTTTTCGCCTACATTAATTAGGAATATAGTTATTTATTTTACCTCTATTAGTAAAGTATTATAAAAGCTTAACACATTAGTTTCACTTTCCAGATTGGATACTTTTGGACTTATTGTAAAATTGGGGCAATTGAATCTAAGTTTGACTGGTGATATATCTCATGCTAAAAATGCCCTAAAAAGATGACCATGGTTGGTGGTGCTTTGTTTTGTGCAAAGTGTGAGACTTTTGACTCTACCGGAAAGCTAAGGTACATTTTTTTTTGGAAAAAATAAAAAAAATTCAATGTTCATTTCAGAAGTAGAGAGTACCTGAATAGTACCTTATGTTTGTAGGTACAAGGTGCAAGTTTGAGCATTTGACAAAACTGCAAGTGGCTCCCTCATTCTCTGGGACGAAGAATGCTTCGAACTGTTTGGGAAGACGGCATCAGAAATGTATGACAACACTGTTAGCATGGTAAGAATTGTTATTAAGAGAGTGCAAAGAGTGCCCCAGGAAAGGATATCATGGGGTAAAACTTTCGGTTGTATTCTTCTTTGTGCTTATCTTGCTTAACATCTAGCCAATTTCAATAAAACTTTGTTATGTTTTCTCCCTAATGCCTCCGTGTCATTTACCAAAATCATAGTACTCCAACGTCCCAAAATGAATGTCCAAAAAGTTTTCAAATTTGTTCTTGATCAAAGCAAATTTGAAAACTTTTTGGACATTCATTTTGAGGCAGAGGCTAGCCCATACGTTCACTATGGTCCCCTACTAATCAAATTGAGTCATTTTTATTCTCTTTGGACTAGCATTTGGCCCGTGCTACGCACGGGTTACTGTTGGTTTGGGTCTTTTTGGGGATTTAGACTAAGGAGAGGTGTTTTAGGAAAACTGGTGAGAAAATTTCTTAGATAATCCATATATCCTTTATGCGTTTTTAATTGGGAAAGAGAATGTGATGTAATCAGGTGGAATACATATCTGGACGATTAATTTCTTTTCTTCTCACGTATCTATGGCGGTCGGAGTTAATTCCTCTGCAGGAGACAATCATTTCGACAGTGAGCTGTGGGTTTTGCGTAGGGCTATGAGGCGATGATGGTTGTAGATGGTATGATATTACTTGTATTATTAATGTCTCTGATGGAGGAAAACTCCCTCTTGTAATAAAAACCGAGCAAGTGTACTCACTACCGGTGTAGCAGTATGCAAATGCAGGGGTCGAATCCACAGAGACTCGTTGATAAACAAATAGGGCGGAAGCAGTGAATAAGTAACCACAGTTTATATTGATTTGATTTAAAACTAGAAGCATAAAATAAATAGCAAAAACTACTAAGCAAGAAAACAGATTATGAGCAGAGATTCGTAGATTGGATTTCACTTCACCATCATTCTATGCAAAATTTACTTATAAAACATTAACTCAACTTCTAGGGTTCATTCACTTTAGCTAGGATCGACACGGTTAGGTGGCCGGATTACAATCCTAAATACTCTTTTTAATATTGTAGTGTCTATTACGGTTCCACAATATGCCAAGAATAAATTAAGAACACAAGAATTAAAGAACCTAACTTTAATCAATTTCTATTACGGCCTCAATTAAAGTTATTCAATCAATAATGGTCGATGTATCAAAATCCCAAATTAATGGCGAATTCGATACCCAATTATTCAAAGATGAGTTCGTATCTTAACATACGTCTCGAATCCATAAACAAGAAATTAAAATATATTGATGAACTAGAAAGAATTAAATAGAAAGAATTAAAAATATTATTGCATAGAAATCCGGTAAAGGTTCGACCAATCTACAAATCTAATAAATTTAGCTACTCATAATTTACAAAGATAAAAACCTGAATTGATGAATAAATCTTCTCTTCAATTGATCCAAGAAAAGAAAAGAAAATAAAACTCTAAAAATAATATTCATAATATGTTCTTTTCGTGGCTGCCGTGGCTGCTGCATATATAGAGAAAATAGGGTACAATCTGTGGTCAAAGCTGAGAAAAGACGATAACACCCCTGAATAATACGTCGAACTGTTGTTGAACGTCGGAAGAAGCGCGGCCGCCCTGCTGGAAGCGCGGACGCCCAAGTTGGCCGAGAGTTGGTCTTCAATTTCTTCATGTGAGCGCGGCCGCCCTTGGCTTTCAAAGCTTGGCCCATATTTGTTGTCCCAAATGGCCCTAAATAGCTTCCAGTGGCCGGCCTTGGCCCCAAGTGGCCTGCACCTTCCTCGGCCAAGCAGAAAGCCCTTGGCCATATTTAAGTATCAATTAGTTATTCGTTTCGTCTCCGTAATTGCCAAGTCCATTTTGATCGCTTTAATGACTTCTTCTGCACTTCGCTCTTTGAGACTTTATTTTTCATTTTAACCCACGAATTTTTAGAAATTAAATTCGTCCAAAATTTCCATAATTCCAATTTAGTCCCTGGATTTTCCAATAATTCCCATTTAATCCAAAAGCTTCCAAATGCCAGTTTAGTCCTTGCTCGTAATTTCAGTTTTTTTCCTTCTCTGCTCCGCTCCACTTTATTTCTTTTGCACTTTTTAGCCATAAAATACATCTTTAATCAGCTCTATACCCTGTACTCATAAAATACTCACAAACCACATCAAATATACATAAAACTCGGGAATCAAACTCAAGGAAAGCCTAAAAGTGCATCATTTGGATGGGTAAATACACATCCATCAGTCTCTATAGTTTTTGTAACGACCCTTAATTTCCTTTAAATAAATAATATGAATAAATATGAATAAATACCCAAAATAGGGTCCCAACGGATACTTAAAATTCAAATATTCAAATCCAACGGTAACTTAAATATTCAACGTTACATAAGTGTTGAAGTATCAAATGTAACGACTAGTATAACCTACTAGCTTTATTAAATTAAACTAAAATTCAAGATTCGTCGATAAATTTCCTATGACTCCTCAATTGTCGCCGTCCTTCCTACAACGATCTTCCCTTCTTATTCCCATACCTGGAGGAAAAATAAGAATGAAGGAATGAACGAAAGATGCCCATTAAGTCATTATGTGATCTCCTTGAGTTTATGAGGAGATGACCTGAATGACGGATCAATCGAAGCATTTCAACGAAAGGTTAACACAATAAAGTTCATTTAAGGAAGTGTGGCATTACAATTCCATATCATAGTTTTCATTCAGGATATACCCTACCTTGAGTAATTCCCATCCGATCACCTACAATGATGTCGCGTGCGCATAAAAAAAAAGTATAGACAAGTACGTAACAATATCATACAAGTCCCATATCATTCCATATAATTTTGACATGCATGTAACATTCATACAAGTCTAACATATAGTGCATTCATATTAAAGCAAGAATACACATAAAAAAAGTCAATACTTTAGATATCCATGAACAGTACATATCATAGATAAGATTCTCCAAAAGACGCTTCATGTCCAGGGAATATTTTATAAAACACTATCGCCACATGATAGTATAGCTTTTGAAAAGACTCGATAGAGTTTCCAAAGAATCGATACACAAGAGTGTTTAGGAACGTAATTCCTTACCTTAGCTTGCTTCCTTAGCACTTCTCGTATAACCTACAGTCATACAAAGATATCATTTTAGGTACACGTAATTGTTTATTACTTCTTATGTACCTTCAAGTTGATTTATCTTTAGTTAACTTATGAGTTACTTTTGGACTCATCTTACTAGTTAACTATCTTTCTATTTTAGGTATCTTTCCTAAAATGGTAAATTTCTATTTTAGGTAACTTTTCTAAAATAGTAACTTTTTATTAAGGTATCTTTCTTAAATAATATCCTTCTATTTTAGGTAACCTTCCTAAAATAGTACCCTTCTATTTAAGGTATCTTCCTTAAATCGTATCTTTCTATTTTAGGTAACGTTCCTAAAATAGTTACTTTCTATTTAAGGTATCTTCCTTAAATAGTATCCTTCTATTTTAGGTAACCTTCCTAAAATAGTGACTTTCTATATTTGAAAACTTTTCCATTATTCTTAGGCTTACACTTCCTATTCTTAGAAGTTGTCTTTACTTTACTTTGATTCTTCTTCTTAAATTTTAAAAGTCCTTCTTCCCTTAGAAGTTACCTTTAAGAGTCTCTACTTTGAGTATTTACAAAAAGGTCCTTTAACTTTCCAGAATTTACAAAGAAGTCCTTTGATTTTCAGAATTTTGAACTTTAAGATTTTACAAAACAGCCCCTCAACTTTCAGATTTTACAAAACAGCCCCTCAACTTTCAGATTTTACAAAACAGTCCCTCAACTTTCAGAATTTACTGTTTGGTCACTAGGCTTTGGAAAACTGATTTTCAGCTTTTAACCTTTGTTAGATTTCTAACCAAAAACACTTTTACTTACAATTAAACTTTTTTATACCAAAATTTTTATCCAAAACAATTTTGTAAACAAGTTTTACATCAAAAACATTTACACAACACACACACACACGACACAACACACACACACACGGTACACACTAAACACATACACAAAAACCCTAGTTCATCTTATATCTTTCTTAGCATGCAACCCTAGTTTTCAATTCTAGATTATCATGCCCAAATCCCCTTCATTAGGATTGATTTCATCTTATCCTAATATCAATATTCATACTTGAATTAAACCAAAAAGTCATATACTTTCAATCTAGGGTTTCGACTTTCTAAGATTATCAATATAGAAAATCAATAACTAGAAGAATCAATTTACCTTGGTTGATCCTTCTTGCTTCTTGCTTCTCTTTCTTTTCTTCTTTTTCTCTTCTTCTCCTTCTCTTCTTCTCCGCCTCCTCTCCCTCTATCGGCCGCTCCCTCTATCTCACTATGCGTTGGTTTTATTTTTTTGTACCGTTTGAACGAATGAGGGAATTAGGGTTAGGGTAGGAGTTTAAATATGAGAAGTAATTCTAATCCTAACCTATTTAGGACTTTATTAATCCAACCACTTAATGGATTAAAATTTACTTAGGCCCAACCTCGAGCCCGCTCTAATAATTCATAGCCCAATTCCATATAGCCCATCTCGGCATTTATTATTATTGGTCCAATTAATAATAATAACCAAAAACAATAAAAAATTTCAGGTCTCTACAGATTTGATTTATTTTGAATATATATAGACATGAGTAATTGGGTGGAAATTGTGTTAATTGCAAGAAAATATACACTTTCTTTCAAGTAATGAAAAGACATGTCTTTATGAATTCAGCAGTCGGTTAGGTTAGGGTTTCATTAATTAACCGTTTCTTATTTAAGTATATATAAGCTCTCTTCTTCTTCATTCGAATCACACTTGAACCTTACATGCAATGGCTTTAACTGCTTCCTTTTTCCCACCGTTTGAATACAAACTGGCCTCAAACCCTCAAATTTACTTGCTAAGAGGAGACTATGTCCTGTTCAACACAGAAGAGTTACATTCTGATGTTGCTAGGTACATTGTTACAGATAGGAGGTGTAATGAAGTCAAGTTTGTTTTACGCTGTGGATGCTCAGACATGTTAGACACTGTAGAAGTGTTTTGTGCCCCTGACAATTTAGGTAATACTTTGGTGGAGGGGCAAAACTAGTGGGCATCTATTAATGGGTGGGCAAGAAGAGGGTATGATGGTAATGGTCCTTTGTCTTTTATGTTTCTGTCTGAAGATAATCTTGAGGGAGAGTTTATGTGCATGAATTTTGATACGTATGTGAAATTCATGGCTCCAGATGTAACTATTGTCAGTGAAGGCTTTTGTAAGACTAACTTTCATGCACTTTTGATGACCCAGTACAATGATTTCAAGATGATAGAGTTAAGGAATGGGGGCAAAACATCATCTGGTTTTATTTCAATAGAAATAAAATATCTGTTCAAGGGATGTTGAAGGAAGATGTTAGTTTATTTAATGTGAAGCGTGTTGGTGGCGGTCCTGTGTTTTCGGTTAAGCCAAGTGTGAATGGATTTCGTTAGAAGCTGTTAGGTGGTGTGCTGATTGATGGGTAGTGAAGTCAGTTTTTGGTAATTTCTTTTTGGTGGTAGTTTGCATAAGTTATGGTTTAAAAGTATTTTGGACTTAAGTATTGGACATGTGTAAGTCCTTTTATATTTTGCTTAGACTTTGATCAGTCTTTTGAACTGATGTAATGGTTTCCTTTAGTTGAATGGCTATGTTATCTAACTTGTTTTCTATGTTAGTCATTCTTACATTTGTTGTTTCTTGTTTTGAAGGGTTAAATATTTTTTTCCGGTTGTCTAATTCAGCGTTTTTTTATTAGTTAAAACATCATATGCAGAATTATTACTATATAGTGTTTATGTTCACGTTAGTGTAATTCCGTGTTCTTTTAGTAGTTATAACATCATTTGTTACAAAGGCTTACAATTGACATATTTTTAGTTGCATATGTAACTCATCTAAATACTTAAGGTGTTATTGTAGTTATTGTTTCCCAATACTGAGTTTAGACAGCACGTGATCTATTTGATGTCTGAATAGCATATGTATTTCTATTAATCAGACATTTCGTGTAAAGAAGAGCATGGATTTGAAATTTTCTAAAATTGTAGAGTAGACGAAATTTGCCTAAGATAATTTATTTAATATCTCTTGAAAGACAACATTTTTTTCCAATCGACAAAATCCTCATCATTTTCTAGGCAAAGTGTCTTTAGTCCAGCGGACGTTTTGACTCTAGAAATTGCTACATACAACTGACCGTGACTAAACACAGGTTGTGGCAGATACAATCCAATATTTTCCAATGTTTGTCCCTGGCTTTTATTGATCGTCATTGCATAGCATACTCTCACTGGGAACTGTCTTCTTCTTAAAATGAATGGGAGTTTTCCTTCTGCTGAAGTCAGAGTAATTCTAGGAATTAGAACTTTGTTACCAATGTGTGACCTAGATATTAAAGTACCTTCAATCACTATTTTACCAAGTTAATTAACAATAAGCCTAGTACTATAGTACCTTCAATCACTATTTTACCAAGTTGATTAACAATAAGCCTAGTACCATTGCACATGCCCTGGCTTGGGTTAACATTACGAAGCAACATAATAGGCACTCATATCTTAAGTTGTAAGCAATGATTAGGAACACCAGTAAACTTTAAACTGTTAAGATATTCAGCAGGGTATAACATCTCGTGATTTGCTGTGCTTTCGGCTGATTCATCAATTGTATCGTAGTTGAAGTACTCTATCATTTGAGAATTAACCCTTTGCATGATGAAGGAATTAATCTCGTCAACGACCTCATTTCTAGGTGTCAAAATACTTCGATTTGTCAAGTAATGAATGTCAAATTTCTTTTCACTGAAACCTGGATAAGTTGAGTGAAATATATCGTCAATTGGATTATCACTTGGCTTGAGAAGTACTTCCTCTGGTATTTTAACCCACTATGCCTCTTCTTCATCTCCTCTTATTTGAGCAAATTCTTCTCCATCACCTATTCTGAGTGTCCATTTTGAGAAATCTTCCAAGCTTAAAGCTCTTCCATCAAAATCTGTACCAGATCTTTGTAAACGCATATTCTGTGTCAGCACACAAATTTCACAATGACTCCACAAATATGAATTGTTTAATGAAATTGAAACTATCTCTCCTCTTGTTCCTCCTGGAATAACTGGAAGAATTTGTCTAAAATCTCCACCCAAAAGTACAACTTTACCTCCAAATGGCTTCTCCTTGCCGTACTTAGGAGTATCCCTTAGAATATCTTTCAACGACTTATCTACGGCTTCAAATGCATATTTAGAATCCATTGGAGCCTCATCCCAAATTATTAATGCTGTCTTTTGAAGCAATTCTGCAAGTTGTGTTCCTTGTTTTATGGGGCAAGTAGAGTTCTCATCAACAGCGAGGGAAATTCTGAATCGACTATGTGCAGTTCGTCCTCCTGAAAGCAGTAAAGAAGCTATACCTATTTGATTAAAAGAAGAGAAATTATCACTCAGGATTAGCTTATGATTATTTTAAGTAATGATAGTGATTATGGTTTAAATAAAGAATACAATTTTGAAATTAAAAAATAGTATTCAACAACATTATTAACACGTAATTATATGGTTAAACAATTGAAGGTAAAACACTATGTAAAATTGTTAGTTACCTGAAGAAGCAACAGCGAGGACAATTTTACCTGCTGCCCTCAATTTTGTAATAATAGCCTCGCACGCTGATATATAGCGACAGTCAAGAAACGTTTTAATCTCGTCATTTCCCTCAGTATTAGAGCTTGAAATTTGTACTCTGTGATCATAAGAACTTGAGATAGCAACCGTGCTTCTATCTGGCCCCTTTGTGATGTATTTAAATAGATACTTGATTGCCTTTGACTTATTGCATGCCTCAACATTGATGTGGCTTTGATATTTCACCAATAAATATCTATTATATGCTGAAACATACTTATTATCAAGCATTGTGCCATTTTTCTCAACAGTGATCTTTGTATCTCGTCTTTTATAAACTGAGTATCCATTCTCATCAACAGTTGTTTGAGACTGAAACGCTCTTGGAAATTTATTTGAGCAAACTCCTGTTGGGGTGAAAATATTTAATTTCATTTACATTTACAGTTACATGGCTATTTAAAATTAAAGTAAAAATTCAAAGATTTACTAACCATCCAACATGCAAGGTGAATTTGGATTGGAACAACCACATGGACCATGCATCATAAACTAGGCTACACGTTAAAACCAACTGGATCAACCAACGGATCAGGTATTTCTGCTGAAATAACCTTATCTAATTGTTCAGGAGTGTTAAGTTTCGCGACATTATTTACCCAAAAAATAATATGAGTATGTGGCAATCCCCGTTTCTGAAATTCTATTGTGTATGCAATATATCATATCTATATATTCAACTGCCAAATCATCAAATTATTCACAATATCTTGAATTTGAATCTACCCATAGTTTCACACTGTGCCAACACTTCATTCACTTCCCTTATCAACAACTTGTTATTGTCATACTCTTCTTTTGTGATATAAGTAGCTTGCATTGGTATATTACCCATCTCAGGATTCCTCTCCTCTGGGCCAAGTCTGTATTATTTAGATAAAAAAAGAAGTATAGACATATAAATGAAAAAGGAAAATGAATAAGGAAATCCAAGTTGATAATATGAGAATACATACTCATTGATGAAATCAGCAATCTCAGGAATGTCAATGTCGTTATAAAGATAAGTAGCACTACTTGAGGATACTCCAAGACTGCCTGAGAATTAAAACAACAAATATTTACTTTAGACTAAAGAAATGGCAATTGTGGACAAAAATTTTTATTCATGATGGAAATGAAGTGTACAAACCATTGGACTCAATCTTTGCAATAGCTGAAGCTATTAACCACACACGTTGATTGCTTTCATTAATCATACTGACCATACTAATAACTTAATCACCCCAAAAAGTTATTCTCAGCTTATCTCCCCTGAGAGAAAAAAAAACTTTGTAAAACAAAAATTTAAGTAACTAAGTTAAATAATAACAAAGCAGCAAACAAACCTTGTATTCTGAATATCTATATACTGCATAGCAACCTCTTGGAAATAACTCTTTCGATGACCTACTTTCGAAACACCTACGACGTAACCAATGATATCTAGAATGGCGAAATTAAAACAGTAAGTGTAAGCCATCTAGAACAGGATTGAATTCTAAATTAGATATTGCAACTACTAACCACATAAGTTCCTCTTATCATCGCTTGCTGTCAAAAGCATGTCGTAAGGGATAATTGAAAAAACATGCCTCGGAATCCTAGGCAAATCTTTAACAATCTCCTCAACAAATGTCGACGCATCAAGCAAAATAAGCAGGTCCCTTGGAACAACACGAAACATTGGCTTTGCATTACCTATTGTAAAATTCTTAATACTGTATACACTTCCTACTGTGAAGAGGCCTTCGAAATCAGGGACAAACTTGCTTCGGATAACACAATGAATACCTTGACCCTAACATATAAATAAACAATTAAAATCATTAGGCTCACTTGTTAAGATATGAATATTTATTCAAATGTAATACACAATATATCGTAAATGGCAATTTACCTTTGTATCAATGCCAAGGAAATCCATGCTCATCAAATCACGAAATTTTCTGGTGTTGTAAGCCCTCCATATGCGTGATACACGTAAGATAATACGCTTGTCAGAATGACCCTTTTGTAGCTGTTCAACCAATAATGTTTGTGGAGCCATGTGCAACTTGGTAGCCTGTGGGGGAAAAAATCGTAAATAAGTTGCTTGTTTAAAGTAGATATTGCAGTAAGTTTAAGGATAAAATTTGGAGAAGGGAACCTGTGATAAGCAATGGACTGAGATCTAGTCTTCTTAAATGAAATTGCAGGTAAACACAATGGCTTTGAATGAAAGTTTATATACCAACTTGGGTATTCAGGAGAAATGGACAGCCAAAGGAGAAAGACCTTTGAGTGGCATGAAATTCAGTTACCATTTCTAACTCATTATCATTGTACAGGTGAATTTGTATAATTTCTTTGTGATAATTAGATGTTTATTCTTAGGAATGAGAACTATTACCAAATAATCTCAAGTTTATTATTTACCAGATGATTTCATGCTTATTATGTAGAAGTAACCTCGTATTTTAATAGCTCAGTGTATTAAAGTGCATTATTAAGTGTACATTCTTTGTCAAAATCATATTCTATATATGCATGTAAGTATTGTGTACATTCTTAGAGTGATACTGAGTAAATGAAAGGAACTAAGTTGAGTCTCCTCAGGTACCTAACAGTTACATTACATAAGTACCAGTTATGTACATGATTAAAGTGATACCGAGTAGTTGAAGGGTATTAAGTTGTGCCTTATCAGGTACATAACAAATACAATATATAAACACCATTTAATGTTCAATTACTAAGGTTAACCATTCACATACCTTGAGTGATTATAATGTATTATCTATTTGGAACTTGGATTCCAAAAGACAGCCCCTATTTTACCTATTAATGACGTGAGTGATTTGGAGATAAGAATTGGCCAAATTTTGCTGACGCGTCACGCCCTAGTGCTATTTCGCCAACTTTCATATACTAAAGGTATATATTTTGGTTTTTGTTTTGAATTCGCTACTAACATACATTGAATATAGAGATTATATGGTACTAATTTTTATTGATCTGTGTACTTTTGCTGAATGGTGTCCTTAGCTAAAAATCAATAATTTTAGAGGAATGGTATTATTTGTTTCTATTTAATATATTAGCTTTTGGTTATTAGAAACTGAAATCAACGTATGTTAGATCTTATTTTCTTTTGCTGGCTATATAGACTATAGAACTTTTTAGTTTGATACCGGGTATGGATGTATGGTCCGGGGTTGACGTGGAAAAGAGGAAAATTGATTGTGATGGAGATTTACGTTTGAGAAAAGAAAGACAAAATTGAAGAGGTTTTTTAAATTTTCTTCACTTTACCACCATGCATACCGTTCTGTGCCATTGGCACGGGCATTTGAGTACTAGTAATATAACATAACTATAATGGCTTCAAGTAGAAAATTAAGAAAAAAAGGATACAATATGAATTATTTATTCACCAATTAACTCTCTCTCAAATTAGATATTCTATTCTTCACCCTTATTCGCCATCAGCTACCACCATCCCCATCTCCGGCCACCCACCCACCTTCACCCCCTGCTACCCCCATACTCACCCGCCACAGCCATGATCGCCGCCCAATCATTACTCATACAAAACAACCTTCGCCTCCTCCCCTCCCTAACTCTCTATAGAATCAAATATGTCCTCCACCTTCCCCCCTCTCTCTCTCTAAATTAATCTCTCTCTCCTCCATTAATTCCGCCACCTCCATTACAGCTACCACCACACCATCATTTCACTACCACCACCACACTAAACACACCACTGTTACCATTAAAATCACGACCATAAACAACAACAACCACCACAAGATCATCAAAAATTACAACATACTATCAAATCATTATTTAAGTTCAAGTTTTGAGTAATGCTCATACCCATTTTTATTGACTACGAATCTACTTGCACACAGTAAAATTAATGGTTTAGATAATATATGTACAATGAAAGAATCTCTTAGGCAGATACTAATGTACTCAAACTTAAGTCTCTAATTTGCCTCAGTATGACTCATTCCTTTAGTGCTGAAAACAGATTTGATTAAAAAAAATAAAAAATCTAAAAAGAGAGAAAGGGGAGACAAAAGTAGCAGAGAGTGAGGGTTGACTCGTCCGGAGAAGAAAGAATCGGTGAGTTTCCAGAGAAGAAGGAAGATCTGACGAGGGGAGGGAATTGGTTTCGGCGTCTGGGATTTGCCGGAGAAGAAGGCAAAACCGTCGCCATGCCACCGTCCACTTCATCTCCTTTATTCAAATGCTCAAGCGTTGAAGGGTTTGGTTTGATTTTTCAATTGGGGGAGGTGGGATTCAAGGCGACGAGATTGGCGAAGTGGTAGAGAAAGAGAGGACCAAAAGGTAAGGGCAAGCTCGTAAGGGGAATGTTGAGGGTGGGGTGTTAATTGTAAGTTTTAATATTAGAAAATATTTAGTTTCTTATTTACCTTTTACTTTTTAAGAAATACACTTAAAACCTTGATAGTTGATTAACTTTTATTTGTATTGAGTTTCCTATTTTACCCTTTAAATTTAGGTCACATGTATAACACATGTTCATTTAACAAGAAAAAATGGATATCGTTAGCCGTAGTTACCTTAAACGAGCATCCAAAACAAATGAGGTATTGTGTTTGCAACAAAAACTAGTTTAAATATGAAATTCAAACAAACCCTATATAGTTGAAGTACTATTGTTGCATTTTTTTTCCTAAAATTAATGATTTTAATAAAAATCTAAAAGTTGTTACTGTGTCACGATTGATAATATTTTCAATAACAATTTTTAAATTTTATTAAGATCATTAATATTTATTTAAATTGTTGGTTAAAATTAAATCAGTTTGACCAACAGTACACACTAACGTGGTACACAGAGAGTAATAAATATTGGGGATCACTTGTTATATTTAAAAAGAAATATATTACCCCAACTATAGGGTTTGTTAGATTTTAATACCTAAACTAGTTTTCGTTGCGACCACAATAATGTTGGATTTTATGGGTTCATGCGCAGCGGAATTAAACATCAATTAACACAAAACCCAAGAGCCCTAAGATCCGTTCTATACGATTAAATTGAATTCCTATGAGATAGAATTTACCAACCTTAATTGCTTTCCGTTCTTGAGCTATCGAACAATCTATCGATGTGATTTTGAATCACAAACTTCGATCTTCAAAAACTTGAATCTTCAGATTCGAACTCTAGGCCTTGATCGTCGTACGAGCGAAGACCCTCTAGTAGTATCCACACCTTTGAATGAACCAAGAACGGTTCTTGAGGATTGCTAGATCCTTAAACCTATGGAAGAAATTGAGAAACCTTTTTGTGATTTTTCTCTCTTGAAAATTCGGCTAGACAATTAGGGTTCACATACCTCATATTTATACTACGTTAGTATTAGTATTTGTTTCCTAATCGTATTAGGAAACAGTCTGTAAACCGCCTCTGTGGCAAGTTATATCGCGCGGCGACATTTGCCAGTTGGCAAGGTCCGTCGCACGACCCAGTATGCCATATGCAGGAACTCTCAATCATTTCTTCCTTTGGTTTAACTAATTCATTCCAATTGTGTGTGACCCAATAGGATTATATTATGTTGGCAATGAGTCCGATCAAATCGACCCTCATAAAACATAAGCGGACTCTAGCAAGCCATTATGTCTACCCAATTAATATAACGTAAGAGTTCACATTTCCAATGGTACACTTCCATTTCTCCCTTTGTCTCACGATGTTATATTGAACACAAGTCATGGTCCACGTCAACTTGTATTTGTTCAATGCTTTCTCGATATTGAGTATAATGATAATCCAATCGCATTGGGGTATGGCCATACACTTTCATCATTATTACTCATCGAGGGGTCCAAGCAAAACATCTCTCTTTCGAGGGACAAATTCCATCTTGACTTATCATCCTTCCCATCATGAATCCGATCATGCCAAAGATAGCCTTTATAAATATCGTGTTAAGATATCGTTTGACTAAAATCAAACATAACTTTCATCATATGTAAGGTCATGATAATCTTAGGTCTAGGGACTAAATGAAGTGACCATATGAGATTTAATTATGACATTTGACCATGACATAAATCTCATACGGGTCAAGTCCAGTCACTTGTTCACTAACAAGTACCCATAATTTTAATGTGCATCTCTATGCATATAATCATCATATGATTATCCATTAACAATTATACTAATTATTCACTTAATAATTAGGGACGGAGATTATTACAATAAATATGCAAAATATATAATAATCAAATAATAAACTTTCTCTATAATCAATGATAAAGATGATACATAACGGTTTAAGTTAAACATAACTAAAGCCTAGGGCATTACACCAACAATCTCCCACTTGCACTAGGCTCCATCTATGTATCGAATACTCATGGATCTAACATGACCATCATGCTTCTGCCTGTGTGAGGGTCCTTATGAGTGAATCTCTAATATCATCATCGGTTGATATTTTGCATATCTTAACGTCTTCTCATTCTTTATGAATTCTCAAAAAATGTCTAAGTATGTGTTTGGATCACCGTTGTGACCTTGATTCCATTGCTTGTACAAATGGCACCACATTTATCACAACAAAGTTCCACCGATTAGTGATACTTGGAACATTTCCAAAATACCAAATGAACTTTTGATCCAAACTGCCTCTTTTAGCTATATCATATGTTGCTAAAATTCGGCCTTAGTAGTAGAGTCGGCTACAATTTTATGCTTGGAACTCTTCCAATCAAAACTGCACCTCTAATAAGCATAAACACAAATTCTAATTGTGATTTTAAATTAACTTTGTCAGTTTGGAAGCTAGCATCCATGTAACCCTTACAACAAGATTAACTTCCAATCTTTCAAATATCAAGAACGTATCCTTAGTTCTTCTTAAGTACTTAAGGATCATCTTAACTGCCATCCTTTGGTTCTCAACAGGATCAGATTGGTATCGACTCGTCATGCTCAAAGCATATGAGATGTTGGGTCTAGTACAAATCATGGCATACATGACAGATCCAAATGCCGGAGCATATGGAATTTCATTCATTCCCTTTTGCTCATCAGTTGTCATAAGACAATGAGTATTGCTAAGAGAAACACCATGACCCATTGACAAGTTACTTTTCTTAGACTCTTCTAAGAACCTTGTCAATGTGAGTATTTTGACTCAATCCAATTTATCCTTTTAGATCTATCTCTATAGATCTCGATGCCAAGGATGTAAGCGGCTTCACCCATATCTTTCATTGAGAAACCTTTCCTTGACCAAGACTTGACAGTCTTAAGTGTCGGAACTTCGTTTTTCCAATGAGTAAGATATCATTGTAATAAGACAATAGAAATAATACTACGCTCCCACTGAATTTCATGCATACATAAGGTTCATCTTCGTACTTGATTCAGTCAAACTCTTTGACTGATTCATCAAAATGAAGATTCCAATTCCTTGAAGCTTGCTTCAATCCATCTCATGGATCTTTGCAACATGCATACTTTATTAGAATTTCTTGGATCGACAAAACTTTGAGTTGTGTACCATACACATCCTTAATAATCTTTCAATTTTAAGAAAGTCGTTTGACATCCATTTGTCATATCACATAGTCATAATATGCGATAATGGAAATTAAAATTCTAATAGACTTCGACATTGTAACTGACGAAAAGGTTTTAACATAGTCAATACTATGAATTTGCCTAAATCCCTTTGCTACAATTCTTAGTCATGAAAGTATACACCTTTCCATCCATGTCGGTCTTGAAGACCTACTTGCACCCTTTAGTTTTTACACCTTTAGGTAGCTCAATCAAGTTCCAAACTTGATCATCAAACATGGATTGTAATTCGGATTTCATGGTTCCTAACTATTTATCCGAATTAGGAGTGGACATCGCCTCAAGATAGGAAGTAGGATCGTCATTCTCAATGACTTCCATTTTATTACTTTCCGATATGAGAAATCAATATTTCTCGAGTTCGGATCATAACCTATCCGATCTACGATGGACTTGTGCATCTTGAACCGGTTCCACAACTCCTTGTGAACTTGGTTCCGTCTCTACTCTTGGTTCCATGTTATTTTCTCCTTCAAGATTAATTTTACTCCCACTAGATTCTTTATTGAGAAACTATTTCTCAAGAAACGAATTGTACAGAGCAACAAACATTTTGTTCTCTTTGCGGTTGTAAGATTAATTTTCGAAAATAACCTTGTCAGATTTGGTGCTAACTTATCAGAGACAAGTTTCTTCTTATAAGCTTTGCAAACCCAAATCTTCTTGAAAGACAAACTAAATCTTCTTTCATACCACATCTCATATGGGGCCTTAGGAACCGATTTAGTAGGGACTCGATTCAGTGTAACCACATCATTTCTAATGCATATCCTCAAAAGAAAATAAGAAAGTCAACTTGACACATCATCGAACGAACCATGTTCTACAAGGTTCAATTCCTCCTATAGACACACCATACAATGTGGTGTTCTGGGTGGGGTCAACTTTGAAACGATTTCACAGTTTTGAGATGATTGTCAAACTCTTGGCTCAAATATCCATCACCTCGATCTAATCGAAGTACTTAATAGTTTTGCCAAGTTGTTTTGTACTTCATCTTGAAATGTTCGAAACATCTCAAACGATTCACCTTTGGACTTTATCAGATAGACATAGTCATATCTAGATAAATCATCGGTGAATGTGATGAAACACCAAAATCCTCCCCTAGCAATGCTGCTTAATAGTCCACATACATCTCATGTATAATGACCAATAAGTCACTAGCCCTCCCACTACTCTTAGTGTAGAGTGGTTTGGTCAATAATCCCAATAAACAAGATCCGCATTCCTCAAATGATTCAGAGTCATATGAGTCTAAAAATCCATGTTAATGGAGTTTATATATATGTATCTTATTTATCTGACCAAGCCGACAATGCCATATGAACGCGTTGTTCATATTATTCGGTTCAGATTTCTCATTTATATTATAGATATCTTCAATATTATTTTGTTTCTCATCATCAAGGATATGAAGACCATTCAATGACATATGCAATACAATAAGGCATATCATTAAATAAATATAAAACTTCTTATTCTCAATAAGAAAATTATATCCTTCATCATCCATATAAGAAACGAAAATAATACTCCTACCCAAATTCGGAACTTAGTAACATTTGTTCGAAACAAGTACTAGTTCACTAGGTAAATTGACTTCATAAGTCCTTATGGCTAATGCAGCAACTCTTGCTTCATTCCCACGCATAGGTTTAATTTACCTTCTTTGAGTAGCTTTCTATTCTTTATTCCTTGCACATTTAAACAAATGTGGGATCCATGTCCTGTATCATATACCCAAGAACAAGAAGTCGAAAGGAAAATATCTATCATATAGATACTTGAAGTAGTAGCAATCATATTGCCCTTCTTCACCTTTTAGGCCTTCCTAATAAGCCTTGCAACTTTGATTCCAATGACAATCTCATTACAATGGTAGCAAAATGCATCCTTTTGAGACACTTTGGGTTTAGCCTCTTCGGTTTTGGCAACTTTTGCCCTAGGATTGGCAACCTTTGCTTTACCTTCTTTACCTTCCTTTTTGAACCTCTTTCTTGTGTTAACCATTAACACATTTGCGGATTGCTCCTTTTTTTATCTCATGAATTAAGAGCCTTCACCACAACATACATCTTTTGCCTAGCTTGCACTTGAAACATTTTCTTTGTGTGTTGTGCTAGAACAAAAGTAACTTTCATATGTTCAAGGTTCTTCATAAGAGCCTTTAAACATGGTGGCAATTATAAGGCCAACAATATTATTAGAATCATCAACATGTTTCTAATGTTGCTCCTTATCTGTCCTATGCAACATTTGCAGTAGGTTCAGCAGGAATGGATTCATCAAGAACGTACACATTTGCCTAAGAACCATTCTTTAGGCTTCTGATCCAATCAGAATTATCTGTACCGTTCCTTTTGAACTTTGTCCTTCATAAGGACGAATCGCAATTTATTATGTAATGCTACTTCTACAACAAAATATGCAAATTATATGAACACATATCAATATCAATACATTTATCATCTAAGAGCAAATCATGTATTTCACAAATACTCCCACTAAATTATACACCTTTCAATGCAAATAAGCATAATATACATTTAATGGTCTAACCATGGAGAAATATCGGGATCAAAAGAAAGATTTGCATATGGTTTTCATTGATTTGGAGAAGGCGTATGATAAAGTGCCAAGAGAGGTACTTTGGTGGGCATTAGCAAAGAAGGGTGTTTCAAAGAAATATATTGATATTATCAAGGACATGTATAATGGAGTTAGTACTTGTGTACAGACTAGTGTTGGGAAGACTGAAGAGTTCCCTATAAAGATTGGAGTGCATCAAGGTTCCGCACTTAGCCCCTTTCTTTTTGCTTTGATAATGGACAAATTGACGAGGTCAGTCCAAGATGATATACCAAAGTGTATGCTGTTCGCAGATGATATTGTCGATTGATGAGACAAGAGAGGTGTTGAAAGTAAATTGGAGTTGTGGAGACACACTTTGGAATCTCGAGGTTTTCGATTAGCGAAGCAAGGCGAATATTTGGAGTGTAAGTTTAGCAGAGTTGGAAGTAGGGAGGCAGGGGCGGTCACATTTGATGGAAATATTATCCAAGCTTCTGAGTTTTTTCGCTATCTTGGATCCATTATTCAAAAGGATGGAGAATTAGATGGAGATGTGGCTCATAGGATTAAAGCAGGTTGGTTGAAGTGGAAGAGTACTACAGGGTTTCTATGTGATCGCGACATGCCCAATAGATTAAAGGGAAAATTCTACCGCACGGCAATTAGGCCTGCATTGCTTTACGGCACCGAATGTTGGGCCGTGAAACAGTGTCACGTGCATAAGATGAATGTGGCGGAGATGCGTATGCTTCGATGGATGTGCGGTCATACAAGAAAGGATCGATTGGGGAATGAGGTGATCAGAGGTAAAGTAGGAGTTGCGCCCATTGAGGATAAAATGAGGGAAAATCGTCTAAGGTGGTTTGGACATGTGAGAAGGAGACCGAGTGATGCACCGGTTAGGAGGCCGGAACAGTGGAGAAATGATAAAATGGCGAGGGGTAGGGAAAGACCCAAACAAACTTGGATTAGAGTAATTGAAAATGATATGAGTTTACTTGGAGTGGATGAAAGTATGGTATTGAAGAGGCCGGAGTGGAGGGCAAAAATCCATGTGGGGGGTTGATTTTTTATTTTATTTTTTTCACGATGACATATGAGGATTCATGTTAGCCGACCCCAAATTATTTTGAGACTAAGGCTTTGTTGTTGTTGTTGTATTTAAGATATCATATGTCTAAGCATATTTTAATCTCATCTTATGCCTTGGGTTCAAAACCATTTTGATAACCCAATTAAGTTCATCCACTTTAAACGTATAGGAACCACCATTTTCTTATCTTGCTCGCAAACGAATAGAATCAAAATACCTTGCTATGGCAAGCCCACCCAAAACTATCCGAGTGGTCTCAAGTGTTTTAATCATGGATTGGCATAAAGAACTTAAAAGTTAAACGAAGGTTCTTTAAAGCAGATTATAAGCATATCAACGAAGATAATCATAATGTACACCAGATAAGTTCCCAGGAAAATAGGTGAGCCATAAGGACTACTTAAGTATCAAATCTTTCCTTCGACAGAACTCTCCTGGGCATGCACAATTAGAATACCAGCTCTGATTTGCAACATAATCAATATTTTGTATACTGACTTGTTTCTCACAAACAATCAGATTCCTTCAAATTTTACGTAAACTGACTTGTTTCTCATAAACAATCAGAAAACCAATTTTTTTTAATGTTTCAATTTAAACATTCAGAAAATTATAATTCAACGTTTCAACTAAACATCTAACAAAGCTCTTAACACATAAGAACATATAATTCATGCATCGCAACAGTTAATAAAATCATATTTAAATTAATTAAGCATGCATAAACAATGAATTAATCTAGCATAGCCCTATAAATTTAATTTTCAGAAATTTACAGCAACCAGATTAAAACAGAAACATATCAGATTATAAACATAATCACAGATTAGCAAGAAAAAGTTAAGAAACTGATTCTGTCCAGATCAGGCAATGTCTGTCGCGTGACAGAAGCTTCAATAAGGCCTGATCTGTCGCGCGACCAGACGAGCCCATCTGACTGCCCATGGCCAACTCTATCGTGTGACTAGAGTTGCCACTTGAAGATTTTTTCCGCTTCAATCAATTCTAATCATAAAGCAATTAAATCATATAAAACAACCTTTTAACTGATTTAATTCAACATAATCAGAAAATGATTTTCACATTGTTTCACGTAAACAATCAAAATTCTATCGCATACAAAAACATGCAACGAACATATAAACAATTTATATAAACATTCTAGCATGTTAATTCAAACTTAACCATACGAATGGGGCTCTGATACCACTGTTGAATTTTATGGGTCCATGCGCAGCGGAATTAAGCATCAATTAACACAAAACCCAAGGGCCCTAAGATCCGTTCTATACGATTAAATTGAATTCCTATGAGATAGAATTTACCAACCTTAATTGCTTTCCGTTCTTGAGCTATCGAACAATCTATCGATGTGATTTTTGAATCACAAACTTCGATCTTCAAAAACTTGAATCTTCAGATTCGAACTCTAGGCCTTGATATCGTCGTACGAGCGAAGACCCCTTAGTAGTATCCACACCTTTGAATGAACCAAGAACGGTTCTTGAGGATTGTTAGATCCTTAAACCTATGGAAGAAATTGAGAAACCTTTATGTGATTTTTCTCTTTTGAAAATTCGGCTAGACAATTAGGGTTCACAGACCTCATATTTATACCACGTTAGTATTAGTATTTGTGACCCACTATTTAAAGAAAAAATAGGAAAATCAATTCAAATTAATATAATATAACTATAAAGGTTTTATATGTAAAATCTAAAAGTAAAAGGGATACGATGCAATTTTATATGTTAGCCCCTCTCCCCTCCCAATCTTGACCCCCTCATCCCTCTTCCACCCAGCACCTACGCCATACCTCCTTCTTCTTCCTCCCACCTCCATAGCTGCCCCTGCTCCCTCCTCCCACCTCCATAGCTGCCCCATCCCATCCTATTCCCAAATTGCCACACCCACCTCCCCACCCAGATCGCCACTACAAGTTCAAGATCTGAAGAAAAAAAATCAGATCTAAACTTTCATTTCTTCTTCTTCCCGCACTGCAACGACGCCATCCACACCGTCACCATTCCTTCTTCATAATTGATTTGCAGGTACACACTTGGATTCATTCATGGCTTCCCTCCTAGCCAGCAGCAGCAGAATCTCCGACTTTTCACCACAACCCAACACAGAACCCCACCGCCCACTCTTCCCAACTCCGCCACCCATAACTGTCCCTACCACCCTCCATTGCCACCCCTAAACAACAAATCTACCCCTGCTATCCCCACATCCCACTGCCCAGATTTCACCCAAATCCATAAGAGACTAAATTAATCTCTCCCCAGCCAATCCTCCCTCCTCCTCGTTCCCTTTCTTTCTCTCTCTCTCTCTCCTCTCTGTTTCTCTCTTCTCTCTTTTCCTTTTTTTGTGAATTCAAAATAATGTAAATGAAGGTAGTTGTTGATTGAATTTTTGATTAAGGGAATTAACGGAATATAGATGGATACATTGTAGGGTAAGGTCTTGATTAGTGACAGTACGGTGGCGTTGGAGGGAGAGTAGGAGGCTGGGGAGCAGATTGAAATGGTTTTGGTGGTGGGATTGAAGGTAACATTGACGGAGTCGAAATTGCTGGTGGCGCAGCCAATGGTTTGGAACAGGGTTATTATAAGTTTGTCGGAATGTGGGAAGCGGTGGAGATCAGGTAAGGAGAGGTGGTGATGAACGGAGAAGAAGACTAGATAGATAGATTTAGGTTGGAAGAGTGGTTATTTGTAAATTATAATTTTAAACTATAATCCCTTTTAAATTATTTTACTTCACCTTTTACTTTATTAATTTTACAATTAAAACCTTTAGTGATTGTGTTGTTTCAATTGCAATGATTTTTCTGTTTTATTCTTAAAAAATAGGTAATATGTATTGCACATGTATATTTAACTGAAAAAATAAATGTCGTTAGTCATAGGTAACTTAAACGAGCATACAAAACAGATGAGATACTTTGGTTGAAACGAAAACTAGTTTAGTTATGAAAACCAAACAAACCCTATAGTTGGGGTATTATGCATTTTTTCCTATTTAAAACAACAACTCACTTACTATTTTCTACTTCATTTTCACTCTCTTACTCAACTATATACAAGTACATTTTTTTTATTTTTTTTCTTAATTTTCATATTTTTGACCGTTATTTTGCAAGTTTGCGACAGAAAACTATTCAAAAGTCCAACAAGCAGCTAGATTTCATGGATCCCATTTGGGACTGGCCAACAAACAACTCTTTTTCATGGGCCCTTCGTAAATACTAACTGGGTCCCATTCCCCTCCCCCTCCCCCAGTTCCGTACCATGGTCCAGAGCAGCTGTACTGTACTCCTTTCCCACGTACCCAACCCGCCAATGTCCACTTTATAAATTCACACCCTTCCCCCCTTCAATTTTCCACACCCATCTCACAGTTCCCACCTCCTTCCCAAAACTCAAATTTCTTCAGCAAACATTTCTCTCTCTCTCTCTCTCTCTCTAGAACCTAAGGAGACACAGATCTAGTGCAGTTGTGGGTTTGCCCTTTCATGAGAGGTGGACTTGGAGAACTATCATCGTCTACTGCTACATCCGCATCCACAAGCTTTTTTAACTCTAATGGCGGTGGAGACTCCTCACTATGCACCCCCACACATGGACTCATCTCGACCGTCCCTTGGTTTCCCGCTTGGTACGGCCCTCCTCTTGATTATCATTTTCACCTTAAGTGGTATCTTCTCTTGTTGTTACCACTGGGACAAGCTCCGTTCCCTCCGTCAATCTTTCTCCGATCGCACCAATCACGACGACGATGATGGACCCACACACACGGTAATTATCTACATCCTCCTAAAAAACACTTGTTGAAAATGGATAACGGAAAGTTAAGTTTAACTTAACGTTGATCTAGTTTCTAACGGAAGTTCGTTATGTGTTAACGGAACTAGTTACAAATGATAATCTACATTTGTTGTAGATTATATATAACTCATTTAATGTCTCAAAAACATTTCCGTGTGAATGAGAAATTAATGACAAATGATTTGTAACTTAAATATTGGGTCAAAGTGTATTTTGGGTTGGTCCCAAAATTGGTGTGGACTTGTTGTGGCTAAAGTGGTTGTGGCAGTGAAGAAGCTTCGCACGGCCGTGCAAGTGTCCAGGACACGGCCGTACCGTGCCTCGCTTGCTTGCCACTCGACCGCGAGCCATGAACTCGGCCGTGCATATTGCCGCAGCCGCAGCTCATCGGACACCCGCTGGGCAGTAAGTCCGTTATACCCGAAAAGTTGTGACTTTTCAAGGGAAAAGCCACCAAACCCTTTGACTCTCTTTATATACTTCCCCTCCGAATTTCAATTATAATACACAGTCATTCTGAGCCTTTTACCCTCTAGAGAGATAGATTAAACATACCCAAATCATTGCATATTGTTGCATTCAATCTTTCAAGTCCAAAGTTCTAAAACCTTGTGTTGTTCGTTAGATTAGTTATATTGGAGTGCTCCTTATAACTAATAGTAAGTCGTTTTATCTTACTAGAGTTTTGTCATACAACCGTAAGCACACATGGCGGACAAATAACTCTTACTGGAGATTGTATATAATACAAGACTCGACTTGTTTCTAGTTTTCCCAATCTCCGTTATTTGCTCCGTCAGATTTTCTGTTAAGTTCTTGAGAAGCCATAGCAATTGTCCAACAATCGTAAGAGTTATTTTACGCTTCTTCAAGATAATCAAGAGATGGCAAACGAGAAAGACACCACTTCATCTAGTCAAGGGAATGTGACGCCTCCACCGCAAGGAGATACTACATTCAACAATGTTGCTCCCGCTCCTACAACTCATCACATCGATCGTGGTGAGAAACCCGCGAAATTCACCGGTGTGGATTTCAAGAGATGGCAACGAAGATGCTCTTCTACTTGACCACCCTAAGCTTGCACCGCTCTAAAGGAAGATCCTCCCATGGTAGAAAAAGGTGATCCGGACCCCCAAAGGCAAACGGCAAAAGGAGGCTTGGTCTCACGGTTAATTTTCTTTGTAAGAACTATATCTTAAATGGACTTGACGATGCACTATACAATGTGTATAGTACGAGTTAGCCAAAGCGTTGTGGGACACTTTGGAAAGGAAGTACAAGATCGAGGATGCCGGTCAAAGAAATTTGTCGTCGGTAAGTATCTTGACTTTATGATGGTCGATTCAAATCGGTAACAACTCAAGTAGATGAATTCCAAATCATTCTACATGGGCTTGATGCCGGGGATGATCATGAATGATCCATTTAAGGTGGCTTCTATCATTGAAAAATTGCCCGTGGAAGGACTTCAAGAACTATCTCAAGCATAAACGCAAGGAGATGTCCTTAGAAGACATTCTTGTTCGTCTTCAAATAGAAGAGAACAATAGAATGAATGAGGCCAAAATTGCTAAAGGCAAGATGGAGGCTAAGGTCAATCTCGCCGAGGCTAGCACGAGTGGCACAAAGAGAAAGCATTCAAAGCGGAATGTTAAGAAAGGGAAGAAGAAGACCTCTAAAAGGTTCAAGGGGTCGTGCTATAATTGTGGCAACCGCCACTTGTCAAGAGGATTGTCGTCTCCCGAAGAAAGAGGCGAACAATGTTGACCATATGGACCTAGACTTTGCGGCGGTTGTCTTAAGCCAACGTTGCAAATTTGGTGGAGAATCCAAAGGCTTGGTGGATGATCACTAGGTGCTACCCGCCATATTTGTGGTAACAAGGAAAGTTTCTCCTCCTATACTCCCATCTCCGGAAGAAAGCTTTACATGGGAAATTCTCGCCACCTCCGATGTTCAAGGCATTGGAAACGTGATTTTGAAGATGACTTAGGAAAAGAATCCCTTGCTGTTGGATGCGCCGCATGTTCCTATTATCCGTAAAAATTTAGTGTCCAAGGCGCTTTGCTTAGTAAGGCCGGTTTAGACTAGTATTCGAATCCGACAAATTTGTACTAACCAAGAATGGTTTGTTTCTTGGAAAGGTTACCTCGAGGAGGGCCTTTTAAATTGAATGTAATGACCGTGATCCGCCAAAGTGCGATGAATAAAAGTTGTGTTTCTTACGTTTATTTGTCTGAAAGTTCTAATTTATGGCATGATAGATTAGGACATGTAAACCTCGACACCATTAAGAAATTAGCGAGACAAGATTTGATCCAAATGACTAAATCCGACTGACTAATAAAGGAAAGCTGAAGTTTGTGTTGAGGCAAAAATGACTAAGTCACCATTTAATGCCATACAAAGAGACACGACTTTCCGAGTTAATTCACACCGACATATGTGATTTAAAACTAGTGCAAACTCGAGGAGGTAAAAAGTACTTCATTACATTTATAGATGATTGCACTAAATATTACTATGTCTATCTCTTAAGAAGTAAGGATGAAGCCTTAGGGGCTTTTGAGACTTATAAGAAAGAAGTTGAGAATCAACTTAACTTGAAAATTAAGAAAATTAGAAGCGATAGAGGTGGAGAATATGAAGCACCGTTTGAAGGACTATGTTGGGAATCCGGCATAATTCATCAAACAACGGCTCCATATACCCTCAATCTAATGGAGTTCCGAACGCAAAACCGTACTCTCAAAGAGAGATGATGAACGCGCTTTTGATCGGGCCTTCAAAGCTTACCCGACAACTTGTGGGGGAAGCAATACTCACTTCTAATTATGTTCTTAATAAAATACCCAAGAAAGGTATTGATAAAACGCCCCATGAATTGTGGCATAATCGTAGGTGTTTTAAATACCTTAAAGTGCGGGGGTGTTTGGCCAAGGTTGAAGTACCTAAGCCTAAACAAGTCAAGATTGGCCCAAAGACCATCGACTGTTTTTATTGGATATGCCAATAATAGTAGTGCCATCGGTTTATAGCGCATAAATCGGACATTCAGATATGCACGTAGGAACTACTATAGAATCAAGGAATGCATTATTCTTTGAAAACATTTTTCCGGTTAAGGACAGAAAGATGTAGGTTCTAATAAGAGAACACGTAGTCTACATCCGGTCCTTCTCAAATAAGAAGATGAAGAACCGAGACGTAGCAAAAGTAAGGCAAGAGTGGAAAAGACTTTTGGTCCCGATTTTCTATCTTACATGCTAGAAAACGAACCATCAACCGTTAAAGAAGCTTTATCCGGTCCAGGATAGTTCGTTACGGAAAGAAGCTATTAACAAGGTGAAATAGAATCCATAATGCTCAACAATACTTGGGAATTAGTTGATCTCCCTCCAGGTTGTAAACCATTAGGTTGCAAATGGATCCTTAAACGGAAGTATAAGGCGGATGGATCTATCGAAAAATACAAAGCTAGGCTAGTTGCCAAAGGCTTTAGACGAGAAGAAGGATATGATTTCTTCGATACATACTCCTTTGTCACAAGGATCACATCTATTCGTGTTCTCATAGCTATTGCAGTTAGCGGTGCATAATCTTGAGATACACCAAATGGATGTGAAGCTGCTTCCTAAATGGAGAACTTGATGAAGAAATTTACATGGAACAACCCGAAGGGTTAAGTGGTTCCCGGTAAAGAAAGAAAGGTGTGTAAACTTGTAAAATCCTTGTATGGACTAAAACAAGCACCTAAACAATGGTACGAGAAGTTCGACGGAACTATGTTATCGAATGGATTCAAGATTAATGAATGTGACAAATGTGTCTACATTAAAGGAACATCCGAATCATTCGTTATCGTTTGTCTTTATGTAGACGACATGCTCATAATGGGAAGTAATCATGATTTAATCATGAAAACCAAAGGCATGTTAAAGAAGAACTTTGACATGAAAGACATACGGGATTAGCCGATGTAATATTAGGGATAAAGATCTCTAGAACATCCTCAAGGATTAGTTCTTTCACAATCCATTACCTAGAGAATGTTCTTCGGAAATTCAATGTCTTTGATGACCCTCCTAGCTAAGACACACCGTACTTGGCTCTACATTTAGCCAAGAACAAAGGGGGAACCAGCTTTCTCAACTCGGAATATGCAAGAATAATTGGCGATTGATGTACTTAACAAATTGTACTCGTCCGGACATTGCATATTCAATAGCAAACTAAGTAGGTTCACAAGCAATCCCGCATCTTGATCGTTGGAAAGCTCTAATGAGTACTTTAAGATATTTAAAGTATACATTAAACCATGGGATACTTTACAATAAATATCAGCAGTATTAGAAGGATCTTGTGATGTCAATTGGATATCGGACACAAAGACTCTAAATCCACGAGTGGATATGTATTCACAAATAGGTGGAGGAGCGTTGTCATGGAAATCCTCCAAACAGACTTGCGTACAGCCGTATCCACGATGGAGTGCGAGTTTATCGCGTTAGATAAAGTGGGGAAGAAGCAGAATGGCTTAAGAACTTCTGGAGGATGTTCCTTGTTGGAGCAAACCCGCGCTGTTTGTACTAATCCATTGTGATAGTCAATCGGCAATTGGAAGGGGCACGAGAATAGTATGTACAATGGTAAGTCTAGACATATTCGTCGTAGACACAATACCATTAGACAGTTGATCAAGAATGGCGTTATCACTTTATTGATTATGTGAAATCATGTGATAACCTAGCGGATCCGTTTACCAAAGGTATAAATCGAGATCAACCGTATAAACTGTTAAGGGAATAGGTTTAAAACCCACAACAAAAGAACTTATAGCGGACACTCAACCTTGAGAAATGGAGATCCCGGGCCCTTGGTTCAATGAGACAACCAAGTTATAAGTTCTAGTAGAGTTACTTGGAAACAACAACTCGGTTTATTAACCTGGAGATGTTGAATACTCATTCCCTTAACATCCAAGTACAAGCACACGCAAAGAAGGGTAAGGTTAAGTTGAGAAAACTTTTAATGATTTCTATACCTACGGGTGGAGTAGTGCGTGATACTCCTTATAGTGAGAATCACCTATATAAGTGAGAGGTAATAAGGCCGCCTCTAAATGAACGCTTATGAATGAGATACGGTCCAAGGCCAAAATGGACAAAACGTGAGAACAACAATTGTTAGAGTCATATTATGTGAGTATTATTGTCTTGGTATACACCCGACAAATGATCGGCTGGTTGAAAGCAACTCGCTACCAAATGGCTAGTATATCCGATAATATTTCACTAGGGAAGATTCAAGGCCACAAGCTATCTATCCCGATGTAATAATAGTTAAGCCGGAACTTTGGACGAATTTGCATACATGCATTAATTGTCATTCATGTGGGGATTGTTGGAAATGGATAACGGAAAGTTAAGTTTAACTTAACGTTGATCTAGTTTCTAACGGAAGTTCGTATGTGTTAACGGAACTAGTTACAAAATGATAATCTACATTTGTTGTAGATTATATATAACTTTCATTTAATGTCTCAAAAACATTTCCGTGTGAATGAGAAATTAATGACAAAATGATTTGTAACTTAAATATTGGGTCAAAGCGTGTTTTGGGTTGGTCCCAAAATTGGTGTGGACTTGTTGTGCAAGCTAAAGGGTTGTGCTGTGCGGTGAAGAAGCTTCCCGCACGGCCGTGCGAAGTGTCTAGGACACGGCCGTGCACCGTGCCTTGCCTTGCCGCTCCGACCGTGCAGAGCCATGAACTCGACCGTGCATAGCCTCGCACGGCCGCGTAGTCATCGACACTGCGCCGTCTGAAGTCTTTGTTATACGAAAAGTTGTGACTTTTCAAGGGAAAAGCCACCAAACCCTTTGACTCTCTTTATATACTTCCCCTCCGAATTTCAATTATAATACGCGGTCATTCCGAGCCTTTTACCTCTGCAGAGATAGATTAAACATACCCAAATCATTGCATATTGTTGCATTCAATCTTTCAAGTCCAAAGTTCTATAACCTTGTGTTGTTCGTTAGATTAGTTATATTGGAGTGCTCCTTATAACTAATAGTAAGTCGTTTTATCTTACTAGAGTTTTGTCATACAACCGTAAGCACCTGTGCGGGACAAATAACTCTTACGGAGATTGTATATAATACAAGACTCGACTTGTTTCTAGTTTTCCCAATCTCCGTTATTTGCTCCGTCAGATTTTCTGTTAAGTTCTTGAGAAGCCATAGCAATTGTCCAACAACACTTACTCCCTTCTCTGGTCTATTAATAATATAATAATAGATGTAACATTTTTCTTTTTCTTTTTTTGCCTATAAATAAATGTAGGTTTTCTAAATAAAAAAATAGTTTTAGTGTAATTTTAAAGAAATGAACACCTCTGATGCGGATGTCTTTTCAGATTTTTGGAACAACGTACTTACGTTAGAAAATCAAATTTTTGATGCCGCAAATATTTTTTAGTTATTGTTATTGTTTTTATTATTATTATTATTATTATTATTATTATTATTATTATTATTATTATTATTATTATTATTATTATTATTATTATTATTATTATTATTATTATTATTATTATTATTATTATTATTTACCTTTTTCAATTTTTAATTTTTAGAGTGGACTACCATTAATCGCATTTAAGATTATCCGCATCAATGCGCTTTTCGTATACTCCTTTCGTCCCAGCCTAGTGTACACTTATTTTCCTTTTGGTCCGTCTCAGCCGAGTGTGAACTACCATAAATGACAAAAGTTTTAATATTTTATATTCTCCCTACCCCACCCACTCATTCTCTCTCTTCATTTTCCACCATACAATTTATTCAACCAACCTACTATTAACTCCACTCATTCTCTCTCTTTATTTTCTATCACACATTTTCATTATCTTAATAGTATTTCTTAATTATTGTGCCCAAAATCTTGGTGCACACTTGAATGGGAAGGAGGGAGTATATTATATGCCGCGAAAACACCATTATACTAATTTCATATGATATGTACTAATTAGTTGATAACCACGAAAACAAATGACCATATTTTATTTTTATTTTTATTAAAATATAGAGGGTTTCAGGATCAAAACTTGGTCTGATCCCATAATAAAATAAGGAGAGCCAAAATAATATTTTGTATTATTTTCGTGTCAAATTTTACACAAGCTAGAGGAGTTATATTTATATACAAATCATATGATTCCTAATTCTTTTAGGACTCGTTTGGTAGCCTGTTAGGATAAGCTCATATTAATAGGGAGGAGGTTATTAACCCAGGGATTAATAATGTCATCCTTTTTTTAGGATAAATAAGACGGGGATAAGAGGTGTTCAGATGCTTATCTGGATTGTACTTTGGATAATTACTACGGTTGCATTTAATCTATCAAACATACTTTTATTGGACTAATAATCCTATTCAATCATTTATCGACTTACCAAACGGGCCCTTAGAATTCTAACAAATCTCCTTATTCTAATATTAAATATAATTTTAATTGAAAATACTTCTAATTCTCCTAAGTTGTTCAGTACCAACTTAGTTAATTAAATACTTTATTTCTTTGAGTATACCTCTCAATATTAGGGGTGTAAGTGGTTCGGTTCAAATCGCGATTTGAGATCGAACCGAACTAAATGATTCGGTTTGATTTGATTTGATTTTTAAGTATGAATGGTTCGATTCGATCTCAAATTTTGACATATCATATGGTTCGTTTTGGTTTGTGGTCTAACCCTCCTACCCTCCCAAACCAAACCAAACCAAACCAAACCAAATCGCGATTTGAGACCAAACCACTGAACCAAACCGCGAAACCAAACCAAACCATATTACATAAACTAATACTAACCCCGTTTTGTATCTTATTTAATATTTTCGTATATTTATTAAAATTTACTGTTAGATCAATAAATAAAAAAACCTATATTACATGAACTAATTATAACCCCTGTTGTGTATCTTACTCAATATTAATTTCACCATTTGTTATCATTATTGCGACAAATAAATAACTAATATCTCTCCACGATCGAAGATTGTAAAGCTAGTGTTTTTCTTCCTTCGGTCTCTTTTTTTCTTTAGTCTCTCTCTTCATTCGACTTTTCTCTTAACACCAACATCTTTCGATTTTAATCTAAGATTACGGAAAATTTAAATAAATATGAAAATGAGTTGCGGTCTGAATCGTGGTTTGAACCGTAGTCTAAACCATGATCTTAACCACAGTCTGGATCGCGGTCTGAACCGCGGTTTGAACCAAATAATTGAACCAAATCGAATTAAACCATATCGGTTTGGTTTGGTTTGGTTTGAATTTTTTTATGGTTCGATTCGATTTGAAATTTTCTCAAATCGATAACTAGTGGTTCGATACGTAAATTCCACCAAATCAAACCATTTATAACCCTACTCAATATCCTAACAATTTAGTATCTAATTTTCAACTCTTTTTTTTTTTTTTAATATGAACTATTGATTTTTTGGTATTGCAGAATTTGAAGAAGAAGAAAAATCAAAGTTTGCCAGTGATAATGGCGGGGGACAAGATAGCTAGGTTCATAGCAATGCCGTGTCCGTGTGAGCCATCGCGTGAGGAGGGAAAGATTATTATAGAGGTGCAAAAGCTGCCCAACCCTCCACAAATGGTGGCTCCTCTTCATTAACATTTTTTTACCATTTAATTCCTTTCTATGTAGGATATACTCCCTCCGTTTCATGTGAATGTAAACCATTTTTTTGGGCACAATAACTAAGAAATATTATTAAGATAATGAAAATGTGTGGTAGGAAATGAAGAGAGAAAATGAGTGGAGTTAATAGTAGGTTGGTTGAATAAATTGTATGATGGAAAATGAAGAGAGAGAATGAGTGGGTGGGGTAGGGTAGGGTGAATATAAAATAATAAATTTGTTTCCATTTTGGACAGTTTGCATTTACGTGAGACGGACCAAAATAGAAATAAGTTTGCATTCACATGAGACGGAGGAAGTATATAAAAATGTCATTTTGAACAAGTATTCAAATTTTAAATTAGAGTTTTAAAGTAATGCATCAAATATATTTACATAAAAAAAATGTTTCGTTTAAAAAAGTGCTCCGTTTTTCGAAAATTCCATTTCTATTTTAAACAAGCATAAATTGAATATAATACGAACTTCTTGATTCAGGATTGAAAAATGAAAATGATTAAATGCGGTCAAAATCTTAAGAAAAAACTAGTTTCTTCTATCAATTTGGAAAAACAAGTTTTTAATAACGCGCAATAACATTTACGTAATTATCTGAAACTTTTTAAAAAATGCGCGGTGATATTTTTGTAAATAACTGATTTTTCAAAAAAATGTGTGGTGACATTTTCGTAAATAACCGGACTTATAACCACTTCTGAGTTCTGACACTCGTTATAACTAAATCTGAAACGTTTATCAATGCACATGAAACTTTTCTAACAATAAAACTACTGTAGTCTTTAACACTAACATCAAAATTAAAAAAAACTTACCGACACTTTCTAACACTAGACCAGGCAACACACTATCAATTTTTTTTTAATAAAGTGTCAGTTAATTACAAAAATATCATCGTACGTTTTAAATAAAGTTTCAGTTAACAACGAAAATGTCATCACATGTTTTTAAAACTAATTTTTTTTTTCTGTGTTTCGAAAACTAGTTTTTTATAATACCTACTTTTAAATGGGGGTAATGGTGTAGGACTAATTTTAGCCGACAACTACTCTTGAGTTGAATTTTATTTCTTCAAATAATATCTTTTAAATATATATATATATATATATATATATATATATATATTTATTTTATTTTTTTCAAAAAGAACGTGAGCATATTAACCATTTATAAACTTCTATTACTGAAAATTAATTTTTACTTTTATTTTTAAAAATATGAAAAGGTTATTCATTTTAGTACAGAGAGTAAGTTTGTCAAAGGCAAAGCCAATTTGACTTAGAAAAGTGACAAACCAATAGGTCTTTAAAAGAGCAAGGAAAATTGAAAGTGAAAGCTTAAGGAAATGAATAATGGTTGATAAGCGTATCAAAATTTTATTACCTTTTTTTTTTTTTTTTTATAGATTTGTGGACTTGTTTGAATTTAAGAATGATTTTCACAATTTAGAGTCAAATAAATAAATGGCCAAAAGGCTCAATTATATTGTCTGCCATTTTTTTATAGAACAAACAAATCAAGCAATTGATTCTATCTTGAAAGACATCATCTTGTCATTTCTCAAATGTTCAAAGTGGATTTTTAGATATTTTTGTTTACTAGAGTACAGTATTTACTTTGTTTTATAATAAATGTCTATATATATTTTAAAAAAAATACTTTTAGAGAATTAATGACCCGTATATTAAAATAAAAGATAATTAGACAAAGTCAATTTACGCATAAAAAAGAGAGAATTGATATAAATGACTCCAGTTTAAAACATAAATTATGTTTAAGCATCTAACTTTAAAATGAAGAACGAATAGTTCATAAATTGACAAATCTAACTTTAAAATGAAGAACAATTTTTAAAACATAAATTATGTTTAAGCATCTAATATTTTCTAACTCACCATTTCTTGTTATCGTAGTAGCTTACTTATAAAAATAAAAAGAAAGGTTATGTCATAAACAAATAAAAAAATTGATATTATTGTCAGTTAAAGTGATGTTCAAAATTTATTTTATATTTTTTTGACACTAGTATAAGATATTTTTTTAAAAATTCCACATAAATAGGTGAAGAAACTGTCAGCCTGACCATAAATTCTGTTTAAACATCTAATATTTTCTAACTCACCATTTCTTGTTATCGTAGTAGATTTCAAACCATTTGCAGCTTGTGGGAATTTAACCCACATAAATAGGTGAATATATTGACAACCTGATCATCCAAACTATCGAAAACATTTTACAAAAATGTGCGCACTGTTAAATATATTCTATAACCAGATGTAGAAAAAAAATTTAAAATTTAGTGAATGCCCGCACCCCCTCATTACAACATAGGCCCGTCCCTTGTCATAAGCTACCACGATAAGTGCATCATCTGTTTATACAAAAAAAAAAAAAAAAAGTGAGATTTTTGACTCATGTTGAGCACTAAGGTTGCCTGACCTAGTATTTCTTTAAAAAAAAAAAAATAATAAAAAATTGGATTTGCTCCACCCAATCCCACCATTTTCTTAATCATTATCTACTGTACATTGCGTCCAAATTGCTTTTGTACTGGTCCGTATCGTAATGAGTTCCCATCATCTTCATGTAACCACATCAACCACTCATCCGCCTTTTCCCATTTCTCCCGACTTCCGCTATCAGTTTCTCCACCGGCACCGTCCCCATCGACACCCACCGCCCAACACTCATCCCCTCGTCTAAAACCTCTCAAACAATTTCGACCGGCGCTCTTCCGCCCCTATGTCGCCCCTTACTCTGCCGTACATATTCATAAAATTTTATTTCTTTCTTCATCACATAATTCTAACCTAACTTCCATTTTTTTTAGCTTTATTGATGACACCAACCTAATCTAAAAATTTATCTTTAATCAAAATTTATCTATAATATGTACAATTTTAATTTCACCGTACAATAAAAATGCTCAATGTGTCCCGATTACTTTTACATTTGACTTGTGATGTTGGATTGATTAGACAACACCGGTTGGGACAATGGCAGTAATTTTTTTATTTTTTTTTGCTTTTTGGTGGTGACTGATTGAAGATAGTGTTAAGACCATTGGTTTGACACGTTTCTAAGGCAAATTGGCTTTGCCTCCGACAAACTTACTCTTTGTACTAAAATGAATAACCTTTTCATATTTTTTTAAATAAAAATAAAAATTAATTTTTTTTAAAAAAATTATAAAATAAAATATGAAGATTAGTTAATTAACGAGACTATTATATATCCCTTGGGAAACAAAAGTTCCTAGTTACCTATTATAAATGGTTAAAATGATCAAGTTCTCTGAAGCTTTTATTGTTGTGTACTCTTTATTAATATAGTTAGACGACCTAAATATTACTCAAATTGTTTTATAATAATAATTTCAATTGATTATTCAAAAAATTTAGTAAAGTTTTTTTATTCTCATCTTGAACACCTTCTAATTAAATCAGGTTGCCATCTTGACCCAATATTGAGTATTATCCATCTATTACGTTTTTTCAGAATCAACAAGTGATGTTTCTACTTTCCTTAGGTGCGCTCCCGAGTTTAAATTAGGAGAGAAAGGAAAGAAAGTGAGAGGAAATTTAAAACATTTTCCTTCCTAAATGTGCTCCCGAGTTTTTCTTGGAGGGAAGCGGAAGGAAAGGAGGGGAAAATTTTTAAAATTTTCCTTCCTTTCAATTCCTTCCAAAAGTGGGAGAAATTGGAAGGAAAGAAAATTTCACTAAAGAAATTTTCTGATATACCTATTTTACCCTTTAAAATAAAACACTCTTCTTCTTTTATTAAGGATAAACATGTAATTTAAACTTTTTTCCTTCATTTTCCTTCTCTCTTCTCTTCCTTAGAAACTCAGGAGCAGACCCTTGGTGTTTAATGATCGATTCGAGAAAGGCACTACAAACAAGGGGCGGACACAAGGCCACCCAAAGGGGTGACCATGAATCCCCCAAAATCAATGTTGTCATGTAAAAAAAAATATATATATTACTACGTGCACCCCCCACTTAGCATCTCAGCCCACCCCCTAGGCAAAAAAGGAAGAATCGATAAAGGTATTAATGTAAAAACAATTATCTTTTTTTTTGAAGTTTTTGGGTAATGTAATTTGTGAACCCCCTCCATTTTATCCTGGGTCTGCCCCTGCTACAAACTCTATTAAAACTTGAATCTATGACCAACTCAAAACAATGAAATTCTTTCATTATATCTTTATAGATAAGCTACACAGTAACATAAAGTTCTATTAAAGAAAAAAACAAATATTACAAGAGGCATGAAGGCAAACAACATATCAAACTGGATTCTGAAAAGAGATGCAATCTGGTCACAAACTGGATGACAGGATACTTACATGTAAGCTTTTTTCTACAAATTCATAATAAGGCAAAATCAGCTAGTGAATAAATTGGGGTTGGCTGTAGCAGTACCCACTTGTACTTCTAGCATTTCTAGACGGCGCTCCAAACTATCAAGTTTCTCATTCAAGGATGCCAATTTGCTCTTTGTTGTGGCCTCTGCAAGACAAGATCATACCGCTCGGTAAGTGTATTATTAAAATAAGGTAACCTTTAGAAAGTAATAATGGATAAGAGAATTTGACAGAAAATGATCTTTTCTGAAGTTTAGTCATTTGTACATAGACATGGTGGTATAGAAAAGTTTGCTACCCCATTGTGTACTATCATAGGAGTCTGCCAAGAAGATTAAGAAAAAGGCTCATGCATGTCATTTGTTGGGTTTAATGCATTTGAAATTGGGAACGCCTAATTTAGCGAATTGAATAAACAGATTTTGGCAAAAACAAGTCGCATGGTAAGCACACACTTGATGTGCACACTTGCTGGCCAAGGAGCTTTGGGCCGAAGGATTGTGGGCCGGTTGGCCGGCCAAGACTTCTTCAGCAACTTGCGTTCCCTCTTCAGCAAAGGTTTGAACTTGATTCGTATTGAAGAAAAGACTTCTTCAGCAGCTTGCGTTCCTCTTCAGAAAAGGTTTGGACTTGTTTCGTATTGAAGAAGGATTTGTGCAATCCTTGTGTATTAGGGTTAGGTAATTAGGAAAGTATAATACTTCCTATCTCCTAACATAATTAAGAGAGAGAAATTGAAGATCATTTCCTAGTGTTATAGAAATCAATAATTTTAGGGTTTTAGCAGTTCAATTTTTTCATTGTTTTTCTCTAAATATAGGGCTTGCACAGTTTTGAATTTTGTGATCAAAATTCGTGCAATAGATTAGATATATGTAATTGGTGATTTCCAACTGATAATAATATTCTCTCCCTCTACCACCGTGTAAGTAACCAAGTTGGTGAACCACGGGAATCTTGTGTTCGTGTGTGTGAGATTTTTTTTGATTGCTTCTTATCGGCTCTTTTCTTACAAACTGGCATTAGAGCTGGTTGGTGAAGAAAGATCCAGGGGTATTTCGATGCAAAAGAAGATGGGTTCAGGAACAGTCACCGATCGAGGGAAGAACAATTTTAGTCTTTGAAAAATCAAGATGAAGGACTTGTTGAGAGACAGGGATATGTGGGCTTCGGTGGCCGATGCAATTAGGGGTCAAAAAGGTGGTCCACGGGAGCTAATCCTGCAGGAACAACAGAAGGTACAAAGAAGGATGCAAAAGCAACAACGAATATAGCAGCAGACCTGATTGCGTTATATCAGAGGGCACACTCCAAAATCAACAGATGTCTGGATGATGATTTATAGCGGATATTGCAGATAGTGATGAGCTTTGTGGTTAATATTGGAGAGCATGTTCTTAATGAGATCTCTGACCAACAAATTGTACCTGAAGCAGAAGTTGTTCGCTATTCGAATGTCTGAAGGTACTCCTATTAAAGATTACCTAGATCGATTTACTTCTTTATTACTTGAATTTCGTAATATAGCGATTAAAACCAGTGATGAAGATGTTGCTCTTATTCTTTTGGTTTCTTTATCATTGTCATATAAGGGGTATGTTGACTCCTGCATTATTAGTAAGGATAAGATACTTTAGAAGAGTTTAATATTAGCCTCAAAACTAGAGATTTAGCTCCAAGGCGAGTGGTATATCTAAAGAATCTCAGTCAGCACGTTCAATTACGGAAAGCAGCAAGGGCCAAGATAGGAGAAACAAGAGTTCTTATAAAAGGGGTCGAAGACCAGAAGATGTCTGCAGTTATTGCAAGGAAAAGGGACATTGGAAACATAAATGTCCCAAGTGAAGAAGAACGAGCAATTTGGATCAATTGCAGTTGTAGCATATGATGATTTAGAGGACTATGCTATAGTGACAGAAGAAGACCAAGGCATGGAAGATGCGCATATTTTGATTTATGCGGCTTATTATCACACGTGTTCGTGCAATGAATGTTTTGCAACGTACGAGCAGGTAGATGGTGGCGATATTGGTATGGCTAATGATTATGTCCGCAAAGTGGTTGACATGGGTTCCATAAGGGTGCAAAATTCTGGTGGTAAGTTTTGCATGTTGAATAAGGTTATTTCTGAAGTAACGAAGAATCTGATCTCTTAGTCGGCTAGGCAAGATGGGATACAGTTCCAAAGTTGAAGAGGGCTTCAATCGTAACTCTGAAAGGAGTAAAACAAGGTTCCATGTACATTCTCCAAGGTTCAATGTTTTTGGGCTCAAATGTCGAGCATCGTACTACAAAGGTTATCATGTTGCATGGCTCCGTGTGGGGCAGTTGACAAACAAGTGGAGCATCAATTTACTATAGGTGGAGTTGAATTGGGGCAGTTGACAAACAAGTGGAGCATCAATTTACTATAGGTGGAGTTGAATTGGGTAAGCCACCGTTAACAAGTCAACACACAATCTGGAAGTGAAGAAAGAGTCGAGGAGCAAGATGCCTTTGCTAGGGTTTCAGTGGGTTATGTCACTTCATCGGTTTTGAAAGCGAGATCTAATGTCGATTGGATTCTCCCAACTGCAGTAGGGGAAATTTTGAGTGTCTACTGCAGTGACACATTTGGGTGTCTTTGAAGACACATATGTTGCTCAGTGAAGCACAGTTTGAATATTTAGGGAGATACATTTGTGTGTCTGAAAGACACGCTTGTTTGCTCGTTGGGGCAAAGTTTTGGTGTACACAATTAGGTTATCCGGAGGACAAGTTTTTGGTGTTCGGCGTAACACATATGAGGCAGGGGGAGGATTCCGGTTATTTGATTTGGAGGTTAAAAGTTAAGGTGGAGATTTGTTGGGTTTAATGTCTTTGAAATTGGGAACGCCTAATTTAGTTAATTGAATAAACAAATTTTGGTGATTCCGGACTTGGAACAAGTAATGAAGCAATTGGACTGTGATCAGGGACGAGGACAAAAACAAGTGCACACCTGAAGTGTACACCTGTTTGTGTGCATGGTAAGCACACACTTGATGTGCACACTTGCTGGCCAAGGAGCTTTAGGCCGAAGGACTGCGGGATTGTTGGCTGGCCAAAACTTCTTCGACGGCTTGCGTTCATCTTCAGCAAAGGTTTGGACTTGTTCCGTATTGAAGAAGGATTTGTTCAATCCTTGTGTATTAGGGTTAGGTAATTAGGAAAGTATAAATAATTTCTATCTCCAAACATAACTAAGAGAGAGAGAGAAATTGAAGATTAATTCCTAGTGTGATAGAAATCAATAATTCTAGGGTTCTAGCAGTTCAATTTTCTCGTCTGTTTTTCTCTAGATCTAGGGCTTGCACATTTGTGGATTTTGTGATCAAAATTCGTGCAATAGATTAGAGATTTTGTAATTGGTAATTTTCAAGTGATAATTATATTCTATCCCTCCGTCATGTACGTAGCCAAGTTGGTGAACCACGTAAATCTTGTGTTCGCGTGCATGAGATTTGTGTTCTTGATTGCTTCTTATTGGCTCTGTTCTAACATCATTGATGTGAAAAGAATAATAGTAAGTGAATATTATGATCAAACAAACAGTAGAAATCTCTCCCAGCCGAGATATTAGAGTGCTTAGATTCATTCAATTGAGACCTTGAGAAGAATCTGGCTTGATAAAAGCTACCAAAAATAGTGACTGACATTTTCCCTCAGAAGAACTGTCTTGAAGAAAGGAAAAACTCTCCAATAACCTAAATTAAGATGAAATGCCTTTTTTTTTTTCCTATTTAGAGATCAAATTCCCAATGAAGATCCATGTATGCATCTTCTAAGGAGGAAACGATCTTTAAAAATTGTTTGATTCACCCAATTAAAACAAATTTGAAACACGTACAATCAAAGAAGCCCTAATTTGGGAGAATCGAAAAGACTTCACTTCAAATAGGCATTATCAAATAGGAAGGTCAAGTAACGAATAATCTGATCTCTTAGTCGTATATTGAATAAGGTTATTTCTGAAGTAACGAATAATCTGATCTCTTAGTCGGCTAGACAAGATGGGATACAGTTCCAAAGGTGAAGAGGGCTTCGGTCGTAACTCTGAAAGGAGTAAAACAAGGTTTCATGTACGTTCTCTAAGGTTCAATGTTTTTGGGCTCAAATGTCGAGCATCGTACTACAAAGGTTATCATGTTGCATGGCTCCGTGTGGGATGGTTGACAAACAAGTGGAGCATCAAGTTACTATAGGTGGAGTTGAATTGGGCAAGCCACATTTAATAAGTCAACACATACAATCTGGAAGTGAAGAAGGAGTCGAGGAGCAAGAGGCCTTTGCTAGGGTTTCTGTGGGTTATGTCACTTCATCGGTTTTGATAGCGAGATCTAATGTCGATTGGATTCTCCCAACTGCAGTTGGGGAAATTTTGAGTGCCTAATGCAGTGACACATTTGGGTGTATGACACATGTGTGCTCAGTGAAGCACAGTTTGAATGTTCAGGGAGATACATTTGGGTGTATGGAAGACCCGCTTGTTTGCTCGTTGGGGCAAAGTTTTGGTGTACACAATTAGGTTATCCGGAGGGCAAGTTTTTGATATTCGGCGTAACACATATGGGGCAGGGGGAGGATTCCGGTTATTTGATTTGGAGGTTCAAAGTCAAGGTGGAGATTTGTAGGGTTTAATGTCTTTAAAATTGGGAACACCTAATTTAGTTAATTGAATAAACAAATTTTGGTGATTCTAGACTTGGAACAAATAATGAAGCAGTTGTACTGTGATTAAGGACGAAGACAAAAACGAGTGCACACCTGATGTGTACACCTGTTTGTGCGTATGGTAAGCACACACTTGATGTGCACACTTACCGGCTAAGGAGCTTTGGGCCGAAGGACTGTGGGCTTGTTGGCTGGCTAAAACTTCTTCGACGGCTTGCGTTCATCTTCAGCAAAGTTTGGACTTGTTCCGTATTGAACAAGGATTTGTTCAGTCCTTGTGTATTAGGGTTAGGTAATTAGGAAAGTATAAATAATTTCTATCTCCTAACATAACTAAGTCTAAGATAGAAATTGAAGATTAATTCCTATTCTGATAGATATCAATAATTCTAGGGTTCTAGCAGTTCAATTTTCTCGTCTGTTTTTTCTCTAGATCTAGGGCTTGCACATTAGTGGATTTTGTGATCAAAATTCATGCAATATATTAGCAATTTGTAATTTTCAAGTGATAATAATATTCTCTCCCTCTGTCCATGTACGTAGCCAAGTTGGTGAACCACGTAAATCTTGTGTTCGCATGTGTGAGATTTGTGTTCTTGATTGCTTCTTATTGGCTCTTTTCTAACATCATTGATGTGAAAAGAATAATAGTAAGTGAATATTATGATCAAACAATCAGTAGAAATCTCTCCCAGTCGAGATATTAGAGTGCTTAGATTCATTCAATTGAGACCTTGAGAAGAATCTGGCTTGATAAAAGCTACCAAAAATAGTGACTGACATTTTCCCTCAGAAGAACTGTCTTGAAGAAAGGAAAAACTCTCCAATAACCTAAATTAAGATGAAATGCCTTCTTTTTTTTTCCTATTGAGAGATCAAATTCCCAATGAAGATCCATGTATACATCTTCTAAGGAGGAAACGATCTTTAAAAATTGTTTGATTCACCCAATTAAAACAAATTTGAAACACGTACAATCAAAGAAGCCCTAATTTGGGAAAATCGAAAAGACTTCACTTCAAATAGGCATTATCAAATAGGAAGGTCAAGTAACTTACAAAATGCATGAAATCTTACTGTAAGAAACAATCAGAATTAAGATTTGAGGGTCCGAATTGAATCAATAAACAATTTCAAATGAGCGTGAATGTAAAAGAGACAGAATCTACGGGGAGAGAGAGTACCGAATTGGACGAGGAAGTCAAAGAGGCGACGGACATTGAGGGAAATGTGAGAGATGAACTCGCGATTTTCCCAGTCGGCCTGAACTGCTATTCCTACGTTCACGGCATTTGTTATTCCCCCGGCTCTCGCCATTGCCTTTCTCTGCAATTCTTCTTTTCTTTTCGTAGGAGCCTAGATTCAGAGATCTCCAAAAGTTCATTGTTGCACTTGCATTATGGTATGGCCCACTTATTTTCCCTTTTCCAATTTTATTTTGTATGAAGGTCATTTATGGTATTTTGAATAAAAAAAATTAAAAAGTTTCCATTTTATAAGTGTGCATTTTTAAATGAAACACCTAAAATGAAAATTTGTGCATTTTTGTATGAAAAGGATAGAGTATTTTTTTCAGAAAATTTTGAAAAAGCCTGTTTCTCCATAAGTTATAAAAAATCTTGTTTTTAAATATATCCACTTGATGTTTTAAAGCCTAAACTCACTGTTTTATTAAGGCCTAAACTTGCTATTTTATTTTCTAGCTTAAACTCACTGGTTTAACGCCTAAACTAACTATTTTATTTTCTAGATATTTTAAGGCCTAAACTCAATGTTTTAAGGTCTAAATCCGATATTTTTAAGAATGAAAGTAAAATTTTTATAACTTACTCCCTCCGTCCCATAATACCTTACCCGGTTACTACGAACTCAGTTCAACCAAGTTCAACTTTGACCAAATTTTAATATTAATTTACTTATCATAATAAAAATCTAAAAGTTGTTATCCATAAAATAACCAAATGATTTATCAATAGCAATTATTAAAATTTCATTAGAATGAATAGATTGATATTAAAGTTTGATCAAAATTGTACTCGATTAACTTGGCACTATTCAAAATGGGGAAGGTTTTATGAAATGGAGGGAGTACATTATGAATTATGAAGAAACATGCTTCTCCTAAAAATTACTCATTTTTATTTGTCATTTTTATTCTAGCCCTTTTTCTACAATTGGAAGTGGCCAGATTTCTTTCTGTGCTTGGATTAAAATGGTACATTATTGTGGGCTTGGGTCTTTATTGTAATAAAACCTTATACAGCCCATAAATTACTTCTTTTACCGGCCCCGTATTTTGAGAAGGGCTTGACCCGACAAATTTTGGGCTGTGACCAGACTCCTGCTCTCTTTCATTTCGTCCCAAAATGATTTTCATATTTTTTTTGTTGGTCGAATATAAATACAAATGATCTTCCTAATTTTTTTTGTTGGCCGAATAAATTTTAATCAATAATTATAGGTGATTTAATTTCATTAATTTTTTTTGTTGGCCGAATATATTTTTATTAAGATAATTAAATCAATATAAAATAATTGATCAAATTTCATTTATAGTAATGATAAAAAAATTAGAAAAAATTGGAAAAATTATTTTGTGAAGGTCTAGTGGCCTTTATTTTGTGAATTTTTTTTTTAACTAGAAAATGACAAAAATACCACAAGAGAGTTGGGCTTGATGAGAAATATATGACCAGTGCACTTTGGACACACGGGATTGCTGGCCGGTCTGACACATGAGTATGAGTCAGGCCTTTGACATGCCGGTTCATTTGAACATCTCTACGTGGAAATCCAAGCCAATGAATTTGGTGCGTGGAAATCCAAGCCAATGAATTTGGTGCGCGGAAATCCAAGCCAAAGAATGAGTATTCAATTCATGTATATCACTTAACTTTGTTTGGTTCATTCATAATATCAAACAATTGTTTGAGAATTCGTTTCCCCTAATTATCAAATTCACGTTATTTAACGTCATCTGATTTCCACAAAAAATGGTGGGTTTCTGATGTCCATTCCTAAAGAATTTGCAATAGAAATCTTATCCATGTCATTATTTAGTAAAGACAGATAAATGTTCAATTCTAATACTCTTTACTTCATCCTCTCTCTCTCTCTCTCTCTCTCTCTCTCTCTCTCTCTCTCTCTCTCTCTCTCCACCCCTCTTTCTTAACTCCCCAACTTATATCACTACTATCTAGTAATTGCTAAAAAATGTAAATAATAAAATATATTTTGAATCTTTTCATTTGAGAAAGAATTTTCGGCTCTAAATATTCTTGACATTTCTTTTATGCATCAAACCAAATATTTTTATAATTATTAATTCTTCTTGGTATGGTAAATTTAAAAAAAAATGATCATGAAAATAAACATATATTTAATAAGATTTATGGAAAGTTCATAATAGATATTTTCATGGGATTAAAAATTGTGAAAAAATAAATACTCCCTCCGTCCCGCTACAAACTTGTGAATGTGGTGCCCAAATTTTGTGTTGGATTCACGCGAGTTTGAAGACATCCGAGTTATTTGAAAAACGGAGTCGCCACGCCATTTTGATTACCTCAAAACTTTGAAAAAAAGGTTTTATACTTGGGTTCGGAGGTTAAGTTACCCCTTGGGAAGAACGTTTGGCGTTCACCCAAAGTGCCTTGCCGGAGCAAGTCTCTCAAGATTTCATTAATCGTGCTTACTTGCGTGCTTTCTTGTGTGCATGTGTTTGAAAATAAGGGGGGAAATGTCCCAAGTTGTCTTCCGGACGTACAAACCATTTATTGGTTGTCGCTCGGGATTCCTTGGAATTTTATGTATTTGGGATTATGATCTCGTCCTCATCTTATGACTTGTGATCATCGCATTTTAACCTCGGGACCCTCGGGACTTGCGTGATCGAGAGAATGACTCTCTTTTGGTCAAAGATGAGGTTCTTTAGAAAAGGAGGGTCCTTAGCCCATCAATCCTACGCTTTAAGACGGTCGAGCTCGTATAGAGGCTTCATACTCTTTCTTAAGCGATAATCGGAGATATAGGGTTCAAGGTGTCCCTTTCTAAAGAAATATGGAACCTTTAATGGAAGGAACGATGTAAAGATAGGATCTTTTACACCGGTCCGTTCCAAGGTTGGGGAAAGGGAAAATGCATGATGAAAAATGACACTTTAATGAAAAGATGACATTTTTGGGTTGCAAATGATGCACTTAGTTTAAAGAAATAATCTTTATTGCAAATGATGCATAAAGATTTGATTTTTATGCAAATGATGCATTTTTTGTTGAAGAAATTGGCATTCATTATGCAAATGATGCATAAAGATTGCATTTTGAAAAGCATATGATTCTAGTTTATGGTAAAGACATGTTCTTTAAAGCAAATGATGCTTGAACAAGGGGTTTTGAATGCAAAGGATGCATTTTTATTGAAAAGATTGGATTTTTATATGCAAATGATGCATAAAAATGACATTTTTATTTGAAAATGAGAGTTTTAGGTGCAAAGGATACACCTTTATGAAAAAAGACTACATTTTTATGACAAATGAGGTCTTAATGCATGCAAAAAAGGGAAAGGGGGTGATAAAGATGTGATCTTTAACTATGAATGCCAAGTCCCAAGCAAGATATATGAATGCAATGAGCAAGTATATCAATTAAAAGCAAGGTTAGGGCGTGCGAGTTACCAATTGCTTCCTTTGCTTCTTTGGTTGGAGCTAGGAGGAGAGATTGGTCTTGGATCTTCAAGGAGGAGGGAGGGAGCTTCTTGGCCTTCTTCTTCACCTTCTTGAGCCTTTACCAATATTCTTCACGTCTTGGGAGTGACTGAGTGTATTGCTATGGATTGTGTGTATTGTTGTTGTTGTTGAAATGGGTAGAGGAGGGCTCTATTTATAGGCAGTCTGGATAAGGCTAATGAAGCCGTGCGGCCAGAGACCTTGGGCTAATGCAGCCGTGCGGGCTTATCCACAATGACTCAGCATTCTAGAACCATGCAAGGTGGCATTATTCTAGAACCTTCTTCCTAATTAAGAAAAACGTGTTTCTTAATTAGGAAGGCTCCCTTCAGCCCTTAATTTAATTTGGGACTGTTCCAGAACATTTCCGGAACACTAGGAAGGTCCGGGGAATTACCGGGAAACTTACCGAAATTGTCGGGAAATTTAACCGGAAGGCATGAGCCAGATTTGGGTACTTATAGAAGCCCCTCGGCAATGTCACTTGCAAGGCGAGTGGGGTTGTCGATAGAAAAGGATCCGATCTGGCGAATGCCGAGACGGATTGGGTGACCGAGACGGTCGAGTGGCTGAACCTTTTGGAAGGCTACCTACGTATCCCGGAGGAATCAAGCCAGGCCGTAGTTTGGAATTAGGATCCGTGGGGGAGGAAGAAGAGAAGCGGGTCTCTTCTTTGGGGAAAAAGAAGAGAAAATGACCTAGGAGGTCAAGCAATTGATCCTACGGGGATATGCTAGGAGTGACCAAGGTGGTCGGATATACGAACTTCTATGAGGGGCTGCTTTATCACCGAGGAGTGACAAAGAAACGGGGTGACCAAAGTGGTCGAATGGGTGGACCTTTTATAAAAGGCTACCTACGTATCCAGAGGAATCAAGCCTTGATCGTAGTTCAAGCATCACTAGATAGTTAGGAACGATGTCTAGGATTCTTGAGATTTTGACAATTAATGGAGGCTGTCACCTGATTGAAACTAGAGCTTACGTCACTATCGAGTGGATAGAGGTAGCTAGAGTTTGGTGAACTTGAGCATACGTCTCAATCTCTTTCAAATCAGAGATATGGGTTGCCAAAGTTTGAATGATTTAAGCATACGTCACTATTCGGGATAGAGGTAGCATAAGTTGAGAGCAACTTGAGCGTACGTAACTATTCGGGATAGAGGTAGCTTAAGTTGAGAGAAACTTAAGCGTACGTCATTATTCGGATAGAGGTAGCTTAAGTTGAGAGAAACTTAAGCGTACGTCACTATTCTGGATAGAGGTAGCTTAAGTTGAGAGAAACTTAAGCGTACGTCACTATTCTGTATAGAGGTAGCTTAAGTTGATAGAAACTTAGCATACGTCACTATTACGGATAGAGGTAGCTTAAGTTGATAGAAACTTAGCATACGTCACTATTACGGATAGAGGTAGCTTAAGTTGAGAGAAACTTAGCATACGTCACTATTCTGGATAGAGGTAGCTTAAGTTGAGAGAAACTTAAGCGTACGTCACTATTCGGGATAGAGGTAGCTTAAGTTGATAGAAACTTAGCATACGTCACTATTCGAGATAGAGGTAGCTTAAGTTGATAGAAACTTAAGCGTACGTCACTATTCTGGATAGAGGTAGCTTAAGTTGATAGAAACTTAGCATACGTCACTATTACGGATAGAGGTAGCTTAAGTTGATAGAAACTTAGCATACGTCACTATTACGGATAGAGGTAGGCTCAGTTTAGAGTTTTGACAATTCGGAGGTTGTCACCTAGCGTTATCCCGTTATAACGGAATTAACGGAGGCGGCTGGGAATAGAGCTTGATTGCTAAAGAGATAAGGGATATTTTCTGAAAAAGATGTTATCTTGGTTAAAAGATAACGGAAATTGCATGCCCAAGTGGAAGGTCCAGGGGGCGGGATTGTAATTTACGCTCGGAGCGAATGAGGCCGCCCGGCATGAGATGGAGAAAAAGGAGCCGTACGGCTAGAGACTGTTTTTCCAGTTATTTAAAACAGGTTTGAACGGGCATTGGGCATTATTGCCGCCCAAGAACTGCCGAGGAAGAGAGAGAGAAAGGAGAGAATTTCTTCAAAATTCTTCAATTCCCTTTGCTTCTATCGATTGGAATGGATCCGGAGGGCAATCCCATACCGAGGCAAGCAAGAAGGAACATCTCCGCGGCTGCGAGAAGGAGGAGAAAGGAGCTCGTTCGGACGGAGAGGAAGTATGACTTCCTTACGCCTCCATCGGAGCTTTACCCGGGGAGAAGGGAGCATAAATCAACGAACCCGCGATCGGTTGGGGTAAGCATTCTTAATTTGCTCAATTACGATGATTTTGCTTGAATTTTGAATGATTCAGGGCTTGACCTAAATTCTAGGATTTTTGAATGATTTTTTGAATGATTTTGAGATGCATGAACAACCTATGAGGCTAAGAATATGCATGTGCAACTTATTTGATGAAAATTATGAGAATGACTCACTTTTTTCTCGCAAAATGAAGTAAGAATGAGAATTTTCAAAATATGAGACGGAGTTCTTGCCTTGTGCTAGAACTAGGTCAAAATTCTGATTTTCAATGAGAAAACATGATTTTGGAAGATGAAAATGATTCATGCATGCCATTTCTGAAAGAATAATGCTTATGTGCAAAGAATTGTGAAAATTGTGATTTTGTGTTTTAGGAAAGCAATGGGACTTGACATGACGCGTTTCAAGTGATAAAAGGCGCTTTTTTTGATGCAAATAATGCTAGAAAAACTTTTGTGGATGCTTTTCTTTTGAAAATAGGTGCGCTTTTGTGAATATATGCATGCTTTTGAAAATGATGAAGGCACTTCTCTTTTGTGCTTGTCTACGAGGAGAACAAGTCTAGAGGACCATCGGAGATAGCGGTTAAGCTTTGGCGAGAGGATGCCGGATTTTGAGAAGAATGGGGTGAACCCCAAGAATTTGGTGAGGAGCTACCGGCTGGATGCGTTTGTAGAGGCTATCGGCGGGGTGTTCACATCACCTCTAAGAGCAAGGGCTTGGTCCGGGCCCTTTACGAGTTACGGTGGGATAGTACCCATAGCTTTCACTGAGTGGGGAGAGGCCGACGGTGACTCTGGCGACTTTACGGCTATTGCGGCCTACGAGTTCACCGGGAGGCCCGTGACTTGGAGAGACCACATTACGGTGAGGAATTCCGGGCTTTGGTCGGGTTTGAGGCGATTCCCAAGGGTTTGAGGATGGAGACGCGGAACGTCGAGGTGGCGATTCGAGACTTGCATGCGAGAACTTTCTTTGCTAATGATGTGGCGCCTTGAATGGCTAGAGCATTCATATGGTTGATGCTATCAGTCACTATCTTTGCTAATCGGGACGCCGGCCATGACTTTGCCTCCTCGACTCTTTGGAGGATGTGGATGGGATAGGGACGGTCTCTTGGGGCGAGGCCGGATTGGCGGAGTTGTACTTCTCGTTGGACATGTACGGTCGGAACAAAGCTGCTTCCATGGATCGCTTCTCATTTGCCCTTGAGGTAGTCTCCTTTCTTTTCTCTTTTCTCTTTTCTGTCTTGAGACTTTTATGAGAGAGAATGACCTTTTGATGTTTTGGAACATGCGGGCTGGTTTTGTGAGGTGATCGGGTTCTTCCCTTGGAACCCGGCGAGTGATGTCACCATCTTCCCTGCTATGGTTATTTGGAGGAGATGCGAGGGATAAATTCACGGGAAGACCCGGATCACTTTCGACTACAAAATGGTGAGGCCGGTCATCAACGGGGATGGGCATGACGGAGTGGACTTCTACCCTTGGGGCGGGTATCAGGAGATCTTCTTTGGGAGATGCCATTGATGTGACGAGGCGAGAGGAGGTGGCTCGGCTGGGCGACATGTGATGTCATTTACTTGGGGGACCGTTTCTCGAGCGGCATGGCCATGTCCCTCCATTGGACGCCATTACTCCTCGGGATCCTCCGGCCACGGATGCTACGGCCCGAGGATTGGCCGAGAGGATGAGATAGCGAGGTACCGGGCGGGCGTGGCTGCGAGAGGAGTACTTTGACATGGACACCCCCTACGCTGTGTTTGTGGAGCGGCGCTGAGGACGCCACGAAGCTAGTGAAGGCGGCGGTCACTCGGGGATATGGGGAGGATGAGCCTGCGGCCCGCCGATCCCTCTGCGCATCTGTCCTACGTGGTCCATGGAGTGCCGAGGAGGATGAGGATACCTGTCCCCGATGCTAGGGAGCCCCGGTACACCTTGCCGCTTTGATAGCCTTTGTGAGTATACTTTTAGGGTCCTTCCCTTTTTAGCTTTCAGTTTTACGCTTTTTGCAATTTTACGAGATTTTCGAGATTTTACGAGATTTTCTCTTCTTTTCTCGGGTTCCGGCTCGCACTTACGATAGAGGTGGTCGGGCGAGAATAGGGGCTGGAAGGACATGTGCAGGTCTCTTACGAAGGCGCTGCGCTTCGAAGGCGGCGGCGGATGCACGGGAGCACAGGCGCAAGAGACGGCACGTCGGGGCACGCGTCTACCTCATCGGCCTCGGAGTACTCTTCCGGTGCCATGCCTCGGGGCGGGGACCCACATGGCGACGTGCAGGCGGTGGTGAGTACGGGCACGATAATGTCCATTTGTCGACGTGAGCGACCGGGAGGACTTGATGAGGGAGGCTAGCATCTATGGTTGAGCGGCGATGAGGAGGAAGAAGAATCTGAGGCCTAGGAGGTCTCTAGGATAGATTTGGAACGAAAACAAACAATGAACAATTTTTATGCACAACTTGTTTATTTTTTGCTTTATTTGGGCGCCGATGGGGCGAAAACATTGTACTTATGTTTTATTTGCTTTTCTAATTCATGCTTTTTCAATTTGCATATTATCTGAGCCTTGGGGCGATATTTTTCTTGGAATCGGGGCTAAAACCGGGCCAAAATGATTTATAATGGTATATAAATGCTTGAATGGCTTCTGGATATGTTTTTGTACAGGTTTTGGTTGAAAAAGTGGGGTGAAAACTCCCTTGGGCAGCAACTTTGGTTCTTTGCAGAATTTTCTGCGAGAGGGCTAATGTAGCCGTGCGGCATGGCCTTGAGGAAAATGAAGCCGTGCGGCTTACGGTTACATGTGAGCATTTGGTTATTTTACGAATAAAAGCAAGGCTTGGCCATTTCATTTCATTTTCACTCTAGACTTGTCCCAATTGTTCCCCGAGCATATTTTGGACCTAAAAGCACCATCTTTGAACACTTTGCGATGGAGAAGCCCGTCGGATTGCAAAGGGAAGCGAGACCATTTTCTATCCGATCTTCAATCTTGGGCGAGACATATCTTCCAAAATCACAAGGGGCTGCTTGATTCTTCCTTCAAGATCAAGTCTTTATGGCATTTGAGGGATCTCCCGCCCGATTGGGACCTGTTGAGAGCCGCGGCAAAGTTACAGGGACGTCAGGAGACATGTTCTTGCTTCTCTTACAACGAAATTGTCCCAACGCACGAAGACTTGAGCCTTGATTGGGGTCCCGAGGCGAGGCTATATCTATTCCGCTGATCGGAGACGTGCCGGTGACGGTAAAGCTTGCATCTTTTCTGCGAGATTCCTTTGGGAGAGGGTGAGAGGATGATGGTAGCCGGATAGGATTGACCTTTACGATATCCGGGCAGGTTTGGGTCTCCGGATATGGCTGCGACCACGGTGGCTATGGATGCTTTCATTCTCTGCGTATTCTGTTTTGTTCAACTGCTTGAGTCCGTGGGGATCTGTCATAGTGGTCTCTTGGACATGGTCGAGGCTGCAGGCTGGGAAGGATATTGTCCCGCTTGGTTTTGGGAGAGACATTTCATGGGATCGACAAGGGATGGCTCGGGAGACCATTTCATGAGGTCAGGAGTCCGGCTATGTTGACTTTGTGGCTGCGGGGAGAGGCTCGGGGCTTTGCACGGGCTTTGCCGACTCGGTGCCCTTGGGTGATTTCTCGGAGAGGTGCGCCTAGGCGGCGGGAACGGGGTAGGCTGGGAGGCGATGATGGCTAGGCTATCCACTTCGGACATCCGTTGGTGGATACCTCATTGGAGGTTGCGGACCGGGAGGATATTTCGGGAGTCTTATGTTGTGAGGGTTCCGGGATTCCGCTGGTCATCCTTTTATATACCCCGCTTGGTATCCGGGCGGTTTGGGGCTTTACAGGAGCCATTGAGTGGCTGGGAGGACATCAGGACCATGGAGGTGGTGTCATTGGACATGAGGGATCCGGCCCGGCTTCTCTTTCTTCTCGAGGGCTTGGACACATGCGCTTTCCCACCAGGGGCTATCTTCGGGAGCGGGAAGAGCACCATCTTGACCACTGTCTACTTGGGTAGTACGAGAGGGAGATGGGAGCGACTCGGGTTATCTTGGAGGAGAGACGTCGAGCTTTATTGGGAGGCGACTGCGACTCGAGTAGGACTACGAGGGAGGCGAGGCTAAGGCGAGTTGCCATAACCGGTCAGGTGACTTGGTCGGAGATATGGAGGCTCGGTACAAGAGGTTGTCAGGTCGCTCCTTTGGCGAGGCTCGGAGGGAGGAGGTACGGACTCGTGCTCGGATAGAGAGCGCTTATTGACACGGGGTTGGTGGAGGCTCCGGTGAGGATACCGGAGGTCGGAATGAGGGATACCGACATCATAGACAAAAAAGGAAGAAGACTCGACGGGGCCGAGGAAAAGGGAAGAAGACCAAAGAAGACTCGGCGAATGACGGCGACAAGTCTTTTCTCAGGATTCCCTTATTGCCATTTTGCAAACACATTAATTTATTTAGGCATTTTATTGTATTTTAGATCTTTGTAGCAGGTTAGCAGAGTCAAGAGGTAGACCGTGCTTGAACTCATCAAGAAGTTTTTAACTTGTAATGAACAAGAAATATTATTTTAGAAATTAGTCAAGACACATTTCATGGAAATTCAAATGTCTTTTTTTTATTGATCAGGACATATTTCATGGAAACTTAATCGTCCTTTTTATTGTTTAGACCGAACCATATATGGCTGCCTACGTTCCCCTTTTACAAGAAAGGCTAAGGGGCTCAGGTCTACGTAGTTCATTCTGGTGAACTAATTTTTTTCGTGTGCAGCCCTGTTTTTTGCCTAGACCGCCCTTTTTGGGGTTTTCAGCCTAGCTGGGCATTACTCTTTTTGCACTAAGATTTTTTTCTTTTTTTTATATGTGCAACCCTGTCTTTTGCCTAGACCGCCCTTTTTGGGGTTTTCAGCCTAGCTGGGTATTACTCTTTTTGCACTTTTTTTTTTATTATTATTATTTTTTTTATTATTTTTTCTTTTTTTTTTTTATTAGACATAGTATCTTCGGAGTTTATCACCGTTGACTGGGTGGACAAAGGGATTGCCATCCAAGTCTGCAAGCTTCATGGCTCCTCCCGATAATATCTTCTGCACCACATAAGGGCCGATCCAGACGGGTTCCCATTTTCCCAGGGGTTGTCTGCGGTAGGGGGCTTTACTTTCAGCACTAAGTCACCCTCTTTGATGTCTACTGGCCTTGACCTTTTTATCAAACGCTGGCCATTCGCCTCTGGTAGGCTCGGGTGTGTTCCATGGCTTTTAGCCTTCTCTCGTCAAGCGGGGCTAACTCATCATGCCGGCTGTGCAACCATTCTACTTCATTGACACTGTTTTCCGGAGGACCCTTAATGACGGGATTTCCAACTCCACCGGTAACACTGCTTCCATCCCGTAAGTTAGGGCAAAAGGAGTTTCTCCTGTGGCATTCGACAGACGTTACCTAGCCCGAGTGCTAGGTGCGGCTTTTCGGGCCAATCACGACCACGGGTGGCCATCTTCCGGATGATCCGCTCGAGTGTCTTATTAGCAGCTTCCACAGCTCCATTGGTCTGAGGTCTGTACGGGACGACTTGTGGCGAGTAACTCGGAATTCTGACGGCGGTCTATCGCGGTCTCCTTCGAAGTGTGATCCATTATCAGAAATGATCTCGTTGGGCACCCCATATCTGCACATTATGTTTTCTTTGATGACTGGGCCACTTTTCTGGAAGTGAGGACCTTGTAGGACTTGGCCTCTACCCACTTGGTGAAGTAGTCGATGGCTACCAACACGAACTCGTGCCCATTGCTTCTGTCGGGGTTATTTTCCCTATCACGTCAATGCCCCAAGTTGCAGCGGCCAAGGAGTCGTAGTGCAGTGCAGGTCATGAGGTGGGAGATGGTTGAGGTTGGCAAACCGCTGGCACTTGTCGCAGGTTCGGACGTGCTGGACGCGGTCTGTCTCCATGGAGATCCAGTAGTAACCCATTCTGAGGATCACTTGCATCGGGGCTCTGGCATTCATGTGAGGACCGCAAGGACCATTGTGGACTTCGGTCATCAACTCTCTGGCTCTTTCTTGAGTGACACATAAGAGGAGTGGTCCTTGATAGCGTTTCTTGTACAGGTTGCCTCCTAGGATGACATAATGGGAGGCCAACCTTTTCAGGGCTCGCAAGCTTTTGGCTCTGACACCTTCTTTTGGTCTACCTTCTTCGTCTCTGAAAGCTGACTCTCCGTCTTTGAGGAATTGGTAAAGCCTGATTGTACCAAGGTTCCTTTATGGGCTCGGGTCCCAGGTCCACTTCACGGCAGAAGGCTGGGGCTTCTCTTCTACCCACTCTGAAGGGCTTTATGGCTTTTCCCTCGGGGATCTCTACCAATGAGGCTAGAGTAGCTAGGGCATCTGCGAATCTGTTCTTTTCCCTCGGCAAGTAGTGGAAAGTCACTTCTCTGTCCAGTCAACTCCTCCATATGGGCATGATACCGTTAGGTTAGGGTCCACAGTCTTCCACTTGTTGGAGACTTGGTTGATGATCAGGGCCGAGTCTCCGTAAACTTCGAGCTCCTTGACATTTCTTTCTAAGGCGGCCTCCAAACCAGCAATGCAGGCTTCATACTCGGCGACATTGTTCGTGGCAGGAAAGTTCAACTTGAGGGCTATGGGGGTATGCTCATCTTTCGGATCGACCAATAGCATTCCTACACCATTTCCTCTTTTGTTAGCGGCTCCGTCAAAGAACAATTGCCATCTATTCTCAGGCTCAACTGCAAAGATCCCTTCATCTGGGAATTGGGGTTCAGGCCCTCTGTCTTCATTACTGGGAAATTCGCAGGTGATCTGACAATGCTTGACCCTTGATGGCCTTTCTGGTCACATAGTTGATGTCGTATTCTGCCAAGAAGAAGGACCACTTCGCTAAACGCATCGAGAGGGAAGGCTTGTCAAAGATGTACTTGATGGGGTCCATTTTCGAGACCAAATTCACAGGGTGGGCTTGCATATAATGCTTCAATTTGCCGACTACCCAGACCACTCGCAGGTCTTTTCACATGCTGAGTAATTGAGCTCACTCCCCTGTAGCTCGGCTGACAAAGTAAATGGCGTTTTCTACCCGAGAGTCTTTCTTTCCTGAGCAAGCATAGCCCCAACTGCCGTGTCTGTGACAGTGAGATAGAGCAGAAGAGGCTTCTGTCTATGTGGGGGCATAGTACAGGGGGATGTACTAAGTATGCCTTGATCTGGTCAAAGGCATCTTGGCATTCTTCGGTCCATTCTGTGTCCACATTCTTCTTCATGAGCTTGAAGATGGGCTCGCACATAGTGGTCGGCTGATTGACGAAACGGGCGATGTGCTGCAATTTACCCATGAAGCTCTTGACTTCATGTCTGGGTTTGAGGTGGCCTCATATCCATCATGGCTTTGATCTTTCGGGGGTCAACTTCTATACCTCGCTCTGTGACCATATACCCAAGCACTTTTCCCCTTGTCACTCCGAAGGTGCATTTGGCAGGGTTTAGTCTCATGGAATCTTTGTCTCAACCTCTCAAAGAATTTTCGTAGGTCAACAAAGTGCTGCCCACCCTCTCCTTTGGAGTGGATTATCATATCATCTACGTAGACCTCAATCTCCTTGTGGATCATGTCATGAAAAAGCGCGGTCGCTGCCTTTGGTAAGTAGCCCCGGCATTCTTGAGCCCGAATGGCATTACTGTATAACGGTAGGTTCCCCATGGTGTGGTGAAGGCTGTCTTTTCTTGGTCTTCCTCGGCCATCTTGATCTGGTTGTAGCCTGCAAAACCATCAACGAAGGATTTGACTTCGTAGTTGGCAGTGGAGTCCACCAGGATGTCTATGTTTGGCAGAGGGTAGTCGTCTTTGGGGCTGGCCTTGTTCAGATCTCGGAAATCCACACAGGCGGCGCACCTTCCCATTGGCCTTGGTTACGGTCACGATGTTGGACAACCATGTCGGGTATTCAATGACTCTGATGAACCCTACCCGCAGTAGCTTCTCAATTTCTTCTTTGACCTGTAGAGACCATTCCGGCTTAATCTTTCTCAGTTTCTGCTTTACTGGCTTAGCATCTGGTGCTAGAGGGATTCTGTGTTCTACTATCGAACTGTCTAGCCCCGGCATATCCTTGTATGACCATGCAAACACGTCGACGTATTCTCTGAGCAGCTCGATCAATCTGTCCCTTTCAACCCCCTGGAAGAAGCTTCCAATCTGTGTCTCTTTAGGTTCCTCAATAGTACCCAGGTTCACACTTATCAAAACCTCCTCGGCAGCTTGGGCCCGGTTTTCCTCTTTTTCTGAAACCTGCTTAAAGATTTCTTTAATGTATTGTTCGTTTAGTGTGTTTGCATCTTGTTCAAATGATTCATTATTAACTGTTGTTAAGTTTTGAGTTAATTTATCATTTGTTAAGTTGGCAATAAGAGGATAATCAGAAAGATTTGTCATTTCATTCAAGATAAGGGGAAAGATGACATCGATTACATTTTCATAATCCTCAGGCGTGAGGCCTTCGGATGACTCTGAGGACTGGAATTCAAAGATTCCTGACTCGACTGAATAGACAACAGTGACTCTGGACCCTACGCTACTTATTGACTCGAGGGGGACTTGACAAGGGTTGGACTGGGATCTCACTTCTTCTTGCTGTTGCCCTGGGGAGTAGCAGTCTTGTCAGCGTTCTTCAGAAAGTTGGAGACTTCGAACTGATCAAAAGCTTGCCGGAAATCATTAACAGGCCGGTACTGTGGAAAGATGGTGAGGGGAACTAAAGTAACTTGTTGCAATCTTTCAGCTAGCTCTTCCGTAGCGACTGGACTCATTGACTGAAGGGTCTGACTCATCTTATCAATGCACTGCTGATAACTCATTTTCTCTTTACTGATCTTGGACACCACGACCTTGTCAGTGTAGCCAACAGAAGGGTTGGCCTGGATAATGCTGATGAAGTCTTCTTCAGAGGGGATCTTAATTCTTCCTTGACTGGCTATGTATTCAATAGGCTTTCTGTGTTCTGCTTCTAGATCTGCTAGCTTCTCATTGAACTTCACGATGGCCACAAATTCAGCACTTTCTGCTTCAAGAGGATCACTATACATGGGGATATCAGGCTGGACTGTGCTTGGGGTGACGGGTTCCTTGACAGGTTCCTTGGCATAACTGACATAGTAGTCGAACTTGCCCGAAGGCTCTCCCAAAGTTCCTACGCTCTTGTCCCCAGCTTCGTATCTTTCCTTAAGCTTCTGCTGTGTGGACTTTCTCTTCTTCTTCTTCCTTGAAGGAGCGTCCTCATTGATCCATTCTTGATACTCATACTCTAAGCAGTCTTCACAATCACATACATCATACCAGATGTGAGGCTTGGGTTGAACTGGGATAGCCCCTCCAATTGCTTGGTCATTACCGTTGTGGATTACCATGTTGGCCATTTTGACACTGAAAAGCTGACAAAACTGAGGATTCTGGCGAACTGTCTGAGGATTCTGTGCTAACAAGTCGCTGACCCGGTGTTCTCACCCACTTCTTTCTCGCTGCGGGAAAGGGATAGGAAAGGTTTAGACTCGGGGTAGGTGTTTAGGCTGAAGGCTCAAGCAATATGCAAATTAGAATCTTCAAGTTTACTTAAAACAGTGTCTTTTATTAATATCTATTTGGTTGGAAAAGGGATTCTGCCCTTCTTTTTTTTTTCATGACTACTCTAGATCCTGGATCAGTGGGTTCCGTCACTACGTCTATAAGCCCCTCGTATTCCACCTGTATTTCGACCTCCCAGGGTGGACAGCCCCGGGCGAGGGTCCTATAGGGCACGCGGATCCCACCAACCGAGAGTAAAGAACGCTCCTATCGGGTCTAGCGGGTCATAGGACTTTTCAACGCACGAGCGATGCGGATTATAGTCAAGGCAATACCGGGAAAGTCTCGTCTCTCTGCCTTGACGGATCTTTGGCAGAGTTTCGCTTGAGCGAATGACGGTTTTTGACTTTCGGTAATGTCCGAGAGAATAATAGGCATGGGTCGGGCGGTAAAAAGCCGGATGACACAGTGTCACATTGAACTTCGTTGCATACGCAGTGCGTGAGTCGGAATCGAAGTCAATGCCGGTCAAGATCTTGCCAATTTTTCCTTGTCGGAATTTTGGCAGAGCTTCGCTTGAGCGAAAGATCTTTTGATTTTTTGGCAAAGACTCGGTCTTGACTCTTACGCATTCCGTGCGGGTCAAGGTCAATAGTCAATGTCGGAGTCAAGATCCCACCGATTTTTCCTTGTCGGAATTTCGGCAGAATTTCGCTTGAGCGACAATCTTGGCTTCCGTTATGAGCTAAGGCTTGACCTTTACGTGGGTATGCAACTGGGCTATATGACACGGACTAGACCAAAAACCAACCAAAAGTCACGGTTTTTGAAACGTGTGACACGGACTGTGCATTGGTCGACACTGGCTGCCATGGGGAGGTTGGGATGATTCCGTGCACGCCCGGGAGCATCGTAAGGCTGTCCGTGACTGCAGCTGGAACCACCCTCGGGTTTGAAGGACGTGCGTGCAAAAGTGTACAGGATATATCAGGTGCGCGTAGTGTGCGGTCTCCTAAAAATGTTCCTTTTTGAGTTAAAACAGAGATTTTCATAAATGTGTTTTAAAGGAATGATTTTCGGGACGGGAAAAATGCAACACATAAGCACGTAAATTTTCTGGGAGCCCCAGTCAGTCATGGAGCTGAGTAGCCCCAAGCTGCTAGGACTGCCAGATTAACCATGATTTTTCCTGGTGGAATTGCCACTGAGGTCGCCCGGTCAGAATCCAATGAGGATTGAGCCGTACGACTGCATGGATCAATTTTCCAGGTTCCACTCCTTTTGCTATTTTTCGGGTTGTTTCCCGTTTCAAAGTATGCACAAATTCCAAGATGCAAATGATGCAATGCATGGTAAAGAAAGCAAGCACGATTAATGAAATCGGCGATGGGAGTCTAACCCGCTCAAAGGGAAAAGCTTTCTTCTATTTTTTTTCAAAATTGTTTTTCGAAAAGGGGTACTGGTACGTGGATTGTTAAACCACCGGTTATCCCAACTCCCACGTCAGGGAGTGTACAGGAAGGGTAAGTGGTTTCCACCTATATACCGAGTATCGATTTTTTTTGTTTTGAAAATAAAAGCTTTTCTCCTTTGGGTTTCCCTAGCGGAGTCGCCAAACTGTGAATGTGGTGCCCAAATTTTGTGTTGGATTCACGCGAGTTTGAAGACATCCGAGTTATTTGAAAAACGGAGTCGCCACGCCATTTTGATTACCTCAAAACTTTGAAAAAAAGGTTTTATACTTGGGTTCGGAGGTTAAGTTACCACTTGGGAAGAACGTTTGGCATTCACCCAAAGTGCCTTGCCGGAGCAAGTCTCCCAAGATTTCATTAATCGTGCTTGCTTGCGTGCTTTCTTGTGTGCATGTGTTTGAAAATAAGGGGGGAAATGTCCCAAGTTGTCTTCCGGACGTACAAACCATTTATTGGTTGTCGCTCGGGATTCCTTGGAATTTTATGTATTTGGGATTATGATCCCGTCCTCATCTTATGACTTGTGATCATCGCATTTTAACCTCGGGACCCTCGGGACTTGCGTGATCGAGAGAATGACTCTCTTTTGGTCAAAGATGAGGTTCTTTAGAAAGGAGGGTCCTTAGCCCATCAATCCTACGCTTTAAGACGGTCGAGCTCGTATAGAGGCTTCATACTCTTTCTTAAGCGATAATCGGAGATATAGGGTTCAAGGTGTCCCTTTCTAAAGAAATATGGAACCTTTAATGGAAGGAACGATGTAAAGATAGGATCTTTTACACCGGTCCGTTCCAAGGTTGGGGGAAAGGGGAAAATGCATGATGAAAAATGACACTTTAATGAAAAGATGACATTTTTGGGTTGCAAATGATGCACTTAGTTTAAAGAAATAATCTTTATTGCAAATGATGCATAAAGATTTGATTTTTATGCAAATGATGCATTTTTTGTTGAAGAAATTGGCATTCATTATGCAAATGATGCATAAAGATTGCATTTTGAAAAGCATATGATTCTAGTTTATGGTAAAGACATGGTCTTTAAAGCAAATGATGCTTGAACAAGGGGTTTTGAATGCAAAGGATGTATTTTTATTGAAAAGATTGGATTTTTATATGCAAATGATGCATAAAAATGACATTTTTATTTGAAAATGAGAGTTTTAGGTGCAAAGGATACACCTTTATGAAAAAAGACTACATTTTTATGACAAATGAGGTCTTAATGCATGCAAAAAAGGGAAAGGGGGTGATAAAGATGTGATCTTTAACTATGAATGCCAAGTCCCAAGCAAGATATATGAATGCAATGAGCAAGTATATCAATTAAAAGCAAGGTTAGGGCGTGCGAGGTTACCAATTGCTTCCTTTGCTTCTTTGGTTGGAGCTAGGAGGAGAGATTGGTCTTGGATCTTCAAGGAGGAGGGAGGGAGCTTCTTGGCCTTCTTCTTCACCTTCTTGAGCCTTCACCAATATTCTTCACGTCTTGGGAGTGACTGAGTGTATTGCTATGGATTGTGTGTATTGTTGTTGTTGTTGAAATGGGTAGAGGAGGGCTCTATTTATAGGCAGTCTGGATAAGGCTAATGAAGCCGTGCGGCCAGAGACCTTGGGCTAATGCAGCCGTGCGGGCTTATCCACAATGACTCAGCATTCTAGAACCATGCAAGGTGGCATTATTCTAGAACCTTCTTCCTAATTAAGAAAAACGTGTTTCTTAATTAGGAAGGCTCCCTTCAGCCCTTAATTTAATTTGGGACTGTTCCAGAATATTTCCGGAACACTAGGAAGGTCCGGGGAATTACCGGGAAACTTACCGAAATTGCCGGGAAATTTAACCGGAAGGCATGAGCCAGATTTGGGTACTTACAAAACTGCACACTTTCCTCTGGGCGTCCCACTACAAATTGCACACTTTCTAAAATGGCAAAGAATCTTTACTATTTCCTCCACTCATTCTCTCTCCTACATTATTTTAATACTCACAACACCATTATAATTTACTATTTCCTCCACTCATTCTCTCTCCTATTTTACTTTTACACTCACAACATTTATATCATTATTTTTTTCCTTAATCCCCACGCAAACAGTAACTGTGCGATTTCTACCGGAACGGAGGGAGTATGTAATATCAGATATTTTAGAGTTTTTTACAAAACAAAATTTAATTATTTTTTTTTAAAAAAATAAGTTAGAAAAAAAAATATTACCATTACAATCATGTTGTTAAAAAAATATACATTACCCTTACCTATAGATTTGTGATCAAACATTTGAGTGGTAAACTAATATCCACTAGGATTAAGCCCGTGCTTCGCACGGGGATTACATTTCGGGTGACTTTTCTGTAAATTATATTTAAAGAAGTGCTATTTTATCATTTGTATATAGTTAAATATCAAATTGTTATTTATATTTGAGAGGGGGATATTATGGATTGTGTGTAAATTATGAGGGGCTTAATTGGAACTTTGAAGAACGTTCGGTGGCGCCTCCGCAAGCGATGAGTTGGCTCATGTTGTCTTCTCAGGTGACGTCGATGAGCCGCCTAGAGACCTTCCTCTACTCTACATTGTCAGCGTGAAATTGGATGGAATTAATTCTCCTCACATAGCAATGATGATGTCTGCTTTAAATCAATCGCTTGTGGAGGTTTTTTTTCTTCATTTTTACCAATTTCTTTCTATTTTACAGAAGATAAATTGGAAAGCGGAATTTAATATGTCTAACCATCACGGCGATTCAAACACAACTGATGGAATTGAACATGTATCATTACTACCTTCTCATTATGTTATTCATTGTGTAGAAATGTTTATTATTATGACTTGATTTGATGACTTAGGTTGTAGTTTAAAATTAGGGTTTATATGCGTTAATTATAGAATATGGAGAGGTTTAATTTTGTCAGTTAACAGTCATGTCTATTGAATAAATGGTGTCTTTTGGATTGATTTATCAACTTATTTTCATTATTTAGCGGTTATAAGTATCTGATTTTTTTTTTATCATTGTTCTTAAACTGAAAATAACCATTTTCTCAATCACTCCAGTCTTAGCAAATGGCCTCTCTTCCTGCTCCTCAGATGAATCTAGCTGCTAATCCACAGCTTCATCTTCTAAGTTCAAACACTGTTGTCTTCAGCACTCCTGATATATATAGTGAGGTTCCTAAATATGTTGTAGTTGATAGGAGGGCTGATGAAGTTAGGTTTGTGCTTCGTAGATCTTCTAATCAAATGTTTGAGAGGTTGGAGATTTTTAGTGTGCCTGATAATTTCTCTAATCAACTTGTTGATGATGAAGGGGGAAATGGGCCATTATCTTTCATGTTCATATCTGATGAGTATGTGAGTGCTGAAGACATGACTACAAAGTTCAATACTTATGTCCATTTTCTGCGTCCTGATGTTGCAATACTGAGTGTAGGTTATGGAAGGTCTACCATTTTCGACTTGTTATTGGGTTATTATGATGAATTTCGCATGATGGAGTTAAGGGGAGGGGGCAATGAGATGATTTTATACTTTTTTTTCAAGAGTGAAAAAATTTCAGTTAGTGGAATTAATGATCGGGTTGTTAGTTTTATAGAAGTTAATCGACTGGTTCCGGAACCAACGGTGGCTGCGAGTCCTCTAGTCGATGGAGATGGTGTTGTTGATGCAGCGCCGGTAGTTCCAGTTCATAATCTGTCAAATGGTTATTCCAATGGTCTGTCAAATGGTCATTCCAATGGTTTTTAGATGTAGGTGGCTAGGAGGATGTTTCTTTTTCTTTAGTTTTTTTTTTGTTTTCAAAAGTTTTAGTCGTTGGAAGGTATGGATATGGTCATTATGTTTTTGTTTCTAAAGGTCAGAACAGGTTGTTTAGGGTGTGGGTCCAAAGATGTTATCAAACTTGATCCCAGTTTGATATTTTGGGGGTTTTTAGTATGTTTAATGTAATGGAAATATGTTCACTGTTCAGAATATTTTGTTTGATGGTTACATGTTTGAGTAGGTGTATATTTCCTTTTCTTTTCTTGGCAATTATGCTTTTACTGATTCTTTTTTTTTTATCTGTTATAAAGTATCCATACGTGAATGAACATAATTAAGATGAAAAGATTAACAATAAGTAAGAAACATAATCGAACTAAGTTCAAAATTAAAATACAAAGTTTAGAATATAATGAATATTTAAAGTAAATTGTAAAGTTAGATAGACAGAAATAGCAACACATAACGTCAATAACATTACATGTTTCATACGTATGAAACGAATAAGGTTCAGAGTAGTCAAATAATTATCATAAATTATTTGTATTGCCAATAATGTTTAAGACATATAAATTGCACTCAACATATTTCTTTGTACACAACATTCTTAGTTCAACCTTCTTAGTCCAACCTTCTTAGTCCAACCTTTGTTAAACAGACATTTGCTAACTGAAAATTATTAATAACATTCTTAGCAAATGTCTGTTTAACAAAGAATGTTGTGTACAAAGAAATATTCTTAGTCCAACCTTTGTACTCATCATCTGTTTCTAGGCAGAGAATTTTCAGTCCGTCTGGTGTTTTCACCCTAGAAACAGCGACATACAATTGTCCATGACTAAACACTGGTTGGGGTAAATACAAACCAACATTTCCCAATGTTTGTCCTTGACTCTTGTTTATCGTCATTGCATAACAAACTCTAACAGGAAATTGTCTCCTTCTTAAGATAAAGGGAAGTTTTCCTTCTGCGGATGTTAATGTAATCCGAGGAATTAACACTTTATCCCCAATATTTGATCCAGAAATGATGGTAGCTTCAATAACTCTTTTACCTAGTTGCTTTACAATAAAGTCTCGTGCCATTGCAAAAGACCTTGGCTTGGGCTGACATTTCGAAGCAACATAATAGGTATTCCAATCTTAAGACGCAGAGTATGATTAGGTATACCGGCAAACTTTAAGCTATTAAGGAATTCAACAGGATACAACATTTCATGATTCAAAGTGCTTTCTGCTGACATGTCAATTGTGTCATAACTAAGGTATTCTTTCGTTTCAGAATCCACCAAATCCATGATGTATGAGTTTATTTCGTCCACTACCTCATTCCTTGGAGTTAAAATAGCTCTGTTTGTCAAGTAATCGAGGTCAAATTTCCTACATCCAAAATTTGGATAAGTGGAATTGAATATATCCTCAATTGGTTTTTCGGCAGGATCTAAAAGTATTTCTCTTGGTATTTTTACCCATTCTGCTTCCTCAGCGTCTCCTCTTGTTCTTGCCTTTTCTTGACCATCTCCTATTATAAGAATCCATTGTGAAAAATCCTCCAAACTTAAATTATTCTCATTTCCTTGCATGGCGGATGCTTGCAATCGCATATTTTGTTTCAGAGCATATACTTCACAACTAATCCATAAGTAGGAACTGTTCAACGAATACATGACAATGTCACCTCGGCTACCACCCGGAATGACTGGAAGGATTTATCTGAAATCGCCACCCAAAAGAACCACTTTACCCCCAAATGGTATTTCAATGTCAAAAGCTGAAGTATCTCTCAAAATATCTTTAAGTGTCCTATCTACAGCTTCAAAAGCATATTTAGAATCCATTGGTGCTTCATCCCAGATTATTAATTCCGTCTTTTGAATCAGCTCCGCAAGCTGTGAGCCCTGCTTGATTGGACATGTAGAATTTTCATCAATATGTAAGGGAATTCTGAATCTACTATGTGCTGTTCGACCTCCTGGTAGAAGTAAAGATGCTATTCCTGTTGATTATATTTAAAATATCAACAAACAATAGCAAAAGTAAAAGTGGAAAAGAAACAGACCAAGTGAATTTATTAAACTAATTTTTAAAAACATTTAGTCTATATTTTTTTACCTGAAGAAGCAACAGCAAGAACAATTTTTCCTTCAGACCTCAACCTGTTTATGATAGCTGTATACAAATATGTTTTTCCCGTTCCTCCGTAACCGTAGAGGAAAAAAAGCTTTGACTCTCGTTGAGTAACAACAGAAATGACCCTATGATAGACAATATCTTGTTCTGCATTGAGTGAATTCTTCAAAATCTCATGTTCTTCACATAAGGCCCGTACATCGTAATTTTGTTCTTCCATGATGAGCCTGTTCTTCAGCTGATCCAATAATCGTTTGTCTGGCAATGGCATGCCCTGTATGTCTTCTAGAGATCTTCCATTTTTCAACAAAACTTTTTGCAACTCTGCAAGTGTCAGGTTTTTCAATTCAGCTTCGCTTAGTACTAAAGTAGGCAGCCGTAATATCTTTCTCCTCCTTCGCAGAATATCGTCACTGATTTTATGCCAATTACATTCCCAAAAATGCCCTGCATCTGATACATCACAGAAGAGTATAATTGTTACGAATAAATCCCTAAGCTGCGAAGCACTGGCCCAATGATTAGCTTCATCAATGGCCTCATGCCATTCCCCATCATCTTCCAAAAGTCCACGTGCATAACATGCCATTTTCATGGTTGGATGCACTACACCTTCCATTGTTCTAATGTCTTCATAATTCTCACACCCTTTAACAATATTTAAAAGCAATCTCAAATAGTACCTTTCACCTGAACTTGGGTGTGCGTACGTTAGACGGCCTATAGTCTTTCCAGACTCTCGCCTTTTCCACATCAACGTCCCCTTTTTCCACACATATTTGGTTGGGAACTCAGAGTATGTTAAAAACCTTGCCCTTGGATCAACTTTATTCATTTCCATCCATTCTGTAAACATTGTTGTCCTTGCCTTTTCAGTGTTAATAACTCTAGGCAAAGGGTCATCGTCATTGAAAATTAATAGTTGTTCATTTTCCAAATGATAGCATAATCTCTCAACTGCTGGTCTCCTATAATGGATAGGAAACTCATAAATTCTCCATACAGCTTCGCATGCTGAGATATACCGACAGTCGAGAAAGGTCTTGATTTCGTCATTTCCATCTGAATTTGTAGATGATGTTGATCCCTCGAAATCATATGAACTCGAAATAACAATTGTGCTCCTATCAGGACCTTTGGTGATATATTTGAAAAGATATTTAATTGCTTTTGACTTATTGCATGCTTCAACATTGATATGGCTTTGGTATTTCACCAATAAGTATCTATTATAGGCAGCAACATACCTGTTGTCAAGCATTATACCATTTTTTCAACTGTAACACCTGTATCCCTTCTCCTATAAATCGAGTAGCCATTCTCATCAATTGTTGTCTGATTTTGAAATGATTTGGGAAATTTTTTGGAACAAACCCCTGGAACATTTGAATAATTGAATTTAATTTGAAGTTAATTAAATATATAATATGACATTTCTGGTAAAAAAAATAGACTAACCATCAATCATGCATGGTGAACATGGATTAGCACTCCCACATGGGCCATGCATCATGAACTGTTTAACTGCGTCATAACCCACTGGATCCGCCAAAGGATCAGGTATCTCTGCTGAAATCATTGTATCAAGCAGTTCTGGTGATGTTAGTTTGGCTGCGTTATTGACCCAAAAAATGATGTGTGCATGTGGCAATCCTCGTTTTTGAAATTCAATTGTGTATAACACTGAAAAAAAAATTCAACATTAAATGGCAATCATTACTTTGGAAACTCACACATATAAAGAATAAATAATCTTATACCTGCTTCTACTTTGCCAAATATTTCATTTTCGAGGATATCATGAATCATTTCTTCCAATTTTAACTTGAAAACTCTGGATTCTATATCTGGCCTGTTTTCAGCTTTTTGACCACCACATTGACTCATGAGATCTGTTATCTCTTTCCAATTTGGATTTGCTGTGAATGTGATGAAATAATCTGGATTTCCATAAACCCGACATATTGACATTGCATCCTGATAATTTTGAACCATATACCATGGACTTCCCGTAAATGAGGTAGGCAAAATAGTTCACATTCCAACATTCTTTGAGTCTGAATCTCCTTTTTGCACTGCATCATATACATTTCTGTATAGTTATGTTCGCAAATTTCCCTGTTTATTTCTCAAAAAATGAAGTCTTTCTTGTTCAATTTGAGTATAACAATCAACAATGTATTGTTGATAAAGTCGCCCTCCATACTGTAAAGTCTGGCCTTGATTATTCCTCTGCTGTAATACATAGGCATAGTACTCTCTTGCCGTTACATTTTTTCGCTTTGTCTTTCTCTGACCATTATTCCGAATATACGAAATATCTAAATGAAATCCATCTTCGCCGTATGGAAAGAGAATGGGATATTGCAATGCCATGAATAGTGGATGAAGATCACTAATCCTTCGTAAGACACCATCTGTACTTTGAATGATTAGATCTCTTTCTCCATTCGTGTTTGCCATATCCCCGACTATTAACATGGCTATTTCAGACGCGGTAGGGGCTGAATATTGTCGTGGTTTATTTGCTCTTCTCTTGACCAACTTTATGGTGAAATTTCTCGCATTTTCTTCTCTATATAAATCTCTAGCTGTTCTGAAAGCTTTAACTAATTCATTGTGAGTATTCAACATTTCAATTAGCTGCTGAATAACTTCAGAAGACAATCCCTCATTGCATTCTCCACGATTCACAGCATTTACTCGGTTTTGTACTTCATTTTCTGTATCATAAACATATAGCTGAAGAAAACTCGGCGATTTACCTTCTTGAGGCAACATAGACCCTATCCGATGATAATTTTGGCCGCTTATCTTGTAAACATAAACAGAACCATTTTTATTCAATGAGGTTTCAACTTTAGCCCCCATTGATGTCATCGCGAACATGGAGTTATATGCTCGGATATTTTCGGCAAATTTGCTTGAGACTAATCCCAAATCTCCATACAATAATGATTGTAATGGCTCAGGTGGTTCACGCCGAGGAGGAAGCTCAATTTTACCATTTCTGCAACATAGACCATACACAGGATATATTTTTCTTGAATTCTTTTTCACACGTTCACGTCCCCAGAAAATAGCCCGGCAATATTTGCAATTAAATTCAGGCAGTCCATAGTAAGAAACTTCGGTGAAATGTTTATCTGTAGGTAAAATATATTAGGACATAAGGAACTGTATATTAAATCCATTTTGATGAAATGAAATCCTAACTTTGCTATTTACCTTGAGCGGGCACTCTACGTGTAGCACCACGATGCACAACGTTATCAGGGTTAGCTATAAGATGATTATCAGTATGTCCCTGAATTGCCCTTTGCTTCTTCCTCTCATTTCTTCTATGTTTTGCGTAGAGTTTTTTCATTTCAGCTATAAATGTATATTAATAATTTAAATTGTTATTTGAATATAGAAATTACCTCTAAAATTATAAGCAAATAAATTTTGAATACCTGACATATTAACACTGTATGTTGTAAATTCACCGACCGAGAAACTCTCTTCAAAGGGAAGTGTCAACTTTCTTTTTTTTGGCAAGTTATGCAGTTTTGTTTGTTGACTTGATGATCCTGTATAACATCAAATTGGAATGAAATTTTTAATAACCTTATCACACTTTCAAACAGGTACAATTACTGAAGTTCGAAGAGCAACGGGGGACAATACGGAATAAACTGAATAAAAGTTAATGTTTACGTAAGTAAAACAATCTAATTCTCTTCTTACCCAGTATATGAGTATCTGATCCATGACTAATAGATGTTTGCTTATTTTTCATCATGATAATCTTTGCTTTTCTATGTGCACGATTTTCTCTTGCATTTTCTTTAGAGACTGTACCTAGAATAATAAAAAATTAATCATCTTCCCATGTGAGACAGTAATAAAGACTGAAGTTCGAAAAGCAATAATGGAGGCAACAGAACAAACCAAATAAAAGTTACTGAATACGTAAGTAAAACAATCATATTCTTTTATTACCTAGTAGATGAACTTCTGGTACTTGATTCAGAGATATATGCTTATTTTTCTTCATAATAATCTTTGCTTTTCTGTGTACACGATTTTCTCTTACCTGTTCTTTAGAAATTGAACCTACAATAATAAAAGAAAAATATCAATAACAAAACCAAATTAATTCAACTTTGAAATATATTTGCAAGTGTTATTTGTCCTATATTGAACCTATTCACCTGGTTCAACAGAGCTCCCAGCAATTTCTTCACAAAGTCTCTTCCTCGCCATACTTTCAGTTGGTTCTGATTAAGAATGAAACAGGAAAGAGTATCCACCTACTAATTGGAATATGATTTGGAATTTAAAACCTCAATTGCTTTGAGATACATGTATATATAAAGTTAAAAAAGTCAGGGTATATAGAAAAGGGCATTGTGAACTTAACCATCACATGAATTTAATAATAAATTTGAATACAAAAGGGTTTCACTTCATCTTCAAAATGCATAAGATCCTCCTTATACTCAACTCTTTCAACTCAGAACATTTTCCTGCAATAACTTTCTATCTTGACCTTTGACTCTTTTCAACTCCCAAATCTACAAAGCAATTTTATCCTGCTCATTTCCCTTGTTATCCAAATGGAGAGGACATTTCGATAAGGAACTCCTCTCAAATAAGCTTAGCATACAGTTTTCCTTTCTTATTATACATTTCCCCTAGTCATGCAAAGGTAAATACATACTTTTGAAAAAATAATATTCAACAGAGAAAAATCTCAACCAAACGGAAATGGCCAATTTATATTCTTATGTCCCTAAAACAGTCAATAGCACAGGGGATTCCCTCTTTCTTTTCCTCTCAAATTATCAAACACATTTTTAAAATCCCTTCATAGCATCAAGCTACTCAAAGAATATAGCAAAAAATAATTTTGCACATGAACCAATTCAAAAAAATAAAATTTAAGATTGTTGTAGCAAAATGACTTTTAAATGATAAATGAAAATCAGAATAATTGCTTCGTTGCGTGCAAATCTAACACTGTCCTTAAGGTGTAATTTGTCCCCACTATATTGTTGTCTGGGATATGGCAAATCACCTCTAGGATTCAACGAAATCACAAAGGATCTGCAGACAACAAAACCTGAAGATCACTTTTTTTAAACAAAAACTAATTAACAAAACAACGTAAAACCACTTCATCCGTTCACAAATCAACCAAAAACCTATAAAAAATCTTAGCCAAAACACGGCATACCTACTTAACAACACAAGGAAAAATAGTTTAAAGAAGTCTCGAACATATAAGTGTTAAAACCCTAATCCTCTCCTTGTTTTCTTGGCTGGATCAACGCCTTTTCCTTTTACATTATCTCGTTCATGTGACTCTGCAACTTGGCCAGATGTCTGCTCACTGAAGTTGCAATGTAGTGAGTCAGTATATAAACATAAGAGAAGAAACAGTAATTTTTTTTACAAAAAAACATTGTAGCTGTTGCATTTCAGTTTGAAAAATGATTCTTATTTAAACAACATTCCCTTTACAAAAAATAAATTCAGTAATTAAACTACAATGGGAAAAGCGGACCTTATCTTCAGAATGTTCCTTTTCTCACCAGCAGCTGGGGTTTTAACAGAAATGTCAATTGTATTGGGTTGGTTAACAATATTACATTCCTGGGAAAAAAAAACTTTGTAATATATTCATTATATTTTATAACAGACCAAGAACAAAATGTATCAACTAAGTATTACCTCATCAGCCCCTGGAGCACGGATATCACTTTCAAACAAAACTCTTTTAACTGTAAAGCACTCGTAATTGATGGCTCTACTGCGCTCATTAAACTCAAGTTGAAACACATTACATTTACCAATTATTTTACGCAGCTGTCCAGGCAAAGGTTCTGCATACCCTTCCTAAAGTTACAATCAGTAAGAATTTAGTTACATTGGGAGGGAAAAAGGGGGGGGGGAACATACATTATATTGAAAATTATTCAAAGTTACCTCTTCCACTATCTGTGACAAATCTGAGGCCTTTATGTTTAATAACTTCTCTAGGCTATTATCAAACATAACACACCTCAATGAGTCAGTCCCATCATGTAACTCTGCCTCCACCCTATACCTTAAGACATAAAAAAATTAATCAAAACTTAATAATATATACCAAGAAAATAATGTAATTAAATGAATGTAAACAGGTTCGGCGAGATACCTTATAACCGGATATATCTCATACTTCTCACATCCATTACGAATAACTTGCCATCCTTAGGCGTAAGTTTTTCTTACAAATACTACTTGAACATGAGTTGTATTTCCAACCATTTGTTTCCTCAATCGTTGAGACACCGGCGTAAACATACAACGGGCTCTTACGCAATTTAATTAAAGAAAAACAAAATTATCTCCTCACTCGTAACCATTCGTACGTTTTGCATTAAACATAAACATAACGTATCTTTTGGATTTAGATCAATTCTTACCATCTTCTCACACTGTAAAAGAAGCTCATTCACATCCCGGATAAGCATTTTATTTTTTTCATATTCCTCCTTTGCAATAAAAGTAGGATACATAGGTATGGTTCCTATTTCATTGCCAACTTCGGTCATTCCAATCCTATATCAATTAGAGGGAGTCGGTAGAAAGTGATATGAGGAGAAAATAGTTATTAAAAAAGGATAATTTTTTGAATGGCTACTTTTTTATAAAGTCATCAATCGTGTGTATTTCACTGTCATTGTGAAATGTTGTTGCGCTGCTCGAAGACACACTGAGATTACCTACGCAATTACATTTTAGAAAATAGAATTAGATATGAATGTTTGGAAATTTACAAAAATCAAATTCACAATACTTAATTTTCAGGTGTACACACCATTAGACTCGGGCTTCGCGATAACTGAAGATATAATCCATACACGTTGCATGCTTGTAGCAAGACTCTTACCCTTTTCAATAACCTCATCTCCCCAAAGAGTAATTCTCAATTTATTCTCACTGCATATTTACTATGATTTAGTAAATTATAATCAAAGTCAAATCAACTGCAAATTAATATAAATCAATACAAACCTTGAATCTTGAATATCAACATATTGCATAGAAACATGTTGTAAGTTGCTCATGCGATGACCAATAGCCGACACACCACGTACATACCCAATGACATCTATACAGACCAAAGTTACTTGGACAATTCAAATTCATTCAAACAAATAGTAGAAAGAAAAGATAACATTGAACAAATACTTGCCACAAAGATTCTTCCTGTCATCACTGATTTCCAAAAGCCTTTCATATGGTATAACGTTGAAACTATGCCTAGGAATCTTCGGAATACCCTTAAAAATCTCTTCTACGACAGTGGAGGCATCAAACAAAATACAGAGGTCACGATGTACTATGCGATAAGCTGGTTTACTATACTCGACTGTGAAATTCTTAACGGTATAGCAAGATCCTTCTTCAAATAAACCTTCAAAATCAGGAACAAATTTACTTCTGATGCAACAATGTATAGAGTCAGCCTGTAAGAGGAAAAAAATGACAATTAACATAAGATTTATTACTGTGTATTCCTTCCTCATTCAGTTTTAAATTAAAATAAATTGTGGTTTTATTATTTACCTGTTCATCAATAGCTAAAAGATCCATACTGATCAATTCACGAAACTTCTTTGTATTATAGGACTTCCATATGCGAGAGACACGTATAAGGATTTTTTTTTTCACAACGACCTTTCTGAAACTGCCGGATAAGGACATTCTGTGGAGCCATCTGAAATGTTATAGCTGCATGAGAAGGGAATGAAATTGTAAGTTTTCACTCTCTGCAAGAAACAAATACATTGTATATTTGCAATATCTTTATCTAAATGAATGCTTAAGACTATTGTGATATAATTACAGGATTTCTAGGCTTGAACAGAAATTTGCAGTCACCAGAAGAGAATGAAATTATAAGCTTTCACTCTCTGCAAGAAATAAATACATTGTATATTTGCAATATATTTATCTAAATGAATGCTTAAGACTATTGTGATATAGTTACAGGATATCTATGCTTGAAAAGAAATTTGCAATCACCAATTAGTCCCAGGGAGAATTCGAATAATACCTGAATTATGTTATTCCTTACAGATGTGAATATGAAAGTAAACACTGGATAATTACATGAGTATTTAAAGTATAAGATAATTAAGAGCTTAGTTCAGTTGAGAATACATGCGGTTGTGTCTTTTGAGAATTTGCTTCTTCAGCTTCTATTAAAATCGAGTTTTTGCTACTTAATGATCAGCCTATACCAGGTATATTGACCTATTATAGTTTTCTAGTTCAATTAGCTATTGCTTCTTAGTGAGTTCTTTTCTTTGAAGTAGAATACATTATAAGTACTCAATATAATGTTCTTATTCTACTGGTACATATACAATGTACATGTGATTATTATATGAGTATATACATTGCACTTAATACTAACTGTTATGTAACTTTAGTCTGTTAAGGAGATAATGTAAATACACAATGTACTTTGCAGATGCATAGTTGTGAAGTATACATTCATCTAGTATTGAAAGCAAGTACATTTACCCTTATAATTGTATTATATTGCATTAACTTATAACCTTTACCTATTCATATACCTTATGTTATTAACTATGTCTTACAATGAATTATCAGGATCACAAAGGTCACAAACTCTTCAATTCTCGGCTGACGTGGATGCTTGAGAGGCTAGAGAAACCAAAAACCTTGCAAAGTGGCACAACCCTAGGCGTTTTCGCCTACTTTCATATACTAGAAGTATGAATTTTTTTTATCCAAATCTATAGCAAAGACCAAACATAGGTATGTAAATGTAAAACTTCAATCATTCCTGAATTTTGTATACCTGGATATTACATATCCATTCCCGCACAGTGATTCCCACGTGACAAACGAGGCCTACAAGTAACAATAACAAGTCGAAGTCAAGAATTTTCGAAAAGTGGATTAATTTTTTTAATTTTTTTTTGATAGTTATTATAATTGAGGTATCTAAATTTAGTATAGAAGGAAGGGGTCAAAATAATATTTTAGAGCAATATTTCTCAAAATTAAGAGAATTAAAATGTATAAATTCATCATTCTTCATAGTGAGAAATCATTTTTTTTTAAAAATTTTAGATGTGTAAAAATTGACAATTTTCCCAAAAAATTCAAGGGGGTCAGTCAATTTCCCGAAATTGAAGGGAGGTCGACTAACCCCCTTTAGCATATACGTGGTTTTGCCGTTGATTAGGTCCACAACATAAGTTAGGGGTGAATGGTTCAGTTTGGTTCGATTTTGGCCAATTTACGTACCAAACCACTAGTTATCGATTTGAAAAAATCTCAAACCAAACCGACCCATGAAAAAATTCAAACCGAAGCATGTCTTGGTTTGGTTTAGTTCGAACCGCGGTTTGATTTTACGGTACGAACCGCGGTTCAAACCATAAAATAGAACACGACTTAAACCATTAATTAGAACATGGTTTCATACTAAACAATTCATTTTCATGTTTTTTTAAATTTTCCAGACATAGCATACAAAAGAGATTCAAAATTTAAATGAAATTGTGCTTCAATAGTTATAATAACAACAGGCCATTTGAGTACTTGTAATGATATGTGCTAAAAAGTGAATTAACATTATTACATGAAGATTAACCAAAACAAAGAAGAGTTATGGGCTAAAACCCATGAATAACATTAGGGGTTTTCAAATCTAAATGTGAGGTGAATATGAAAGATATCCATATCTACGGTTAATATATTGAACGATTTGATGGTTTGGTTTGGTGGTTCGGTCTCGCGGTCTCGAACCGTGGTTTGGGGGTATAGATTGTAGACCAAATCGAACCATACAGTTTGACAATTATGGGAACCGAACCAAACCTCTATTGCTTGGAAAGCGAACTAAATCGGGTGGTTTGGTTTGATTTGGTTCCGAATTGCGGTTTGAAACGAACCACTTACACCCCTAACAGAAGTTACCATCTTATGAAAAAGTTGGTGTTATGAAAAACACATTTTTTCTATTTAGTAAAAATGTGTTTTTGAACTGGATCTGAACCGTACTGAACCGAACCGACGACATTTTTATAAATAACTAACACTTCTTTTTACATGAGCGGTGATATTTTTGTAAATAACTTAAACTTCGCGCGCACTGCACAAAAAGGGGCAAATTGCATTTTAGGTACCTGATTTTGTCGAGATGTTTCAATTGGTTATCGAATTTGCATTTTTTACAAGTTGATTATTGAGTTTGTATTTTTGATGCAATCAGGTGTAATTTTGGATGAACCGTTAAAAATCTAACGAACAGCATAACATGTGCCGCTCATGTGAGTTACTTAAGGGTTATTTTGGTCTTTTCCATCAAATTTGACCCCCATAATTTTAAGGGAGTTAGTTGACATTTTCTAAGGATTAAAAACTATTTAACCCTAATCACAGGCAAAGCCACGCCATCTTCCCTTTCATCATCGACCTCTGCAATTCTCATCGTCGATGTCATATCCCAAGAACTTGATCGAAAAATTCTCGTCTCTTCATCGTCTTCAAGCTTAGTTTGGCCTTTTGTCGGTTGTATAGAAGAGTCACACGTAACCTCCCAGATGCAACCCTAGTTGCTCGACGGCCACCACTGCAATCCCAAGGACCCCTGTTCTTCTCCCATATTGACTGTATTTGCAGCAGGTCTAGATGCCATCTTTCTCGCCTTACGCTGCCATCTTCTCCGGTAAGTTTCTCTCTGTAATCAATGGCAGATTCCTCTAAATCGAGTAGTCCATATCTCAAACAGCTTATTCCATTTGGCCCTAATGTTAATTCCAGCCGGCTATTTATATGGCCTTTTCATCAACAACGGTGCACCTTCGAAAAGGGAAATTTTAATAATGATGGTATAAGTTCCTTTTCAAAATTTTATTTGGTACAAAATTAGGATTTCAAAATTTTCATTTGGAAAAAATGTGTGATTTCAAAATTAGGTGTTGATTGGCAATGGAACTTTCAATTTCTCTTCTCGGATTAGTGGCGTTGAATGATGGTTTTTGGTGGCGGTGATTGTAAGGTGATGGTGTTGGTGGTGGTGAGATGATTTGGATGTGGTGGGGTTGAAGATGAAGGGCTTAGGGATTGGGGGGAGGATGGAGAGGGATTGGGGGGAGGATGGAGAGAGATGAAGGGGTGTTTGGAACTTTGGGGGTGAAAGAGAAGTGGTTTTTTTTTATATTTAACCTTTCTCTCATTTTTAGAAAATATCAACTAACCCCCTTAAAATTAAGGGGGTCAAATTCAATGGAAAAGACCAAAATAGCCTTTAAGTAACTCACGTGAGCGGCACATGTTATGCTATTCGTTAGATTTTGAACGGTTCATCCAAAATTACACCTGATTACAACAAAAAGACAAACTCAATAACCAACTTGTAATAAATGCAAATTCGATAACCAATTAAAATATCTCGACAAACTCAGGTAACTAAAATACAATTTGCCCGCACAAAAAGTGTCAGCATTAGTTAGAAGTAACGTCACATGTATCTGACACTCAAAAATGCTAATGCTGACATTAATGGTAGAGCCAATATTAGTTAGAAAGAGTGCCAACACATGTATCTATCACTAAAAAAACACTAACACTGATATAAAACTGGTATAGTCAGCATTAGTTAAAAGGAGCGCCAGTGTAGCGATGCGTGAATTTTTCGAATAACAGAGTCGCCACTTATTATTTATTTAGGAAAACAATAAGAAAAACCTTTTTGATTTGAAAAGAGATTTGAGGGTTCGGGGGTTAAGTTATCGAATGGGTAGGTCGAGGAGCATCCATTCCACCCAATCCGGAGATCGGTCTTGCCAATTGAGTATTATCAATCTTTTTAATTACTAATTAAATAAAGAACAAGAAAACCCTAATCAATTTCTTGATTAGGAATGTCGACCGTACGCTTCGAGATCGCCTTCATCGATTGAAGGGACTCTAGGCTAATCCTTTTGATGGGATTACACCACTCTAAAAGCCAATAGAGAGAGATTAAGAAGAAAAGAGTAAAAGTATAGGAGTTTACCTAGTTTAGGGAGGATTTGATTTAGAACGTGGTTCTAAGATGTTTTCTCGATCGAGAAGTGATTTGGGCAGAGTTTCGACTCAATATGAGAGTCAAGTCGTGATGCGGACAGAGCTTCGCCTTGATGCTAGGCTTGAGCCTTGATGTTCGTCAATCAACGTGGTTGAAGGACGAATTTATGAAGTTATTTGTGAGTTGATTTGAAGGAGTCTTTCGTGGAAAGAAACCAGCAAATTGTGTGTGTTGTGTGGAATTCGGACCTTTGAAACAAAGTGGAAGTCACCAAGTATTTATAGGGGTTTAAGAGGTAGAGGTGGAGAGGTAAAACACTCCTAGGAAGCTTCCGTAACTCAATTCGATTGGAGAACCGGATTAGATGAGGTTTATCAAGAAAGGAGTTTGGGACGGAGAAGAATTGTGATTCTGCACATCCCGTCGAGGGGATATCTCGCGCGAGATATGATATCTCGTGCGAGATATCTAGTCTGATGACTATTTTGTCCTCTTCAGTTTATTCCGTTAGTCAGTTAGGTCCAAAACTAACGAGGTTAGTTAGAAACTTAACGAAACATGACGAAACTAATGTGCTTTCATCAAAACACAAAAGAGAGACGAAGAGTAGTGTAATCATGAATTATTGGTTCAGAATGGGGTGTCTACAGCCAGTGTATGTGTTTTACTAGTAACAGTGAGTGTTTGTGTTATTGGGCGCGTGCGCGAAAAATGACATAACTTTTGACTCATAATGAACCATAGAACGTACATCATATCAAATTGAAGGTAATTTCGAGAGCTACAAAAGTCACCAACCTTTGGCTAGTGTTCAGGGTTTATAAAACCTAAAAGACATCATTTAGCCCATCAAAATGGGTTTTTGAAGTTTTTGTAAATTTGTTATTGAGTGATAGAGCACATGTTTTGATAAGTGCCAACACACGCGTTCAAAATTGCCAACACATGTATGAAAAAATGTCAGTGTCTGTTAGCAGTGTTAGCGTCATAGTTAACGACAACTTCATTTAATAACCTTCGGTATTTATGAAAATGTCACCACGCACGGTTCTTGAAAAGCACCAGTGAATTAAAAAATGTCATCCCATATAGTTTAAAAACACGTTTTTCTTAATCTTATGAAAAAAAGTGTCTTTCTCAAGATTTTGTGCTTATGGAAACCTATAACAAAATTGAATGGTAAGCCTACAAATTATCAAATAAGAAGTAAGAAGTGGTAAGAGATTATTATAGATTAACACCAAATTTTGAATTTGAGAACCAAGCTAGTAATAATTGAAATGTGGATGGACATTCATGCTTGGTCTAGGACATGAGATATAAATGAAAATGCTTGGTCAAGGACATGAAATAATAATGGTAAGTACTCTTGAGTAGTGATGCCAAAAATTTCAAGCCCCCACAAGTTTTGGTTGGGTTTAGGCAGGCTGGCAAAAATAAAGGTAGTACCAAATTCACATGTTAGTAGACAGCCATGTCTTGTAGTATCCCTTTTTTCACTTATTTCCTTAATGAATTAGAGACAAAAAGAAATATAGCAATCCTCCCAAATTCCATTTCTCTCCCTGTTTATTCTCATTATTACATCCTTTCTTCTGTGCCGGGTAACATTTTCTTTTTGCCATTTTGAGCGTTTTATATAAGATTTCTCTTTCCTAAAATGACAAAAAATCTTTAATATTAATTCACTCATTCTTTCTTATACTTTACTTTTATACTTGCAATACTAATCAACTTACTATTTCTTCTTCTTATTTTCTTTCTTACCTCACTTTTTATACTTATAATACCAACACCACTTACATATTTTTTTAATGTTCATGTAGATATTCAAAAATAAATCTTATATGGGACAGAGGAAGTATGATACTAGCATAATTATGGTGTAGGAAAAAGAGTATTTATTTAGAAATTATAGAAGGGGTATACATATATGAAAGATTGCTACCCATATTTTAGAATTTTAGAGATATGCTCTATATATTACATAAATAATAAGTGTCACACTTTACTCTACAAACTATTTTTTGAGCATGTTTATTCATTTGTACATTATTTGTACTACGGAAAAATTGGACTGAAAATATTTCTTTGTTCAATATTATATTCACGCCTTTCATTTGAAGGTTCATTTATTTTTCAAATGTGTATTGCATTTAAATGTTCACATTTTCTAAAATGAAAATGGAGACTAGTGGAGGGGAAGTTCAGAAGTGGCTGGAAGAGGGAGGAAGAAAGAAGGAGGTCATAAATAATAAGTGTCACAATATACTTGACAAACTATTTGATGACGCCAAGCTTTTCAGGGTCAAGAGCGGTTCAAGGATATCTGGCTTGATATATTGGATGGGTTGTGGTACCTAGAACACAACACAAATGAAGCACCGTTAAGATCAAAGTTGGATGTTAATCCAACTCAGGCCCTCGGGTGTGAGAGTAAGATTACTGAGTAAATAAGGCTTGGAATACCTTGAGTGTGTGTGAGTGTTTAGGGTTTGAGAATAATATGGCTTACTCAATATATTTGAAACTTACCTTGCCCAAGGGGACAAAGGTCTTCTATTTATAGGCAATGGAGAGGTGCTTGTTGATGTAAGCAATGAGATCAGCCCTAGAGGGCACTTCGGTATTTGACCGCCTACACGTGTTCGCAGCTAATTGGCCCTGTCAGGGAGGGAACATTAACTGTAAAGGGGACATGGCTGAAAGGAACATGAGCCGTGTATATGGCTTGGCGCATTAAATGAAATAGTAGGCGCCTGTCTGAACCGCATTGAATGCGTGATGGGGGAGCCGGCAACTTGCATGTCAGAGCCAGTAAGCTAACTTGCTCAGTAAGGCTTGACATTAACCGAGAGGTAGGTGAGATAACCGGGAGACAGGTATGAGCCCGCGGTCAACATCTTGGGCGCGGTAAAAGGTATTTGGCGCGGGCACGGATGGAGCGGTCATACCTCCTGCGGGCACCAATCCAGCGGTCAGGGTCGTATGAGCCCGCGGTCAACATCTTGGGCGCGGTCAAAGGTATTTGACGCGGGTACGGATGGAGCGGTCATACCTCCGGTCTTAGAGAAGGATGATGCGGGGAGGAACGCGGTCTTGACCTCAGGGGTCTATCTGTCCGCGGTCTAGGGAATGCCACGTCACCGGTTCCTTGGACCAGACCGAGCGTGGGCCCAGTCCAGCAGGTACGGGCTCATCAATGGCCCCTAGCTCCAAGTGTGATTATTTATGGTCTGAGCGAGGAGCTACTAGTTAAGCTCGATTGGATCAGACCGCTACTTTGGCGAGCACCAGTGTTGGCGTGTTTCGTTGTTTGTTGCTTTGACTCCGGTGCTTATAGGCACGCTCGGGAGGCACAGATGGGAGACACGTGGCCCCTTGCATGCTCTGCCTCCCGGTTAGCAAGTGGGCCCCTTAGCATATGAAAAGACGGGGTATGGTACGTACGGAGGGTACGTGTCAGCCATCTAAGAGGGGTAATAAATGCAAACCGGCGGAATTTTCGAAATTTCAAACGTTTGGAGACGGTTCACGGTTCGAGGAGCGGTTTGTGGGCTAATTAATACGGGTCAAATGGGTTAACCCGTATATGTAGGCCTTATAAATACCAAACCCTTCTACCTCAAACCCTTTTTACCGTCTTCAAACCTTCAAAGTGCTAGAGAGAGAAACTTGCTGCGAATTTTGCGTTTCCTTGCTTCGATCCATCCCTCAAGCTTTTTCCTTCATAAGTAATTTTGTTTGATTCTTCTTCTTCTTCTTCTTCTTCTTCTTCTTCTTCTTCTTCTTCTTCTTCTTCTTCTTCTTCTTCTTCTTCTTCTTCTTCTTCTTCTTCATCTCTTTCTATTTTTCTGGGTTTTTTGAAAATGACTACCCGCGAGTTTGGACCCCGCCGTCCCATAGAGTTAGGAGATGGGAGCACTCCAGATACCTTTGCCGTCTGTAAACGGACAGGGGGGATATTTAGGAAAGTAGGCCATGGTTGGCTTAGGTTATCCATGGAGTGCTTCCAGTACTTTTGTGAGAAATCCCAATGGGGGCCTTTTGTCCCACCCCGGTTGTGGGAGGCCAAGGACAAAAGGGTTAAAAAGAACGGTGACGTTTTGGTGTTGGGGAATACAAGTAGGCTAAGAAATTTTGTGATGGGGGTTTTGTGCAGGTTTCCCCGCGAGAGAGATTCGGCTTTGAACGCCGTAGAACTAGTGAGGAGAGCGATTCGCGTCCCCGAAGTAATAGTTGACTGGGAAAAGTGTGAACTGATGGATCCCAATAACACCAATGAGGCGCGGGCACCGGGCACCGAGGACCTGAATGACCCCTTGGATGTTCTCCCCCTGAAGACAGTTTTCCCTGATATTGTGACCGAGGCTCCTGAAATACCCACTGTGGTCCTGAGTAGCAGTGAGGAGCTGGACCCACTGAACTTTGATGTGACCGGAGGCGGGGAGGGTGAACCTGAGGTGGCCCACTCAAGGGGTTCCTCCACTGGTCTCTTCGGCTCCGTGAGCTCGGAGACCGATGAGGATGACCGCGAGCAAGTGGATCGAATGGCTGCGGGCACCGCCCAATGCCATCAGGGCCCTTGTTTCCTTCATAACCGCTTACAGGGTCTTGGGCTATGAACCAACTCTTTCTGGGCTTTATGCCTACTATCAGAACCAAATCTCCAATGAGAACCTGAGCCTGAAGGCTAAGAACTACTCTGCCCGGACCTTCTCTCCTCCCTCCAATAAATTTGACCAATGGAACCAGAGGGATATCTTGGTCATAGAGTCTAGGTTTGGCTGGCCCTTCCCTAAACCTTCCAGTCCAGTCCCGATGAAGGTGTCCATCAAGAACTATCCTGATCCATCTCATTCCGAGGCTCTGCGAGTTGCCCTGGAGTCCCATCTGGCCCCGTACATAGCCGATGATGTGGAGCCCGTATACGATGTGGGCGTTATTGTTGAGTTTGAGCTCCTGCTTGTCTACTCAGGGGTGGCTCCTCGAAGGGAGGGCGCCCCATATGCCCCTAGAGTAGATAGAAACCCAGCCTCGTGACCCTGATTGGAGGGTGTACGAGTTTTATCAGTTTGAGGCTGACTGTAAGACCTGCATGCTGGGCGCTGAATGCGTGCCTCCAGAACTAATTGATCTCTGACTCCTTATGAAACTGCACTTTTTTCTTGCTTCTGATTTTTTGAGCTGTCCTTGACCAATTTCTGTTTTCTTTCAGAGTAGACCCCTAAGAGTATAACTTCTAATGGCCCCCCCACTGAGCGCCAAGGAACTGAAGGCCCGTAACATGAAGGCCCAGAAAGAGGCCGCTGCGAGGAGGCAAGCTGAATTGGCTGGGGCAGCGGGCAAGGGTGCCAATCTGCCCGTGGTGAATAGGAAGACCGGGGAACCTCTGACCGTTCCGAAAGTTATTCCTACCACTGGGAATCTGCCTCCACCCCCAAGGGTCCTCCCCCCGCTCACGCCATTCGGAGCTCCACCTCTCCTGGCCGCACTATTTCATCTGGCCATCACCAAGAGTCCAGGAAGAGGATTGAGAGGGAAGTAGATCAGGGGCAAAAGGAGAGGTCCTCTAAGTCCCAAAAAGTTGTGGATGCATCAACTCGTGCTTCCACCGCGGTCTCATCTACTGCTCCCCCGTAGGGGGCATAATCTGCTCGGTCTCTTATCCGATGGCCCTCCTGACCACTCGCGAGGAGACACTGGCTGTTAGAAAAAAGCTATCTGATGTGCCCGCTGTTACCGGGGTGGACATATATGCCCGGAATGCCAACAACTCATCCGTGGGGATTGGCCTTGTCAACCGTCTCTACTCCCCGGACTTCTACAAAAATGTAGTTGCCCAGGAGAATGCCTCTGCCTTGGTGGGGGATATAGGCCTTGCCCTTACTGAGGTTTGGACTTGTCTTCCTTTGTAATCTTATGATTTGAATTTTGCGGACTTTCTCTAACCCTCTCTCCCCGCAGGCGGGCAATAAAGTGTTGAGGCTGCGGGAGTGCTGTGATGGCATGTCCGCTGATCTTGAGGCCAACACTAAGATTTTGGCGGGCAAGCTCCGCGAGCTCGAGCAGACTCAGGAGAAGGTTGGGACCTTGAACTCTCTCCTGGATGAGAAGGAGTAGGCCTTCTCCTAGAAGGAGGCTGATCTTAAGGGCTTCTCCGACCGATTGACGGAGGTGGAGAAGGACCTAGAGAAGGCAAAGGGGGAGCGGAATGAGCTCCGCGGGCATAAGGACGAGTGGGAGCCTAGGAACAAAGATCTTGCGGCCAAGTTGGAGGCCACCAAGGCAACCGTGCTGACCTTGGAGGCTAAAGTGGATGAGCTGTCCGAGCAGCTGCTCCCTTATAAGCGGATAGAGTTGGAGGGGGAGACTGCTCTACAGGCTGCTCGCAGGGAGGCTGTGGAGGAGTTCAAGAATTCCGAGGAGTTCAAGAACCTCCTGGCCGCCGAAGGAGGTGCTCAGTATGAGGCTGCCTGCAGGACGCAGCTTCGCAACTTTGCTGCCACGGGCAGATATTCAGCTCAGCAGTTGGCCATTATTGGCTCGCTGGTGGCTACTGATGCTGTGTGTCTCCCCGGGCACGCACTAGTTCCATTGAATGAGGATGAGGTTAAGGGGTTGGAGCTGGCCGCAGCGGCCTCCTTGCCCCCGGTGGCTGAAGTCACGGCCACGGACCTGATTGGGGAAGTGGATGGCCTCAGATTTGGGGACGAGGAGATGTCCTACGAGGATGCCATTGCCTGCGTCCACCCTAATGGACCGGCAATTGGTGATCTTTTCCCCGCGCGGTCAGCTCCTGTCCCCGCCCATGCTGAGCCCTCCTTTGATCCTATCACGGATCTTCTTGTGAACAACCTTCCTTCTCCGACCCCAGCCTCAGAAGATCCCAAGGGGCAAGCTCCTTTAGCTTAGGGTTTTCTTTTTCTTTATTGTAATAGATTGATAGGATCTTGTAAATTTTTCTTATTAATAGAAACATTTTTCTCAGTACTTGCATTTCTCTTAATTGCTTTCTGGATTGTTATCTTAATTGTTCGTCCTCGTAGGCTGTTTTGAGTGTTTGGCAATATTTGAGTACCTTAGTACTTGCGTTCTTGCCTTTACTTTTTCCAGCATTTTTGACTAACAATTAGATTTTATACTCTCCTTCCGCGGTTAAGAGCTTAGTAGGCCTTGTGCCCGCGTTTTTTGAGTTTTCCTAACTCTTTGTTCAAAACCTCTTGGGTTTTTTGTGAGAGTCAGCCCCATTTCTCTGTGATCGCATTTGTTTGGCCTTGTGGCAAACTTTGAGGCCTTAACCCCGTTTGTCTATTTGGCTTTGTTAAACTCTTTTGATCACTCCCATCCATTTACACTTATTCCCAGCCTTGCGAGCCGTGGTGTAAGTCAAAAGCAGCCAAGGCAAGCTACTTTCATAGGGAATGTAGAGTGTGGCCGTGAGGCTATAGTCTACGCAACAGTAGGTAGGAGCATATTTAGCATATTGGCCCTTTAACCTACCGGCATCTGTATCCACTTATTGGTGGTTCACGCTTTTTGACCCTTTATTCAAAACTTCTTAGAGTTTTTTGTGAGGGTCTTGTGGCGATCATGTAAGCGGGCTTATATGTAGGACTTTGTTACATACAGGCATGCGTGTAACGGCCTTAACGAAGGCCTTCGCGCACTTAGTGGGTCCGGACTTTAGGTCTTTGTCCCCACTAGAATCCGTAGATCTGGGCATCATGGCCTTTGTACCCACGTTCATCTATACCCACTTTTTCTTGGTGGTGTCACGCGGGCAGGACAGAGTATCCTCCCCGCGATCGAGTACAGGCATAATGGACTTTGTACACATATAGGCTTGCGGATCTCAATGGATCTTTGCGCATCAGTAGGTAGGAGCTCATATGTTGGCCCTTGAACCTACTGGCATCCGCTTGCGGGCATCCACTCTAGCTTTTGAGGCTGGTGGGATAAAGTTGCAACAGTTTTGCACAAAAATTTGATGGTAACTTCATACTCATATATCATACTCCCTCAAAAATTTACAAAGATATCAAAAGAAGTACTTTCTAAGGTGATCGCTATTTCAAGCGTGCTTGAGATCTTTTCCTTCCTTTGTTCGCAATATGTAGGTGCCCTCTTTGATTATTTTGGTGACCTCATATGGACCCTCCCATTTCGAGGACAGCTTGTTGAAACCAGGTTGGGTCCCTTGGACCTCCACATTTCTTAGTACCCAATCTCCAACTGAAAAACTCCTCCTATTTACTCTTTTATCGTGGTGCTTCTTCGCTTTCTGCTTGTAGTTCACCATTTTTTCATTTGCCCGCATTCTCTTTCCTTCGAGATCGTCCAGGTCACACCTTCTGTTTGCCTCGTTTTGAGACTCATCGAAGTATGTGACTCTGTACGAGGGTAGGGCTACCTCAACTGGAGCCATTGCCTCTGACCCATACGTGAGCGAGAAAGTAGTTTCTCCTGTAGAATTTCTTATTGTGGTGCGGACAACCCACAATGCGGTCTGGAGCTCGTCCAACCATCGTCCTCCTCGTCCCTCCAAGTTTTTCTTTAGGGCGGTCAGGACTAGCTTGTTCGCGGCCTCAACTTGGCCATTTCCCTGAGGATAAGCAACTGCGGACTGACGATGATGCACTTTCATTCTCACACACTCAGCAGTGAATTTTGCAGAGAATTGGGTGCCATTGTCAGAGATTATTGCTCGTGGAACCCCAAATCGATAATAGATGTGATCGTGGACAAAATTGATGGTATTCTCCTCGTAGATAGTGGCTAAGCCCTTGGCTTTTGTCCACTTGGTAAAATAATCCACGGCCACAACGACATACTTAATGCTTCCTCGAGCAGTTGGGAATGGTCCAATGAGATCAATCCCCCACGTATCAAACGGTCACGATGGTACAACCAAAGTTTGCTCTGTTGATGGTAGTCTAGGGATGTCCGCGAATCTCTGGCACTTATCACACTTTCTCACATACTCCTGCACATCTCTTCTCATTGTAGGCCAAAAGAATCCTTGGAATTTGATCTTGTCTGAGAGAGTGCGAGCACCTGGATGTCCGCCACAAACTCCTTCATGAACCTCATAGAGTAAGTTGGTGACCATGTGAGTTTTGACACATCTCAGCAAAGGCTTGGTGAATGATCGTCGAAAAAGTACCCCATCGAGGACGAGGTATTTCGCGGACACCGTTCTAATGGTTCTAGCCCTTGCTGGATTTTCAGGGAGGGTTTGCTTCTTGATGTAATCCTTGATCTCATCTACCCAGTCCCTTACTTGACCCTCGATATTGTTTATCTGAACCCGATCTATAGCAGGTCTTTCTGTGAACTCTATTTGGAAATCTGTCTCTAAGTCTATGATTTCTTGATCGGTTATTCTGGAGAGGAGGTCAGCCTCTGTGTTATCCTCCCTCATGACTTGGTTCAGCTCATAGTAGGTGAAATTTTTGATGAGGGTTTTTGCAAGCCCGCAGTACTGAGTTAGCACTGGGTTGATTGTGTCATACTCCCCCCTAATTTGATTTACTATGAGCTGAGAGTCACTGTTGATCTCAATACTCTGAACTCCTAAGTCTCTTGCCAACTCCATGCCCGCTATAATCGCTTCATACTCAGCTTGGTGTTTTGATGCCTCGAACTTGAATCTCAATGCTCTTTTGAATTTCTCCCCGCAGGGTGCAATCAGGAGTATGCCCGCTCCACTAATCAACTTGCTCGCAGAGCCATCCACGAACAAAGTCCACACTTCTTCTGGACGCTCCTTTGGCTGTATAATCTCAGTGCTCGAGCTATCTGGGGCTTCTTCTGATTCTGCCCGCTTTCTTTTTCCAAGGTCGCTGTCCGCCAATTTAAATGATGATTCTACCACAAAATCAACTAAGGCCTGTGCTTTGATTGTCTTTCTCGGGGAGTAGGTGATCTGGAACTCAGTGAGTTCGATAGACCAAGCTAGCATTCTCCCCGAGGACTCTGATTTGTGTAAAACCTTTCTAAGCGGGGACTCAGTGAGTACAGTAATAGGGTGTGCAGAAAAGTAAGCTCTTAATTTTCGAGCAGATACAAGCAAGGCGTAAGCTAACTTCTCTATATTAAGATAACGCCCTTCAACGGCGAACAGTGCCTTAGATACATAATAAACTGATTTTTGGGAGTTATTATCTTCCCTTACAAGAACAGCAGCTACTGCCAGATCAGTAGCTGCTAAAAACAGAAAAAGCTCCTCCCCGGGCACCGGGCTGCTGAGTAGAGGTGGCTACCCGAGGTATGTCTTGACTTCTTCAAAAGCTTGATGACATTCCTGACTCAATGAAAATTCGTCAGCTCTCTTCCCCCTTTTAGAGTTTTGAAGAAGGGGAGGCATCTCTCTGCTGACCGCGAGATGAAGCGGCCAAGCGCGGTGATGCGGCCATTGAGTTTCTGCACATCCTTCACGCAAGCAGGAGGTTTCATGTCCAGCAGTGCTTGAATTTTTTCGGGATTAGCCTCTATTCCTCGCTGGTTAACCATGAATCCTAGGAACTTGCCCGCCTTCACCCCAAAGGCACATTTTAGGGGATTTAGTTTCATGTTATTGCGGCGCAAGTTTTGGAAGGTTTCCTCCACGTCGAGCTCGTGGGAGTTTTCCTTTATTTTTATAACCATGTCATCAATGTAGGCCTCAAGGTTTCTGCCTAGTTGGTTTTTGAAGGCAAGATTGACCATTCGCTGATAGGTGGCTCCTGCATTTTTTAGCCCGAAGGGCATCATAGTGTAACAGTAAGTCTTGCCCGCAGCGATGAAAGCTACGGAGCGGACATCTTCAGGAGCCATCTGGATCTGATGGTAGCCGGATTATGCGTCAATGAAGCTCAATACTCTGTGACCGGCTATTGAATCCACCAATCTGTCTATGCGAGGAAGAGGGAAGTAGTCCTTGGGGCATGCCTTGTTGAGATCCGTGAAATCAACACACATTCTCCACTTGTCGTTGGATTTTTTGACCATTACTACATTTGCTAGCCATTTGGGGTAGGAAATCTCCTTTATTATCCCCGCTTTGAGCAATTTCTCCACCTCTTCCTTGATCGCAATTTCTTTCTCCGGGGAGAAGTACCTTGATTTTTGATGAATGTTCTTGAAGGATGGGTCATCATTGATTTTATGGAGGATCACGTCCTCGCTTATTCCCTGCACATCCTCCACCCTCCAGGCGAACACATCACAGTTTGCTCGAAGAAACTCAATGAGGATCCTTCTCTCCTCGCAGTGAATTTCCAGCCCAACTTTAACAGTTTGCTCGGGGAAGTGGAAGTTGATTACCACCTCCTCGAGCTCGTCGTTAGGTTGAAGGTCGCTGATTTCACGATTGTGCAAGGAGTCAATGACAATAGTTGGGGGGTTGACCTGGGCTCCGGTCAGCGCTGCCATGGAGTATATGACCTCGCGGTCAATCTTTCTCTCAATTCCCCTATCAATGTAACCTCCCTCCATAGGGGCCAACTGTTTTGATTTTCTGCTCGTCTTGAGCTCCATCTTCGTGGTATGGAAAGAAAGCATGCCAATTGGAATGGGTGACGGCACAAGTGCAAGGGCTTTTCCCTTCTTCAATTTGTCCTCACCCTCTATCTGCGGGCAGGACGTCTGGCCTTTATTAGCTTTTCTCTTCTCCTCAAGTGCTCGGAGGAATCTCCCGGGCTGATTCTTGATGGTAGCAACCCCGCCCGGGGTGTTAAATTTCACCCTTTGGTGGGGGAACGAAAGCAACTATTCCCAATTCGGCCTGAGCAGTTATGCCGAGAATGGCATTGTATTGGGAAGGAAGATCGACCACCATGAACGTAATTTTGTCCGTCTTCTGCATGGGCTTTTCCCCAATAGTTACTTCAAACACAATCGTCCCCTTTACCCCCACGGCGTGATTAGTGAACCCCTCAAGCATGCCCGCATAAGGAGTTAGGTTAGCTTCGGTCATTCTCATGCCTATCAAGGTATGATAGTAGAGTATGTCCCTGGCCGCGCCTGTATCAACCAAAACTCGGTGTATGTTGGCCCGGTTGATTTTCATATGAATAGTTAGAGCATCCACAATGGTAAGAACTTTTTTCATAGCTTTTTTGTAATTCCAATATGCCACATCATTTACAACTCAATAATAAAAACCTCCAAGCTTTTTTTACAATGGTAGGACTTTTTTATCAACTTTTTTGTTCTCCCAAATCCAACAACATTAAATTTTTTTCTAGCATTTTTCTATAATATTTAATGATTAATATGGGGAAGTGGTCAAAATTAATGGAAAGAGCTCCTTGAGAGAGCTCTTTGTAGAAGGAGTTGCTCCTTAGTAAGAAGCTTTTCAACTTGTTCCACAATGGGAAAAAGCTCTAGAGAGCTTTTTCATAAAAATAAAGAGCTCCCAAAAACCTCCCATTGTGGATGCTCTTAGGGGCTGAGTAGAGTGAAATAGGGAGGAGGCAAGCCTATTTCCTGCTCTTCCTCAGGAGCCATTGCGGGGATTAGGAAAACCTTCTCCAATGTTCAAATCTGAAGGGAGAGCTGTTTGTTGGAGGGAGGCTCCTCGCCAATGAAATTAATGTCATAATCCCCCAATTCATCATCGTAATGGAATCTTTCGTTCCTCTCCGGGCCACGCGTGCCTCGTGCCCGCTGCTGATTATTAATATTGGGGGCATTGTTGTTTCCCTTAACCCATTTTGTTAGCTCCCCGTCATTGATTTTTTGCTGAATAATTCGCTTCAACTGGAAGCAGTCCTCCGTGCCATGTCCGTGGTCGTTATGATATTCACAGAACTTAGCCCTACTTCTCTCATTTGGTTTCCGGAGCATTGGGGGAGGAGGAGGAAAGTCTGAGGCTCTCATGATTACCACCCGTGGCTCAGTGAGTTCGGTATAAACCGTTTCATCCACCGTTTTCCGGAGTTTATCTGACCCACGGCCTCGGTTTTTGCCCAGGTTGTTGGTGCGGGCAGGCTCTGGGGTAGTCTCCTGAACTTGGCTTATCCTTTCTTTTGCTGAAGCTCGGGGAGCGGGCACATTGGGCTCTTCTGCGGATGCAATGGCAGAGGCCCTTTCATACATCTCCTCTACGGTTTTTGGCCGGCTGGAGGCAAAATTCATTTTGAGGAAAGAGGAGCTGAGGCCGCCCTCAAAACAGAGTCAGATGTCTCCTTCCTCTAAATCCACAATCTCCTCGCTCACCTTCCTGAACCGAGATATGTAATCTTTTGTGGCCTCGTTTGGGGCCTGCTTGACGCGGACAAGATCTGTCTTTGGTCGAGCGGGCTCTCCGGCCCCAGCAAAGGCATTAAAAAAGAGGCTTCTAAATTGACTGAAAGATTGGATGGACCGGGGTTTGAGAGCCAACATCCAAGATAGGGCCTTGCCCGTGAAAGTTGCAGCCAAGGCTTTGCACATCACGGATTCGTCCGAGGAGAAGAGAGCCATTTGCCCCTCAAATCGTCCCATATGGCTCTTGGCATTTTTGAAACCATCATATGTGTCCATCTGGGGTGGCTTGCCCCTCTGAATAGGTGCCCGCGCGATCTTGTCGCTGAAGGCGTCCATGGTGCGGCCACACTGGCCGCTGGTGGGTCTCCCACATCTTTTGCATAAATTCGACAAATTCAGGGCTCTGGTTATCCACCTTCTGTTTTTTAGATCGTGGAGTCACGGCCTTCTCCTTGGCCGGAGCCAAAGGTCTGGCTTTGGACTTCGCACGGAGGTTTGATTGTGCTTCTTCCCCAGCCTCCTCGCTATCATCCACAATCACCACAATGCGCTTGGCTAGATGTCCGCGATCAAGGGTTGGTTCAACCCGGTTTGCCCCCCTAGCTTGACTAGCAAGTGAGTTAGCGGGAGCTCGTTGGGTGAACCTTTGGGACCCTTGAGGGAACTGTAGCCCGCCGTTGGCCTCTATCTCAAACATCTCCATTTGAGCGTCGGCGATGGCCATGGCCTCAGCGACCAGCTTGGATTTGGAGGCCAGAATCTCTTGCCTCCTCAAGATTTGCTCCGGGGAGAGTGGAGTGTTTAAGGCGGTGTTCTTCATAGGAGCTAGGGGAGTTTTTGGGCTATTGTTTAGGAGGGCTTGGGCTTTCTCAGCTCGTGCTTCATCGGTTAGCCGGTGTATAGCTCGTTGAGCTGGGGAAAGGCTGTGTTGTGGCTGAGAACGGGCCCCCATTCTGTTAAAGATAGAGGTGGTAGGTTTGTCTTTATGGACATTGGAAAGTGAGGCTTGGTCATCCGTATGCATGGTTAAATGACCAGCGTTTTCCAAAGTTTTAGACACGCTCTGAAAAGAAGAAAACGACTGAAAAGAAGTGTCTTTTGACAGTCAGCTGTTTAGAACACAAAGTGTGTCTGAAAACAAAGATTTTTAACGAGAAAACAGATGACGATTCCCGGCAATGGAACCACTGATGACGCCAAGCTTTTCAGGGTCAAGAGCGGTTCAAGGATATCTGGCTTGATATATTGGATGGTTTGTGGTACCTATAACACAACACAAATGAAGCACCGTTAAGGTCAAAGTTGGATGTTAATCCAACTCAGGCCCTCGGGTGTGAGAGTAAGATTACTGAGTAAATAAGGCTTGGAATACCTTGAGTGTGTGTGAGTGTTTAGGGTTTGAGAATAATATGGCTTACTCAATATATTTGGAACTTACCTTGCCCAAGGGGACAAAGGTCTTCTATTTATAGGCAATGGAGAGGTGCTTGTTGATGTAAGCAATGAGATCAGCCCTAGAGGGCACTTTGGTATTTGACCGCCTACACGTGTCCGCAGCTAATTGGCCCTGTCAGGGAGGGAACATTGACTGTAAAGGGGACATGGCTGAAAGGGACATGAGCCGTGTATATGGCTTGGCGCATTAAATGAAATAGTAGGCGCCTGTCTGAGCCGCATTGAATGCGTGATGGGGGAGCCGGCAACTTGCATGTCAGAGCCAATAAGCTAACTTGCTCAGTAAGGCTTGACATTAACCGGGAGGCAGGTGAGATAACCGGGAGACAGGTATGAGCCCGCGGTCAACATCTTGGACGCGGTCAAAGGTATTTGGCGCGGGCACGGATGGAGCGGTCATACCTCCTGCGGGCACCAATCCAGCGGTCAGGGTCGTATGAGCCCGCGGTCAACATCTTAGGCGCGATCAAAGGTATTTGACGCGGGCACGGATGGAGCGGTCATACCTCCGGTCTTAGAGAAGGATGATGCGGGGAGGAACGCGCTCTTGACCTCAGGGGTTTATCTGTCCGCGGTCTTCACCTCAGCGGTCTAGGGAATGACACGTCACCGGTTCCTTGGACCAGACCGAGCGTGGACCCGGTCCAGCAGGTACGGGCTCATCACTATTTAAGGAGTATGTTTATTCATTTGTAAATTATTTGTATTACTGTAAAATTGGACTGAGAATATTTCCTTGCTCATCAAATTAGTCTCATTTACGGCTCACATTTTCTAAAATGAAAATGGCTCACAATTTCTAAAATGAAAATGGGTGTACTTGTTATACTAATAATAACTACTTCACTTTTCTCTCCAACCCAACTATCTACATGTTGGGTTGGTGGTATACGATCATTACTTGTCCCATATCAGTGTACAAGGAAGAGTAACATGCGTGCAACATCCATATAAAAAGTAATAAACAAAGAACACACAATTTGTTCACCCACTTCACCCTTTCGGCTACATCTGGGGCACTACAAAGCCAGGATATCAACTAATATCACCAAATCTGTTATATTACAATATTCGCACATGTTTACAACAATAAACATAGCCTCTGAATTATGAACACACCATCACACAAATAAACCCTAGACATCTCTTAGTTAGGCCACCCATGAGATGCCCCTAAGGACACCCCAAAAAACCCACCATTGTCTTGTCTCTCTTTGTTGATCTCACAAATTCTCTCTTGATAATACAAATTAGCGACAACTAATTTTATCATTCACTAGCATCACAATATTCTTGGTCATCAATTGTTTTTATAGAAACTGTTGTATGGTATGTTTAGATATCTTCAATACGTAAATCAAAAGACGGAGATTAAAGCGAGGTATGCCGAAGCAAATCTCCTTAAGACAATATTTCGCCTCCGTAATTGTGCAAACGGATCGATGGCGAATGTCTCCCAAGATACAACGCTTTTTACCAAGAGTTAGTGTGCACTTTAACTAACCTTGACGGGCGAACCAAAATAAGACTTGCTCTTAGTCTTCAAACTTTACAGAAGGAATGATGAACGAACGCTTTAAAACGAACAAGAACACTTTGAATGAGGGAGAGAGAGAATTGGATTCTTGTGTTTGATTTGATAACAACCTTTTTGGATTACTTGATGACTGAATGAAGGAATGGGGGTCTCTATATATAGGGTAAAATCAAGCCAGAACAGTTGTGATTTTTTCACAAAAGTCACACCCTTTCAAGCTGGCACCTATTCAGACTTTAATCTGAACGGACAGCATCTGCTCGGCCGAGCACCATTGGTGCCTCGCCCGAGCACATAAAGCTGCTTCGCCGAGCACCTTTGGTGACTCGCCCGAGCAGAGGCCAACAGAGAATGATAGTTTCTGGTCTGTCATGCTCGGCCGAGGCTTATGCCTTGCTCAGCCGAGCAGTTCAAAGAATTTGAACAGTCGTGTCTTTTCAATTTTAGACTTTTGACTTTTAGATTCACACCCTAATATTTTTCCAATATTCCAACAGAAACAACAAACCTAAATCCACAAGAATTTCATTCATTCTCAAAGAAGTAAAATGCTTCCGCCCCAAGAAAGGAATAATGTTGCCAAAAGAAAATCAGATCAAATTAGAAAGCTACCAGATTTGCTTATACTTAAATTTTTTCGCGAAACCAAATTCTCACATGCTTTTGTTTGTATTCAATCTCAACACATCATCTTTTTTTCTTTTCGTTTTTGTTATTGTGTCCGATCGAAATGGTGAACATTCAAATATTCAAATGAGATGGAGGGAATATTTATAGGATGGTTAAAAAATTGAATGAATAGTTAAATACACAGGATCAATTATTGCTTGCTACACCAGAAAATGAAAGTTTTTGCTATTATTTTCAATTAAACAATCAAAGCAAAAATGTATTTTTTTTTTTAAAAAGAAAAGAATAGTTGAAGAATATCTTTTTTTGACTAGGATAACAGTCAGACAGTAGTGTCTAATCCGCGTTCAAACCGGATGACAACCACAAAAAAGTGCAACTCGGATTCCATACGTACAACTACTTCCCCCTCACTTACTTGGAATTTTGATAAAGTTGATAACACTTTTGATCAATTAATTTAAATAAAAATAATTATTATGATAAAAATTTAAAAATTGTAATTGTATCACAATTAATAATAATCTCACTAACAATTTTTAAATTTTTATTATAATAATTATTTTATATTTAAATTTGATCAAAATTCTAAGTTGAGCGGGACGGAGGAGGGTGTATATCTATTCCAACTTTAATCAATCAATTGCAGTTGGCACTAAAACTTAACCCCACCAGACAGCTACAATTTACAAAGACAGGATAAACATTTCCCTACACTCGCACCTTTTCCACTCCACCATTATAAGAACCATCTCCCCATTATCCTTGAAAAAAAAAAAAACACTCCTTTCAAAACAATGGCTCACCGGCGGTCTTCCTACTTCTCCTCCGGCTGTATGTCACCGTCCTGCATACCGGTGGAAGAATACTCGCGCATTCAGACACGCAGCAGATCGGCAGATGAGGGGCGCAGCAGCAGCCGGAGATTGAGAAAGCTTGTAAAAAAGGTGATTAGCGAGAGCAAAAGCATGTATGGACCCAAGCCAGCAACGTTTCATTATGATGCGGTTAGCTATGCGCAGAATTTTGATGAGGGGATTCATAACCATGACGAATATGTGCAGTCGGCGGCTTCGTGTCCACGGCAACCGCCATTGTTTAGGGAATGTAGATGGCATGTACAACAATCTTGTTGTGTCAAGAATTGATTTATAGCTAGTAAATGTGAGTTTTTTTTTTTGGATCTATGTATGTAATTTTGTATGTAAATAAGTGAACTGATAATAGTAGCAAACAGAGAGATGTTATAGCAGCATCTTTATTTAGTTGGTGGTAATTAGAGCTTCATCTAAACACACACTCAAATTGCTGTGGGTTACATGTGCTGATTTGGGGCCGGGGGCGGATCTAGCCCGATTTGAGAATTTTGAATTTTTTTTACTTAAGTCACCAACTATATGTAATTTTTTTTTATATATGAAGTTGTTTTTCACTGTTTTATTATTTACAATATTTTTTAAATACCAAGCCATACGGTTTCAAAATTCTAGATTCGCCTGTTTGGGGCAAGTTTATCTGATACTCCCTCCGTCCTGAAATGGTGAATACACTTTTTATGCCGTTATTAGGAAGAAATTTTGAACAATAATTTTAGGTTGATTTAATTATACAAATGAAAATTGAAAATTTGTTGTTGATACTCATCAACAATAATATCAATAAAAAGATTTAGATATCCACTAAATTAATTAAATCAATCTAAAATTATTGTTCAAAATTCGTTCGTATTAATGTCTAAAAATATGAAAAATTAAATGTCTAAAAAAGTGAAGAGATCATTTTGAATTTTTGTAGATAAAGAGAATAGCATTCAGAATCCTCAACATCCTTGATCAATCCACAGCGAGACCAGATGAACGGTCTTTTGATTTGGGGGCCAAAATCTCCTAACTTGCCCTCTTGATAGGCTAGCGTTTCATTAAACTAAGGAGTAGGTCTGCTGAGAAACGCGTTTCTCCATAACTATGGAGAAACGCGTTTTTAATAGCCAGTAGCTATACGTTTGATAATCAGAAGAAAATTTCTGGATATCAGTCTCAAAGGTTTCTGGATATCCAGAAGCTTTGGAACGGATATCCAGAAGCCTTTGGGCGGATATCCAGAAAAAAAATAGATTTGAAGCCAAATCCAAGGCCAAGACCAGAAAATGCTTATTGAAGGTTTCTGGATATCCAGAAACCTTCAAATGTATATCCAGAAACCATCAAATGAATATCCGTAAAACATTTTGAAAGTTTACGGATATCATTTTGAAGGTTTCGGATATCACTAAACTTTCATAAGCTTCGGATATCCTTTCAAAAGGTTTCGATATCCGTAACTTTGAGATCGATATCCGTAAGAACCATAGGACAAGGTCATGGCCAATACAAAAAGTTTCTGGATATCCTTTCAAAAGGTTCTGGATACCCGTAACCCGTTTCTCCATAACTTATGGAGAAACGCGTTTCTCCCTAGATTTTACGTAAACTAAGGGCATATTGCATTTTAAGCCTAAAGGTAATGTGAACAAATAAAATGTAATCCAAGTGTTAAGCAAAGTATAAAGAATATGGGTGACTCAACAATAAAAATAAAGTAACGATATGGAAATGTCCACTTTAATAGTAAAACCGCTATGTTGGAGCCAAGTGACGTAATAGGATCATGTGGACAAGCTAAAGGGAAGATAAGCGAGATATCAAATAGATACTAGAAGGCGAGGCGAGATCATTGACTCTGGCGAAATGATGATCTCGTCCACTATCTTAAGTCTCCATTCCGGCATAAGTCAAGTCTGGCGAAATCACCAATTCAGGCGAGATGGTGATCCCGCCTAAGAAGTATCGGGAGCTTCCCTATAAAGGACTGACCATCTCTGACACATAAAGGTTGACATTAAATGAGACAAGGGACTGCTTCTACCGTTGGCGCCCCCATAGTCTCAGAAAAGGTGAAAAAGTCGGCTAAAGTATCTGAGGGCTAATCAGGAAGAGACATGTGTCGTGTGGTACATTATAGCTGTGATAACATCATATCATCATATCACCTTATTACCTTATCATCTTATATATTATGAGGATATATATGCAAGGGGAGCCTTGAAGGTCAAGTCATATTTCACTACTAGAAACTGGCCAATTACCGACCACAATTTACCGACGGAAGAAACCCATTTACCGATGGAAGTTTTATTTTATTTGCCGGTGTTTTTTTTAAAAAAAATTTCGTTTGGTCCGTCGGTAATGGTTAGAATTCCGTCGGAGTTGCCGACAGTCTCCATCCGTCAGTATTGCTGACGGAGTAATCCGTCGGTAAAAGGTAATATAAATTAAACCCTGCCCCCCTTTCCAGCCATTTAAGCTTAAACATCAAAATCGCATCTCTCTCTCTCTCTCTCTCTCTCTCTCTCTCTCTCTCTCTCTCCACGCCGTTCGCCTCAGACGCCGTCGCCGTTCCGCCTCGCCGTCTCCTGGGTTAGTAATCTCTCTCACTCGCTCTCTCTCTCTTTCTCTCTATCTCTCTCTTTGTCTCCGGTCAGTCGCCATTCTGCCGCAGTCGTTGTCCCACCGCAGTCTCGCTGTTCAACTTCAGTTTCTTTCAATTTCCCCGATAATTCTCTCTCTCTCTCTCTCTCTCTCTCTCTCTCTCTCTCTCTCTCTCTCTCTCTCTCTCTCGCTTTTCATTATGAAGTATCACAGAGTCTTGATTTTTATCTCCTCTTGAAGCTCCTTGGCATTTAGAAATTGATTTCAATTGAAAACATTGTTTATTTCTGAATTTATTTGATAAATGTTGTTATGAATGATGCAGGAGCCAGAACGACTGCTCGTGGTGGGATGGCGCTGAAGGACATGGGGGCGAGGCTTGAAGAAGCTGGACAGGTGCGCGACCGCGCTAAGGATGAGGGCGCCCGCGCTAAGGATGAGGGCGCCCGCGCTGAAGACATTGAAGACCCACCATGAGCCTCGGCGGAGTTGCGCGACCGCGCTAGGGAGGAGAGCGGCCGCGCTAGTGACGGAAAGATGAAGCCTGATTGTGTTTTATTTACGGAAAAACTCTTAATTTTGGTATTTTATTTATTTTGGGAACTCTTTTATTTACTGCCTAGGTAGAGTATAAGTACTTGGTCTTTTATTTTTGTTAAACAACTTATTCATTATTGATTTTCAATTCAAAGAGATTTCTCTTTAATTTTCTGGTGGATTCCAGATTTGTGTTCTTGAGGATTCATTGCTTGTGAATTCTTGTGTTTAGTGCGCTAAACACGAATCTATCGTGCTTCCGTGCTGCGTCAGTTGGTATCAGAGCAGGCCATATCCTGTCTTTTCACCATACTGAGGGATTATGGGAGATCAGGCTACCAAGGCTGATATTGAGGGGATTACTAACGCCATCGCTGCATTGACGACACAGATCGCCGCGTTGGTTGCTGCCCAACAGGATCGGAATGATAATCGAAACCCTAGGGGTGAAGGAGACAGGGAAGAACCCGTTCGACGTCCTCAGAGGGCTGAAAATCGGGAAGAAGATGGATCCAGTTCGGAGGAAGAAGTAGTGGAGGATGATGGAGAACAAGGTAACAATCAAAATCGCCATGATTATAGAATTAAGGCTGAAATCCCTTATTTTTATGGAACTATGGGTATAGAGGATTTTCTAGATCGCGTACTAATGTCGATCGCTTCTTTGAGGTTATAGAAGTACCGCTAATAAACAGGTAAAGATGGTAGCGATTCGTTTGAAGAGTACTGCGGTTTGGTGGGGATAAAGCGGTAGTACAGAGACGACGACAAGGGAAGGAGTCGATTAGGACTTGGAGGCGGATGAAGACGGTTGATCTCCGGAAGGTTTTGCCGCAGACATGAGCAGATTCTGTACAAGTTGTATCTCGGTGTGTACAAGGCAAAAGGACGGTTGATGAGTACACTGCGAGTTGCAGGTACACTGCAAGGGTGGAGGTTGACGAGTCCGAAGAACAAAGGTTGCACGCTACATCAATGGTCCGAAGGACTCAATACAAGACAAGATGGGTTTGCATCAAGTGCGGAATTTAACAGATGCTTCTACTCGCCTTGAAAGCGGAGCTTATGGAGAAGTCGAGTACAAGGGTCTTTAATGCTCCTTTTCGTAAATGGAGTCCTCAAGGTGGTGCCGATGAAGAGAATAATAAGGAGAAAGGGGCGACTAGTGGTTCGGTAGGAAACTTGATTCGCGCGATCAACCCGACAGGAAATAAGACGCCGTGCCGTAAAGCAAGCAAATCTGTATGCCAAACCGACGGGAGATAAGTGTTTTATTGCCAAGGATATGGGCATAGGTCCAACGTTTGCCCCGGTGAGGCGGCTTGCTGCAATCTTGGAGGAGGAAGGTGAAGTAGAGGAGGAGAATGATGAGTACGAAGGAGCCGAGGAGTTTGCGAGAGGAGGAATCCGGAGAACATGTGGGTTGTGTCCTTCAACGGATATTGTTGTCTTCCAAATACGAGGGCGGAAGGAAGAATCTTTTTCGTGCACACTGTTCCATCAATAACAAGGTATGCAATTTAATTATTGATAATGGTCAGACTGAAAATTTAGTTTCGCGTAAAATTAGTTGATTTCCTTGGGTTGAAAATCGAGCCACGAGAAACCCTATGGTTTGGGGTGGGTGAATACGGGTTCGTAACTTAGAGTGTCACGTACTTGTAGGGTTCCACTTTCTATCGGGAAGTACTATAGGGAGGAAGTTGTTTGTGATGTGGTGAAGATGGATGTAGGTCATGTATTCTTTTGGGTCGTCCCATGGCAACATGACCATGATATCATTTATAGTGGGCAAGGATAATGTGGTGATGTTCAAGTTTGGAACGCAGACACAAGATTGCGATAGCTCCTATTTCACGTTTTGAAAAGCAGATTGAGAAGGTTAATCCGGTGTTGATGCTTAGTCAAGGTGAGAAGTGTTTGTGGGGAAATATGATCAGAAGTGCTTGTGGGGACAAACCGAAATAGTGGGGTTTGGCAATGCCGCAGGAGAAACTTGCTTACGACAGTGCAGTCCATTCGGCTACGAGTAACTCACTATTTTCTGTGGATTGCTTTGCGACTTCAAGGCATGTTGGGGATTTGGTACCTTTACCAAAGGGTCGCGGTGTGAGTCAAGCAGCTGACAATATGGTCATTGAAGTATGTGCTGTCAAAGAAGAGGTTCGGGTCAAGTTAGGAGCAACGGGAGTGAAGAATGAAGTTGTTGCGGACAAGAAGGAATGGGTCAAAGTCACTACCAGAAAAAGGTCATTTAGCGACGGAAATTTCCGCCGCTAAAATTAAATTTCCGTCGCTAAAATAAATCACCGACGGAAAAATTTCGTCGGTGGTCCGCCGCTACCAGCTCGTCGCAGTGCTCCGACGGGTCAATTTCCGCCGCTATTTTTTCTTTTACCGACGAAATTTAATTCCGCCGGTGAATTAATGGTTTCGGCTACGGAAAATTCCATTCGCTATATTAATTTAATTTAATTAAATTTTCATTTCGGCGGAAATTTCCGTCGCCGTAATAAAATTAATTTAATTAAATTAATTTCAGCGGCGGAAATTTCCGTCATTTGTAATAAAATTTAAATTAAAATTAAATTATTTGGCGGCGGAAATTACCGTCGCCATTTGAAATTATTTAATTTTAATTTAAATTTTATTACGGACGGAAGTTTCCGCCGTTGAAATCAAAAATTAAATAAAAATTAAATGATTATAGCGGCGGAAATTCCGTCCCGAAATTAATTTATTTAATTAATTTTTATTTCAACATTAATTTCAAATGACGGAAAATTCCGTGGCCGATTCCGAAATAAATTTAAAAAAAATAATTTAAAATATCAATAAACCAAAATTTTTTGTACACGATATAACATTTCAATTTATAAAACTAAAATTATAAAAACTAAAATTCAAATATCAACGTACCAAATAAAAACTAAATTCCACCGTACCAATTCGAGAGGGGGGGAGAGGGGGGGAGAGGGGGGGAGGGGGGAGAGGGGGGAAAGGGGGGGAGAGGCGGGGAGGGGCTCCCGCGGGTACCAAATGTCTCAAATGTTTACAAACAAGTATAAATTAATACAAAAATGTCTAAAAAAATCCGCAATCAACCCGGGGGACGCCGGAAATTACCCCGGGAGTCCTCGGCCGAGATGAGCCATCAACAGCGCCAATTGTCTTTGAGTCTCTGCATGTTGTCTTTGAATCTCTCGCATGACGTCCGATCGCTCTCCTCCCCGCATCCGCGTCTCCGAACCGCTAAAGCATCCGCAAGCTTTGCCCGCTCGCGTTTCTCCTCCTCCAACGCAGCCTCCAGAGTGTCGACCCTCGGATCATGAAACGTGGCCGGGCTACATTTCGCCGACGGCCGGTCGACGCCGACGGGCATTGTCGCCCGCAATCCCCATCCCTAACACTCGGGCTCCTCTCCTCGATGTCCCTCGAGAGGTGACCTCGTGCCAAACATCAGCACGAAGCGGGACGGAGCTCGTCGGGAGGCGTTCCTTCGGGAACAACGGCGGCTTGACGATATGCACTGTCAAAATAAAACAAACAATTATAATCATATACACAATGTAAGGTACATAAATAAATTTACATATTCAAAATCAAGTCATTTAATGGTAGTTTACTTACAAAGGCGTGCGAGATCGATCGTCAACCCATTGCGGAGGTTGATCGGGCGTCGTAGAATTCCGAATATGGGTGCTAGCGTAAACATCCACAAAGCGATATTCGGACCATACTCCCTTTCCTATAAATAAAATAAGCGAGATTATTACTTTGAAATTGTATAAATGCAACATTAAAGCCGATTTAAAAGCATGCATACACTACATTTACACTAAAACTATGGATTTCATAGCATCAACATGGCTCCCACCTAACATACGTACATAAACCTATTTAAAAGCATCCATACACTACTACATTTAAATTAACATACATACCATGCGGTCGTGATGCTCGGCGACCGTGAGCGTCCCCCGTATGCAACGCCGCCGACCCAGGAGCTCGCTTCTATTGGCCTGCCTGTTCGGATATAGCCTTCGCCGCATCCGACCCCCATATTCGCAAAATTGACGAAACACCTCATCGGTCATAAAAGTAGGACACAAGGGCTGTTCTCCCGCCGCGAGCCGAGTAGTATAATAATTTTTCTTCGTGGTACCTATAAAAAATATGAATATCTCGTAAACATATAATGATGACATTATAAAATTAAAAGAGTATAATCATTGTTAATTAAACTAATTAAGGATAGATAAATATGTTACAAATAAAATCCTTAAATAGCTTGTGAGCCCGCTCATCGAAAACATATCTAGCCGTCGCATCGCTGATGTCTGGCGCCCAATAATATTTAGCCTACAACATATAATGATAACATTACAAAACTAAAAGAGTATAATCATTATTAATTATAACATTTTAATAACAAACTAACATTTAAGTTTTAAATAAAAACCATTAACACATTACCTTAAACTCATCCCACGCATCGTCCTTCGCCTCTCGTGGCAATTTTTTCAGCTTGGGCCAAAACTTCGATCATTTTTCGAGACCGCCAAGTATTGCCCGATCTTAGTCCCCGTGGTGGGGTATCCACCTACAAACCTCGCCAAGTATATTTATACAATAACATTTTAACTTAAATAATGAATTATATATAAAGCAAAAAGGAACCAACTTATATCAAATTAATGAAGAGTTACTTACGGTCATAAAGTGATGATATCTGACAAATATCCTCCTCGGAATCGACGTAGTCTGAGTACCGGCCCAGAGGTGGAGCTAGTACTACTGCGTGAAGGGTCGACATCATCGCTACCGGATCGGGACGATTGCGTCCCAGTAATCAATGTGTAAATAGGCTTAGTCTTCTTACCCTTGCCCTTTCTACTAGAACTCATATCTGTATTACAGTAAAAATATTAAAATATACAACTTTAACAATAGGAAACAATATATTCACAATACATCTAAAACTTTAAAGTTCTAATAATCTAAAGCATTCACAATACATATAAAACTTTAAACTATTAATAATATAAAGCATTCACAATACATATAAAACTTTAAAGTTCTAATAATCTAAAACATTCACAATATATATAAAACGACGGATATTAAAAATAATCTAAAGCATTCACAATACATATGAAACTTTAAAGTTCTAATAATCTAAAGCATTCACAATACATATAAAACTTTAAAGTTCTAGTAATCTAAAGCATTCACAATACAATTTTAAACTTTAAACTATTATTAATCTTCGTCCCCATCATCATCGATGGACTCTGAATTACTACAAAACTCGAGTTCTTCATCTTCGTCTCCGGACTCTGATGAATCAAACTCTGGTTCCTCTTCCTCTTCCTCTTCCTCTTCCTCTTCCTCTGACTCTGATTCATCAATATCAATGTGCGCGAGATGACCTGAACGAGGCGGGGGAGTTGGCAAATTCACTGGTAAGATATCCTCCTCGGGCTCATCAACATTTTGAGGAATATGAGTGACATCATCTAATGGATGATTAGCTGATGAAACGTTAGGTGGCACCGGCATTTCATCCTCTTGATTGCGCGTTTCTAATGACGACTACTGTAGTTGTCGACGAGGGTAGGTTGTCAATCATGCTCCTAGCCTTGGTCATCCAAATGACCCACCATCCGTCGGGTCGCGGACGAGGGTAGGGAGTCATGTATACTGTTGTGCTTGAGATGCTAAGATGAAGACGTCGTCGCCATTATGTCTCGGACGAATCCTTTAGATCGACGATGGCAAATATGGCGGGCTTCTTAACACATCGCACAGCATCCCGCCAATCACCATTGAACAAGACAACACCTTTGTTTCTACCCAAATACTCCACCTCGACTACTTCTTTCAGACGCCATAATAATCATTCCCTATAAGCTTCACACCGCTATTCCACGTCAATTTAGAGCCCCGTAAGCTTTGGTATGAAACACATAGCCATTCACGAAATAACCGTTGTATAAATGAACGTTCAAGTACGGAGATGATGTTAAATGTCTTAACCTCGCAGCTTTGGCATCACCCGGATGTTCACTATCTATAAGACAATATTGTAACCAATTTAATACAATTTTAAGATTGAATGTTCAAAGAAGTGTATAGAATAAATTTGAATGAAACGAAATATTTACATATTTCCTTAGCCGCTTGGAAATTCTCTTTTCTGTCCTAGTTACGATGAGTTACGGAGATAAATCCCGAGCTAAATCTTCAAACATTCTCGCAATAGGGTTAAACAAGGCATTTCATATGCAGGTAATTAAACATGCATAATTTAATCGACGAGGCGTAAACATAACATCAATGACTTACTTGATATATTCCCAACCTCGTCGCAGCTTAAGAAGAACATACGTTTCGATCGCGGCAAACTCTTTAGCGGTTAACGTACGCGTACCAACCCGTTTGCCGAGCAACCGACTGTGGGATGAAAATACGAGAGATGTTTCCCTTAGACGGAAAACCACCATCGTAATTGCGGCCAACCCTAGTCAATCTCGTATCAACATCGGAGGAAAATATGTTCCGACAAAGGCAACAATCTCATCTATGATAACGGCCTACGAAATTGAGGCCTCGACTACGGCCCTATTGCTCATCTTCCTTTTCAATTGGCCTAGATACCTAAAAGTCATTCGTAGATTAAAACATAAATAATGTTAAAGAAGGTATATTGTTAACGCTCAAATTATTTAGAAATAGAATAAATTCAATTACCTCTCAAATGGATACATCCATACGTATTGAACCGGACCACCGACTCTAGCTTCGTATGCCAAGTGGACCGGTAAATGCTCCATAGAATCAAAGAATGAAGGAGGAAATATCTTCTCAAGTTTGCACAAAGTCACTACGATGCTCTCCTCAAGCTTTTTCATGTGATCAACACGCAAGTGTGGTCGATGTTAACGCTGGAAAAACTCACTTAACTCGTTAACGCCACCGATATTGTCAGGCAAGAGACCCCCGAGAGCAATCGGAAGTAGCCTATCCAAACAAACGTGGCAATCGTGACTCTTCAAACCCCGCACTTTCCCCTCCTCTACATTGACACAGCTTACCAATGTTAGACGCGTAACCATCCGGAAGCCTTAAATCCTTGAGCCATTTCAGAGGAGGAGGAGCTTCTTTTCCTTTGTAAGCACGTATTGAGCCATCGGTCTAACCGGTTTACCATTGACGTATACCAAGTCTAAGGCCGGCCGCTTACGCATTTCCTTAAGGTCCTTTCGAGCTTTTTCGTTGTCTTTAGTTGTTCTCTTGAAATCCATCAACGTGTTAAAAACATTATCGAATACATTCTTCTCAATGTGCATCACGTCGAGGTTATGTCGAATGAGATTTGTTTTCCAAGTATGGCGGCTCCCAAAATATACTCCTCTTGATCCAGGTTATGGGTAGTCCCAAACCCTTGTATTTTGGTCTTCGAAAACTTTTTCCCCCACCGAGGATCGGGCAATCTAGATACCTCCTCATAGACCGTGTCACCACTTAAACGAATCGGGGCCTCATCATGGTCAATCTTGTTCTTTTTAAACGCATTCTTCTGGGTCCTGAATGGGTGGTCCTCCGGAAGACATTGTCTATGGCAATCGAACCAACATGGTTTTCCGTGAGTGCGTGAGCGTGAAAGACTTTGTGTCACTCATACAATACGGACAGGCCAACTTCCCGTGGGTGCTCCAACCCGATAACATCCCATAATAACCCTCGGCCTCATAATACGCTTAGTCCACTCTCATTTTAGTACTCTAGCCTCATTCCAGCATGCTCCTAGCCTAGGCCACCCCTCTTATATTCGTAATTCGTCTCTCAAGGTAAAAAAAAAAAAACAGACTAGTCAAAGCAAAAAAAAAAAAAAAAAAAGCGATAGCCAACTATGAAAGCCGAAAAATCTGATATCGCCAACTATCAAAGCTATAAAACTATCTGAGTTAAAATAAAAAGCAAATATGAGACTCAATTTCATAGGCAAAACAAAAAAACTCCAAGACATGTGAGATATAATTTTGTTTAAGATTTCCAATCAGATCAAAATTTAGAGACAACTTTCACATCAATTTTAAGACAAAGACGTGGTTGCTTGTCGGAGAAAAAGGACACATCAAAGAACATCAAGAGTTCTATCAGTAAAATAAACATATTTGAACAGTAAAATAAATCAAGATTGATGAAATTAAAGATATAAACAAAACACTCTAATTTTTCATTGACCCTAGATTAATTACAAAAAAAAATTGAACGCGACCAGTTAAATCAACAACCAATTTCTTGAAATTTCTTGAAATCGATTAAAAAACAAGATCTAGAAATCGATGAAGAGGGGGAATCGAAATACCTGGTTGAGTACAGAAAAGAGGGAGAAATTCACCGGGGAAGGAGGCGGACGGACGGACGGAGACGACGGCGTGAGAGCTCGAGACGGACGGTGGAGTGGTGGAGAGGTGGACGGACGGAGACGGCGGCAGCAGCTCGAACGGAGACGATGGAGAGGTGGACGGACGGCGGCGATAGAGCTTCTTCTTCTTCTTCTTCAGGTCGCAGAGAGAGCGGGAAGAGAGAGAAAGCGGGAAGAGAGAGAGAGGGAAATGTGGCGTAATTGATATCTGAGGGATAAAATGAGTATTTATAATTTTCCCAGGCGATGAATATTCCGCGCTAAATATTAATTATAGCGGCGGAAATTAAATTCCGACGCTATAATTAATATTTAGCGGCGGAATATTCCGTCGCTGATAAATCCGACGCTAAACTATACGTACGCTCACCTGGATCGATGATATGGCACTCTCACCGACGGAAATTTCCGTCGCTGATTTTAAATTCAGCGACGAAAATTTCCGCCGCTATTATTAATAAATATAATTGTTTTCATTATATTTTTGAAAAAATAAATAAATCCTTAATATTTATTAATTTTAATTTAATAAATATCATTATTTTTATTTATATAAAAATAAATAAATCATAAATATTTATGATATTTTTGAAAAAATAAATAAATCATAAATATTAATTAATTTTAATTTTATAATGCCATTATTTTTATTTATATAAAATATG
>JAFEMH010001159.1:0-95000 GCA_022495995.1 Adenophora triphylla var. japonica | reverse complement strand
CTCTCCTCAAGTACTAAGGCGAGTTGAAACCAAGCGACGTTTCAACCACTCCGTGTTAGATCGTTCTTGCCTCCCCAAATCAGCTTCTACCTTGATTTCTCCCCGCAAGTCTAACTTCGCCTTCTCCCTCCAGACCCACCTTCCTCGCAATGCCTCCCCTTGAAACTTGGACACACCTTGTTTCTTGCATCGATTGCTTCTTGGTCTCGAAACCGCTCGTTAGGGCCCTTGGACATCCACACCACGTTGATCAACTTTGAGTCCTCCCAACATACCGTTTCTTGGTGTCTCCCCTTTTTACACCAACAGCCGGTTCTTAAGCCTCTTGCTCCCACCGGAGCAAAAACGACATTGTAGGTAGAGTACAACGTCTTCCCTTAACCCGTGAGCCAACACCTTAGCCCCTTTTGTGACTTCCCAAGACCCACCAATGAAAGAAACACCATACCCTTCACTGTCAAGTTGTCCCACAGAAATCACCCTTCTCCTCAAATCCGGAACATGCATCACGTTGTGTAATTGTAAAACAGCCCCATTAGGTGTCTTCATCATTACATCCCCCTTACCTTTGATCTTCAATGGTTGACCATCACCAAGATAGAGAACCCCAAAATCTTCGGTTTTGTAACGCCTCATTGATTCTGCATCCCCACTAGCATGACAAGAAGCTCCAGAATCCAACACCCAATCTTCACCCGACTGCTCCTCCCCTAGGATTAATACATAATTGTTGGGATTGGAGTCCTAAACTACAAGGAAAAAGGGGCCTAAGTCGGAGGAGTTGCTGAATCAAGGAGGAAATTCGGGGATAACTTTCTGCCGTGGTGGGCGACCGCCCATAGGGGGGTGGGCGACCGCCCATGAGTACAGAAGTTTATGGTTCGTGGGATTTTTGGCTTGGGCGGCCGCCCATAGTGCCTTGGGCGACCGCCCACGTGTCGGGTGAAAATTCTGGCCTTGATTTTGTTTCCTATTTTGATTAGAACTCTTCTTAAATTAGATTTAGGGTTCCTTGTATTACTATATAAACATAGATCCGGCCTAGAACTCATTGTAGCAACATATTAGAGAGGAGACTAATACATATTGGCTTGGCAATTGCCCCCGGACGTAGTTCACGAGTTGGTGAATGAACCGGGTAAACAACTCTTGTGTTCTTGTGTGTGATTGTTTCTTTCTTGTACGTGTGGGTGTGTTAATTTCTTTGTCTTGATTGCAACGGGGAGCACCAAATTCACAACAACTGGTATCAGAGCTTTGGTTTGGAGGATTCAAAATCTTTTCATTAGTTGATTAATTTTGAATCGCGTTCTTGGGAATTTTGGTGAAGCAGTCAAGATGAAGAACTCAATCGAGAAATTCAACGGTGTGAATTTCACGTTTTGGAAGACAAGGATTGAAGACTACCTTTATTGTAAGGATCTTCATGGACCCTTGAAGGCGAAGCCCGAAGACATGTCACAAGGAGATTGGGAGACGTTGGATCAAAAGGCGTTAGGAGCGGTAAGGAGTGCCCTAACCGACGACGTTGCACGGAACGCTATGGAGGCCAAGACAACGGTGGAGTTGCTGCAAACGCTGTCGGACATGTATGAGAAGCCGTCGAATATCAATAAGGTGCATTTGATAAAGAGGTTTGCGAATGCGAAGATGTCGAGAGGGCATAGGCGGCAAGTCATATCGGCAATTTCAAAGGTATGGTGGACCAATTGAAAAGTGTTGATATTACTTTCTCCGATGAAGTGCTAGCTTGTTTTCTACTAAAGTCATTGCACGATAGTTGGGAGGTTCTTGTCACAACGATTAGTACGTCGAAATGACATTGGTGTATACGGAGGTTAGAGATCTCATCCTTCAAGAGGAGTTGCGAAGGAAAGAGAAAAGGGGAGAATCGTCCGTAGATGGGGCTGCACTTAGGGTGGAGAGAAAAAGGGGTGGACCTAAAAAGGGGAAAAAGGTCAAGTGCTACAATTGTGGTGAATTGGGGCATATCAGTTATGACTGTCCGGGAAAAGGTGGTGGTGCGCACATGGTGGATGATGGTGGTGATGTATTAATCCTAGGGGAGGAGTAGTCAGGTGAAGATTGGGTGTTGGATTCTGGAGCTTCTTGTCATGCTAGTGGGGATGCAGAATCAATGAGGCGTTACAAAACCGGAGATTTTGGGGTTCTCTATCTTGGTGATGGTCAACCATTGAAGATCAAAGGTAAGGGGGATGTAATGATGAAGACACCTAATGGGGCTGTTTTACAATTACACAACGTGATGCATGTTCCGGATTTGAGGAGAAGGGTGATTTCTGTGGGACAACTTGACAGTGAAGGGTATGGTGTTTCTTTCATTGGTGGGTCTTGGGAAGTCACAAAAGGGGCTAAGGTGTTGGCGTAGGGTTAAGGGGAAGACGTTGTACTCTACCTACAATGTCGTTTTTCGTTCCGGTGGGAGCAAGAGGCTTAAGAACCGGCCTGTTGGTGTAAAAAGGGGAGACACCAAGAAACGGTATGTTAGGGAGGACTCAAAGTTGATCAACGTGGTGTGGATGTCCAAGGGCCCTAATAGAGAGCGGTTTCAGACCAAGAACAGTCGATGCAAGAAACAAGGTGTGTCCAAGTTTCAAGGGGAGGCATTGCGAGGAAGGTGGGTCTGGAGGGAGAAGGCGAAGTTAGACTTGCGGGGAGAAATCAAGGTAGAAGCTGATTTGGGGAGGCAAGAACGATCTAACACGGAGTGGTTGAAACGTCGCTTGGTTTCAACTCGCCTTAGTACTTGAGGAGAGGAGAGGTAGTGTCAAGCCAATATGGATGAGGGGAAATGTGTTCAAAGGTCTTTACTCCGTGGTGGGAGTTAATGGGTGATTCTATGTTTGTTAGTTTAGTCTCCGGTGGGAGATTGTTGGGATTGGAGTCCTAAACTACAAGGAAAAAGGGGCCTAAGTCGGAGGAGTTGCCGAATCAAGGAGGAAATTCGGGGATAACTTTTACGCCGTGGTGGGCGACCGCCCATAGGGGGGGTGGGCGACCGCCCATGAGTACGTAAGTTTATGGTTCGTGGGATTTTTGGCTTGGGCGGCCGCCCATAGTGCCTTGGGCGACCGCCCACGTGTCGGGTGAAAATTCTGCAGCTTGATTTTGTTTCCTATTTTGATTAGAACTCTTCTTAAATTAGATTTAGGGTTCCTTGTATTACTATATAAACATAGATCCGGCCTAGAACTCATTGTAGCAACATATTAGAGAGGAGACTAATACATATTGGCTTGGCAATTGCCCCCGGACGTAGTTCACGAGTTGGTGAATGAACCGGGTAAACAACTCTTGTGTTCTTGTGTGTGATTGTTTCTTTCTTGTACGTGTGGGTGTGTTAATTTCTTTGTCTTGATTGCAACGGGGAGCACCAAATTCACAACACTGTATATATCTTCTGTTCATAGAAAACATTTAGAAATTGATTTCAATTGAAAACATTGGTTGTTTTTGAATTTATTTGATAAATGTTGTTATGAATTTGATATCATTTTTTTAGGCTTATGCACATTGCCTGGACTTCATTTCTTTGTGTTTTCTGAATTTATTTGATAAATGTTGCTATGAAAAATCTGCTCCAATGTTCCATGAAATGTATTTTAGTTGAATTACTTTATCTACTTTAATTAAAGGTGTACTTACTCCAACAAGAGAAAAATGGTATGGGTGGTGAAATGTCCTCGATATAGAAAATGGAACAATTATGTTTTATTGTTGATGCTTACTAGTTACTTGCTTTTACATTCTTGAAATTGGACTAGTTTTATTGCCTTCTTTGGAAATGGAACTACATTTTGGGTACAAATACAATATCGAAAATGGAACAATTATGTTTTGTGTACGCCTTTAATTAATTTTACATTTGAATAAGAAACCCTAAAATATGAAAGTATCCTCCATGGTGTGCTTAACTAAAGAATACATTGATTGGGTATATGCTCACACTTACATCTTAGGAGTAATTACCTTTCAATTTATTCATGCTTTATAGTTCATAGTTTAATGTCCAATTGTCAACATACCTGGAACACTCTGAGGCATTCACGCTTTAGTTCATAGTTTAATGTGTACTCCGTCCCGGACCTTGGTGCCTAGTTTGACTTTTCACGTAAATTAAGGAGAGAGTATTATATTGAAAGTGTTGTGAGTGTGAAATAAAATAGGAGAGAGAATGAGTGGAGGGAATAGTAAATTATAATGGTGTTGTGAGTATTAAAATAATGTAGGAGAGAGAATGAGTGGAGAGAATAGTAAAGATTTCTTTTCATTTTAGGAAATGTGCACGTAAGTTTGGAACGCCCAAAATAAAAAGTGTGCACGTAGGTATGGGACGGAGGGAGTAAGACACAGATCAATTAAAATGTTAAATTAGGTCTCAAGAAATAAAAAATTAAAATAAATTTATGATTTAAATGTTAACTATTTAAAAAAGCAGATGTGTATAAATATTAATTCATCATTGTAAAATTATATATTTTACAACAAAGTATTAAATATTAATATTTAAAATTATTCAAAATATTAATAATATAAAAAATGTGATAGATGTGAGTGTTAATTCATTATTGTAAAATTATGCTATGCATTTTACGGTAATGAATAAAAATTAATGTTACGACGTAACGTTGTGACAGTTGAAACACAAAAGCTTAGAAACCCGTTTAAGAATCTTTAACTTATCATGTTGAGGTCAACATGTAGTCATCGATTCTTAAATTGTCTGCCTGGATAGTCTTGAAATGCACGTTTATATGATTTTGTAAATATCATCTTTGTCTATTAAAATTGCTTGAATAGTCGATAGTTGAGATATTTCGATTGCATTCCTATTGTTCTCTAAGTGTAAACTAGTCATGGTTGATTACATAATGTCGATTCTAATTGATAGTGTTTGATTGACCTAGTCTACGTCGTGCACTTAGAGACCATGTGGTTATGCTGCCGAAATTTCTTGATTTTCGATTATAAAGCAAGTAGACAAAGTAATATTTGCAATTCATATAATCGTGCATTTCGGGATGGGATAGAAGTCAACCCAAATTCTAAACCTAATGGACATGAATTGTTCTTTCATCCCATGGAATAATATACTTTACAATAAAGAATTAAATATTGATATTTAAAATTATTCAAAATATTAATAATTTAAAAAATGTGTTAGATGTGTGTGTTAATTTATTATTGTAAAATTATGCTATGCATTTTACGGTAATGAATAAAAATTAATGTTACGACGTAACGTTGTGACTGTTGAAACACAAAAGCTTAGAAACCCGTTTAAGAATCTTTAACTTATCATGTGAGGTCAACATGTAGTCATCGATTCTTAAATTGTCCGTCTGGACAGTCTTGAAATGCACGATTATATGATTTTGTAAATATCATCTTTGTCTATTAAAATTGCCTGAATAGTCGATAGTTGAGATATTTCGGTTGCATTCCTATTGTCCTCTGAGTGTATACTAGACATGCTTGATTACATACTATCGATTCTAATCGATAGTGTTTGATTGACCTAGTCTATGTCGTGCACTTGGAGACCATGGGGTTATGCTGCCGAAATTTCTTGATTTTCGATTATAAAGCAAGTAGATAAGTGATATTTGCAATTCATATAATCGTGCATTTCGGGATGGGATAGAAGCCAACCCCAATTCTAAACCTAATGGACATGAATTGTCCTTTCATATAAGGGAATGATATACTTTACAACAAAGAATTAAATATTAATATTTAAAATTATTGAAAATATTAATAATTTAAAAAATGTGATAGATGTGTGGGATAGAAGCCAACCCCAATTCTAAACCTAAATGAAGTGTCTTGTTGCTTTTAAGTTTTTAATTCAAATTTAGGGAATTGTAATGCGTTAATTACATCTAAATTGTTAATACATTATGAAATGCAGGAGTTAATTATGTCTGGAGAAGATCGTAGTTGGATGGATAATCATAGTAATCCCGGTAGGAGGGGGTAAGACCTCAATTCTTAGAAGGTTTAGAACATTTCGTGGAGTTTGCTCGAGCGCATCCCCAGTGCATGCGTGATGATAAGATTAGGTGTCCTTGTAAAAAGTGTAAGAATAAAAAATTTCTGAGTGTTGGATGGGTAAAGAAACATCTTTTGGAGGCAGGGTTTGTTGATGGTTACAAGGTATGGGTAGCGCACTGGGAGCATTATGTGGTTGAAACAAGTGTCCGCAACCGTCCTACTACTGTATTACGTGGTCCGCCAAGGGAACCTGAACATTTGATTGATGAAGAGGAGTCGTCTGTGGGTTTGGATGATATGGTTCGAAATGCGGCTGGCCCAGAGTTTGATTGGAACCCTAATCCAATAGAGGCACCAAATCCTGTTGCAAAGAAGTTTATGGATTTAATGGACTCTGCAAATGAGAAAATTCATCCTGGTGCAAAGGCTACAGTGTTAGAGCAAGTGACTGAGGTTCTAACTATTAAGGCTGATACAAATATGAGCCAACATACTTACTATCGTATCATGTCATTGGAACAACGGATGCTACCCGAAGAAAATAATATGGTTTACAATTTTTATGAGACAAAAAAGTTGGTGAGGCAAATCGGTCTTGGGTATGTTAAAATTGATGCTTGCAAGAATCAGTGCATGATTTTTTATAAGGAAAATGAGGGTCTCAATTCATGTTCAATGTGTGGACTTAGTAGGTATAAGCCACCACGCCGTGGTAGTGCCAAGCACAAGAAAAACGTGCCTCGGACGCAGTTGCGTTATATGCCGCTAATTCCCAGGTTGCAACAGATTTACGCATTGAAAGAAAGCTCAGAAGCCATGCGTTGGCACAAAGAGTGTCCTCGTGAAAAGGGTGTGATGACTCATCCTTCTGACGGTGAAGCATGGAAACATTTTGATGCCACTTACCCTGATTTTGCTGCGGATCCTAGAAATATAAGGTTGGGGATATGTACGGATGGTTTTTCTCCATTTGGACCAGGGGCAAAATCTTATTCATGTTGGCATGTTAGTCACAGTGTATAATCTTCCCCTGTGGTAATGTATGACTGATCCTTATATGTATTTGAGTTTGATCATTCCTGGGCCTTCGAATCCAGGTAAAAACATTGATGTGTATCTTCGACCTCTGATGGATGAACTCAAACAGCTGTGGAATGATGGTGTCCAGACATGGGATGCTTTCAAGTTGCAAAATTTTAACATGAGGGCTGCAGTGATGTGGACAATTAATGACTTTCCTCCTTATAGTATGATGTCGGTATGGAGCACACATGGGAGATTGGCCTGTCCGTATTGTATGGAAAATACAGATGCATTCACACTTCAGCATTACAAGAAGCAGTGTTGGTTTGATTGCCACAAACGGTTTCTTCCTAGTGACCATCCATGTCGTAAACAGAAGAATGCTTTTACCAAAAATAGAGTTGAGCATCGGGGCCCCCTCTTCGTCTGAGTGGCGGGATATTTTTGTGCAGGTGTCTGAGGTGTCTGATGTTGGGTGGGGAAAGTTGTTTTTTTAGGATAGACCAGACGGATTTGGTAAAGACCATAACTGGATCAAAAAGAGTATATTTTGGGAGTTACCTTATTGAAAGACGAACTTGATAAGACATAACCTTGATGTTATGCATATTGAAAAAAATGTGTTTGACAATATTTTCAATACAAGATGGATTTTAAGGCCTCAACTAAAGTCACAGGAAAGGGTCGGCTAGACCTTGAAGCGATTTGTAATCGTAAAGATCTCAACATTGTTAAAGTTAATGGAAAAGATTTCAAACCAGTTGCTCCCTTTGTTCTGTCAAGAGATGATAAGCAACGTGTTCTGCAGTGGTTGAAAGATTTGAAACTTTCTGATGGGTATACATCTAATATTTGCGACTGTGTGAATGTGGAAGAAGGGACGGTACATGGGTTGAAAAGTCATGATTGTCACGTATTATTGGATAGGTTGCTTCCCATTGCGTTTAGGGACATTCTCCCTAATGAAATATGGGTTGCCCTAACAGAATTGAGTGAATTTTTTAGAGCATTGACTTCCAACACTCTTCGTGTTGAGGATATGAAAAAACTCGAAGAGAGCATTGTGGTGACAATATGGAAGCTTGAAAAGATATTTCCGCCTTCAAAAGATGTATACGATATCTGGTATAACCGGTTTCGGGTAAAAATACTCAATTCTCTCTCCTTTGTAAAGTTTTAGACCAGTCCCCTGTTCATCTTTATGTTCTAATTTACGCTTAATAATTAATTAACAACAACTATTTTAGTCCCTGTTTATTTAACTACTTTTACTATTTTTGTAGTACATATATTCATGCCCCGGGTGCTCAGATATTCAAATAGAGAAGACTTTCAAGAAATTAGTTGCTAAACGATACGCTGGTAAAGTCTATGACATGAAAAAAAAGTGGCAAAAGGATGGTTTGCCTCCAGCTAATTTCTCGACAAGTGCATGGGAGCAGTGGGAAGCCTATTGAACAAGTGAAAAATCTTAAATAAATTCAGAAATAGCAAAGAATAATATGAACTCACAAGAGGGGCAGGGGAGTGTGCACACAGGAGGATCGATTAACTTCAGCGAGACTTGGTCCTGAACGGTAAACTTACTTAATTTACTATCGGTTTGTAAATTAAGCAATACACTATTTGATTTATATATTGTTATTATTTGATGAAAATTTTAAGTTATAATTTTTTATATGTTAAGCGAAAGAAACACGGAGATGAGACTGATGCAGCTGCTGTGTTTATGGCTATGCATACTGCGGAGGCTTCTGAAGGCTCAGGGCTAAAATGGGTTAACCCTCATTACCAGAGCCTTTATGTAAGTGTTAATAGTATTTTCTATTAGTAACTTATAAATTATTTAGTTAAAGAAATATTATTTTCTACCATAGTGGATAATGTTTTTTTTCAGGAAGAATATGATAGGCGTGCTCGTGACGAGGCTATTGAAGAAGGAAGTATGGAGCCTAAGAGCACCGAGCGGCCCGCCTTTCGTGAAAAGCTTTGGACGGTCATTGTCCTCCGAGACAAGCAACCAAAGGGAGATCGCTTGCCTGGATTTGGAGGACATGGTGCTGGGTATTTTAACATGCCATTCCGCAGCCTTACTGCGCAATATTTTTCTTCTTCTTCCTCCGGCAGTCAGCATGTGGATCAAGAGACGTTCGATGATCGGGTTCATAGAGAGGTTCAAAGGCAAGTGGAAAAAGTGCAGAGCCAGATGCATAGCCAGATAGATGCAGAGCTTGGAAAGCCAGTTGGAGCAGCACATACAAAGCCAGTTTGAGCAGGGCATGCAACAATACATGGTCACCATGAATTTGCAACCACAACAACCTACTAGCGGTAATGCCTCTGCCTCATCAGTCGGTCAAGATCTGGAGGGTGGTCGTGGCACTAGTAGGCGAAGTGGTGGTGGTGGTAGTGGTAGCGGTAGTGGTCGTTAAACTTGAATTTTATTTGACATGTAATCAAACTTAAGTAGTTTTAAAAGCCTCCCCTTTCCCTTTCCCCTTCCCCTTCCCCTTCCCCTTCCTCTTCCCCTTTCCCCTTTCCCCTTTCCCCTTTCCCCTTTCCCAACCAGTTTCGCTTGATTTGGATGTTGGTTGTGGTGTACTTGTATTTTATTTGATGTTCAAGCGAAACAGGTTGTTAGTGTTTGTTTGTAATTGTTGGGATTTGTTTAAAACAGGTTGTTTGAACAGGTTTACATCCTTTTACAGGTGGTTTACAAATAAAACATTATTTTTTTTTTCGAAATCTGGACAGATTACCGACGGAAATTTCCGTCGATAAATCAAAATAAAAACAATAATAAACAACCATTACCGACGGACAATTCACCGGTAATCTATTGTGATTACCGACGGACCCCAATCCGCCGGTAAATCTATTGTGATTACCGACGGACAATCCGCCGGTAACTCTTGAGATTGCCGGCGAATAAAGCCGACGAATAAATCCATCGGTAATTCTCCCGCGATAACTCCGGCGAACGGCCGGCGTGTTTCTTTGCCCGGACGATTTTCGGCGGATTTTTGGGTTTACCGACGGACGGACCGCCGAAATTATTGTCGGAAGTGGTCCGCCGGTATTACCAACCAGTTTTTATCGAGAAATACTCAAATCCTTAAATATAAAATAAATAATATTTTATTATAATAACATTTAAAAATGCAAAAAAATAATAATTATTTCTTTGAAAAATATTTTACTACAATTTAATATAATCTGTTTTTTTTTTAAATAATCTATTTAAAAATCTAATATTTATATTACCAATATTTTTTATGTGATGGTGTTTAACTAATCAAAATGTAATTTTTTTCTTTCTTGAAATGCAAATAAAACATACTCTAAATAATCAAATGTATAACTCTATTATTCACAATTATTGTATTTAATTTAAATTTACAAACCAATCACCAACATCCAACACCACCATCTCCACTATAACCAACACCACCACCTTTCGTCCACCCACCACCACCTTTCGTCCACCGCATATCACCAATGTTAGCCACCAATCACCACCGCCCAACACCACCATTTCAACACCACAATCTGACACCACCTTTTGACTCTGCTGTTTATGCCGCCACCAAACACCCACACCACCACCTTTATATAAACACACCCAGATCAGCATATAAACACAACTATACTCACACACACAAAAGAAGATGCGCGCGCACACACACAAAACATTAACATTAATACAAAATCTGCAATTAGGTTTCAAAAATAACAAAAGAGAGAGGGGAAGACAAACATAAGAAATAGGATGCAACGATCTTGAAAGGGAGTCGGTAGGGGTGGGATTGCCGGAGGAGGAGAGAAAGGTAAGGGGTGATCGGAGATGGAGAGATGATAGAGAGAGAAACCGTGTGTGTGTATTATGTGAATAATATGGAAGGGGGAATAATCTAGGGAGGATAAGGGTGGGAGTGGCCGAAGGGGAGCGAATGGTGGGTTTGCCGGTGGATGTTAGTCAAATATACTCCCTCCGTCCCAGCGAAAGAGCCACTGAATTAGCCGGGCACGCAAAATAAGAAATGTGATGTAGGAAAGAGAAAAAATTTAGATGTCGTGGGTATGAAAAATTAAATAGGAGAGAGAATGAGTGGGAGGTGATGTAAGAAAGAGAATGTTGTGAGTGTAAAAGTAAAGTAGGAGAGAGAATGAGTGGAAAGAATAGTGATTTAAGGTTTCCTTTTTGGGAAAGTGGCTTTTTAAATGGGACGCCCAAAAAGGAAATAAATGGCTTTTTCGTTGGGACGGAGGGAGTATATATAGCTTATGAATTGTTTAATCCCAATCATTAAGTCATTATTGAGGGCTTCTAATTTTAAATAGACTACTTAAAATTTTCTATGTACCATTATTAGGATTCTATTAGTGCTAGTGACTGTGTTTTTTTATACTTGTATTTCTCTCAAGATAACTGAAGACTTAAGATCTTGACTTATTCAAAAGGAAATATTGGTTAACTTGCTCAAGCAATCATAAGTCATAACTGGTTGACTATCTTGACCGGTCATGACTTCAACTGATCAACCTTCAACCGGTCAGACTAATCAACTGGTTATGTACTCCATCAGTCGATCAAGCTTCCTCAACAAGTTTCAATCAGTTGACCTAGCATTAATCGCACCCACCTACTTAGCTAAAATTGGTAGAGTAGTTGCTATTAAAACCATGATGCTACCTTGTTAGTAACTACTTCAATTAATGTTTAACTTACTAGTACTATCAACAACCTTCTTACCCAGTGGATAATTCAAGCATGCATGTACTTCAAATATTAAGCATTTAATGGAAGAGATATTTTTATTTAATTTTTGTCAGTCCAATTCATCCCTTCAATCAACCCCTTCAAAGACAACAACTCAATTAGAAGACACTATAAATATCTTTCTTAGAGCATTGAAGAGGGTTGGTGCATTAAAGACTTTGAGAAGTAGAATTGTCAAGAACTGCAAGTGCTGAAATTCTTCAAACATTGAAGTTTAAGATATTCTGTCCTTAGATCATTTAACCCCAAAACAAGCCTATAGATAATAGACATGTTAGGGAGAAGAAAACATGCAATTTTGAAAACGTTGAGGACATTCTGATTTAGAAAACATCATAGGAGCTGAAAACGAACTTATTATGCCTAATGTATGATGTCAAACAAAGAGAGAACAAAATGTTGAGTAATTGAAACTGCAATTTCTCAATGAAAAAATACATCAAACGAAAATTAAAAAAACATGCAAAATATGACAAGCAGCTCGATCGATCCCGTCATTTAATTACTGTGGAAGATAGTTAAAATCAAATCTTCAACGCTCAGCACGCATTTCGCATCTTAGATTTGGTTCCACGAGTAAAATTGCAGTCAATCAACATACAAGAGGCCTCTGAAAATCCCCCTTCAACATATATGCATGCTTCCACTTTGTTAAACTACAATCCTTCATGAAACCTCTTCAAGCATACAAGTCACCTGTTGTTTAGAAAAAGACATAGGCAGCGTTAATCAATTAATTCTAGAAAAATATCACTTCCTCCTTGTAGCATCACCACTTGGGATGCAAATGGGATGCTTTGCATGATGTTTTTCTTATAAAATTTTACCCTTATGATGCATTGACTAATTTTAGGGTGAAAATTATGGAATTTGCTCGGGAGTCGGGGGAAGCCTTTCACGAGGCATGGGATAGATTTCAAATGTTATAAGTTCAGTGTCCCCACCATAACTTTCCTGCTTCCATTTTGCATCAAACTTTTTATAGGGCTTTATCCCCTGAATACCAATCAATGGTAGACAATGCAGCAGGAGGTAATTTAGGTAGCAAGACTGTTCAACAGTGTCTGGAGCTGTTTGAGATGTTAAGTGCCAACTCTCAACAAAAGGGATCAAGGGGGAAAACAAGGGGTGTGAATGTGGTAGGGCTGAGTAACGAGATTGCTAAGCAGTTTGCATTATTAAACCAAAGATTTGATAAATTATCTATGCAAAATGCTTCTTCTGATAGTTGTGTGACATGTACTCATGATTATAATTCTTGTCCCACTACTAGTCCCCATATATATATATATAAGGTGCTCCATAACGTTGTACCTGGATCTTGCCTCTCTCGAGGGTGCCTCCTCAAAATTTTGATGTGCTGGTAACCGGAGACTGATTGGGACAATGGAGTTTTCATGCCCAAAGCTAAGGTTACGCACAGCATATGGATTATCCCCATTAAGTGTGGAACATGCATCTCTGCTTGTCCCGTAAACCTGATAATAATTCAAGAACATCATTGATTAATTATGATGCATGATCTTTTTAGTTGATCCATACATAGCTAAGAATGATTTCTATGTACTGGTATTTGATTTCATCGACTATACCGGAAAACTGAATATGTTGTTATATACAGTATTGATGACTAAGTTTACCTTCCTGTAGAGCTCTAGGTTTTCTTGATGAATAATGCTCCCCTGTAGAAGCAGTAGGGTACATTTTTATTTGTTAAGCAGAAATTCTGTAAGAATACTACCCCCTTCATCTCATAATAAGTGTCGCCCTTTTTTTGGTTAATTTCAAAATAAATGTCGTCTTTCTAAGTAAGAAAATAATTTTAGTGCAATTTTAATATGGTACAAGCACGTTACAAACAATTAAATCACTTTTTAATGGGTTGACTAGTCAACTGCATCCATTACGAGACTTGGGAGTATTTGGCAGGAATGAAAAAAAATAGGCTTCTGTTTTGGAAAAACCTTTCTGTTGAGTTCCTGTATCTCATCTGTTAATATCTGTTCCTGCAGATTACAAAGTTGCTAAATATATATTTTTATAAGAAAATTTAGTTGGAAACAAATCATTTATGATAAAACGATTAGGGTTCCGGACCTTTTTCATGCGAATACCCCGAAGACTCATTTCCAGCTGATTTTCAATCTTTTGCAAGTCTTCCACGCCCAAACCGCATAGTTCTTTCCCCATCATTTGCCTATAGTTTATAAAAACATAAACGTTGAGTTGCAATATCTACTGAAGTAATATTGACTATAAAAACTGAACCATTCATGTTTATTTATAGCATTAACTTTTAAACAAGAACATCTGGTTAATAAGTGATTAAGTTAGGTTTTCTGTCTCCGACAACGTGTTGCTAACAACAACAACAACAACAACAACAAAGCCTTAGTCCCAAAATAATTTGGGGTCGGCTAACATGAATCCTCATATGTTATCGTGAGGATTCATGTAAGTGTTGCTAACACTTACCGTTAATTATAAATGTAGGAAATTGTTTCACACCAATATAAACAAATACGTGAAGCAAATAAGATATACCGGTGAATCTCTTGCAAGTTCTCTAGCTGTTGTTTCAATATAGCTGCCTCCATTTGCCAAAGCTACCACCACATAACAACACAGATTTGTAGTATATGAAAAATATGAGATGAACATCATTAAGTAACTTGAATCTAAACTTGATTGTCAGTAATTATGACGAATATTTTAACACACAAACGCACACATATATATACACATGTATATAATTATTAGTATATATATGTATTAACTTGAATGTCTTCAAATATTCCGTGAATTCTACTCGGTCAAGACAAACAAACTACCTTTCAATGGAATTAAGTCTACAGATTGTGTGATCAGTCGCCGTGGAAGTCATTATCATTTCAGCGGTATTGATTAAAGTTTTCCGGTGATATCTTGCTATAACGCGGTACTTTTATATTCTTGTTCTATGTCTTTGCTAGTGGATACAATTAAACTTACACCAGCTGAGAATGATCGTAATAAGTCATTTCTCTTATTAATCTATATTTCAGCATATAAATTTTCTTCTTTCTAGCTAAATGATGAGGAATTAATGCTCAAGACATTTCTATGATATCTGTATATAATTATATACGAGGAGTCTAGTAAATAATTTATATGTAATTAATATTCATCAGTGGAGAGAGTTCCTTTTCTTAAACAATGAGGAGTTCTAACGACTGGCCGAAAGAACGAAGCATATATGTGGCAAGATGGAATTTAGAAGGTTGCAAATATTAACGCCTGAATCTACACAAACACAAATCTTGACGATTTTCTTTTTGTTGCCATAATTCCATTAAAAAATAGTTTGTTTCTCCTAGCCGTGCAAGATTCTGGAATATTAGCGCACCCTTAGTTTTGTTTTTTGCTTATTGCCATTGTTATTGTTAAGGAATCAAATATCTCTCCATCACTCACTCCATCACTCACGGAAATCTCTCCCTCATCCTAGCATTCGTCAGTTGAAGATTATGGGGAGATTATGGCTATCTCCATTTCTTATTCCTTTGATCATGTAAATCATTATTTTATTTGTGTATATGTTTAGAATTATTGTTTAGGAATATTATCTCCTCTTGTATATAAATATTGTAATACTTATTGTTGGAAAAATAATGTGTTTTGAAGGAAATTAATGGTTTAATTTCTAAAGGGTAATTTTGTCAAATTACTCAAGTGGGTTTGTGGTTGTGAAATAAAATATTTAATTGTCCAAAATGGCTTTTGGATATATTAAATATATTGGTTTTGATTTTTACTGGGGTGCTCGAGTAGCAGTGTTAACTCGGCCGGCACAAAGATGGCGTAAAAATAAAGTTTCGAAAAAGCCATGCTCGGCCGAGGCATATGTCTTGCTCGGCCGAAAGGTGCTATAAGACTCTACAGGCGATCTTGGACGTAAAATTTAACAACCAATATTAAATGCAGAAAACTGAAATGAAAATCATTATGGCTAATGGATTTTGGTTTGATGGTGGTTTAATATTCGTAATAAAGTTGTTTATTACATTTTATTACTTAATTAAATCATTGATTTTCAGTTTTTTCTTGGTTGGTTTGAAATCTTTAAATAGTTGTTTGTTAACAACATTTGAGATGACTTTTACAAACAACTTGAAAAACCCAACAGAGAAAAAGCACTTGATTTTTCTGAATTCCTCCTCCATATTCTTTGGTGCATATTGTTATCATCTTCCTTGGCCTCCTCTATTGCATATACAAAGAAGAGGTGATCTAGTCCAAGCGCAATTCAACTCGCCGGGAACTTAGGTGCAAAGTGCCCCCCGGTCCGCACGTTCTATCCAGGGAGACAAGCGATCCAAGAAAAACTCAAGCACACTCGGTGAGGGATCGAATATGTCTTAAGGAGACAGTGATTTCATTGGGCTCGTGCAGCAAATTCAAGAACTTCTCCTTTTTATTTTTCTGTTTTTTATCAATTTATTGTGTATTATTTTTCTGTAATTGTACTCCATTGTGCTACAATCTTAAGACATATCCTAATCGAGGAGTGTCGATTACAGCTTGAAAAACAGAAATTTAACTTGGTTGTTGTGTTTCGATGGCGACGAACAACAACAACGTGGAGACCCAAGTTGGACCCCAAGTGGAACCCCAAACTAATTCCCAAACTGGAAATGGAAGTGGCTCTAAAACTGTGATTAATCCTCATACAATTCATATCCCGACCCCTCATGCGGAAAAACCCGAGAAGTTTGTTGGCCACGACTTTAAGCGTTGGCAACAAAAGATGCTTTTCTACCTCACTACCTTGCACTTGGCAAGATATCTGAAAGAAGATATGCCAAAGGTGAGTGAAGGAGAAACCGATGTTACAACCTTGGTTGCGGTTGAAACATGGAAGCATGGGGAGTACTTGTGCAGAAATTACGTCCTCAATTCGCTTTGATTCTCTCTATAACGTGTTTAATGAGAAGAAAACCGCAAAGGAATTGTGGGGTCGTTGGACCACAAATATAAAATTGAGGATGCGGGAACAAAGAAGTTCATTGTTGCCCGTTTCCTTGATTTTAAGATGGTGGACAACAAGAGTGTGAAATCTCAAGTGGATGAGTTTCAAACTATCTTGCACGAGATTCATGCCGAAGGTATGGTTATAAGTGAAAGCTTCCAAGTGGCTGCAATCATTGAAAAATTGCCTCCATCTTGGAATGATTTCAAGAACTACCTTAAGCATAAGAGAAAGGAAATGGATGTGGAAGGAATTATCCTTCGATTGAGTATTGAAGAGAACAATAGAGTTGCTGAAACCAAGTTTGTTTCTAGTGTGGCTAAGGCAAATGTGGTGGAGCATGGTGAAAGCTCCAAAGGGAAACGGTTTGGAAAGGGAAAAGGGAAGGTTGTGACAACTTCCAAGAATTCCCACTTGGGACCAAAAGGTGGTGTTTCCAAGAAGAAGTTCGAAGGAACTTGTTATAATTGTGGCGGTTAAGGCCACAAGGCTCATGCTTGCAAGTTGCCTAAGAAGGCTCGTGAGGCCAACATGGTGGAAGGCATTGCTAGAGACGTGTCCGAGATGCACCTCGCAGCTATGATTTCCGAGGTGAATTTGGTGGGTTCAAACCCAAATCAATGGTGGATTGACACCGGCGCCACTAGACATGTGTGCTCCAATAGAGACATGTTTAGTGCTTTTGTTGCTAAGGATGGCGAGAAGCTATTCATGGGGAATTCACCACCTCCGAGATCAAAGGAGAAGGAAAAGTGGTTTTGAAGATGACATCCGGAAGGAGTTAACTCTCAACAACGTGCTTTATGTGCCCGATATCCGGAAGAACTTGGTGTCCGGATCGCTTTTGATAAAGCATGGATTTCGTATTGTGTTTGAGTCCAATGTAGTCACTTTGTCTAAGAGTGGAATGTTTGTAGGCAAAGGTTATGTCAATGATGGACTGTTTAAGCTAAGTGTAATGGTTGTGAAAGCGAAAGCTAATGAAATGAATATCTCTTCCGTTTACTTGCTTGAGTCATCTAATTTGTGGCATGGTAGACTTGGTCATGTTAATTTTGATTCTATACGTCGTTTGACAAAAGCAAATTCTATTCCAAAGTTTAAAGTTGATTGTAAACAAAAATGTGAAATTTGTGTAGAAGCAAAATTAACAAGAAAGTCATTCCCATCCGTTGAAAGACATAGTGAACCACTTGAATTGGTTCACACGGACTTATGTGATTTTAAATCAACACAAACACGGGGCAGCAATAAGTACTTCATGACTTTTGTAGATGATGGCACAAAGTATTGCTATGTGTATCTTCTAAAAAGTAAAGATGAAGCTATAGAAAAGTTTACTCTATATAAAAATGAAGTTGAGAATCAATTAAACCGGAAAATTAAGGTGCTAAAAAGTGATAAAGGTGGTGAATATGAATCTCCATTTGAAGCAATTTGTGCTCAAAGTGGAATTAAACATATTACCTCGGCACCTTATACACCCCAACAAAACGGTGTTGCCGAAAGGAAAAATCGGACATTGAAAGAAATGATGAATGCCATGTTATTGAGTTCGGGATTACCGGATAACATGTGGGGGGAAGCCGTGTTGTCGGCTAACTACGTGTTAAACAAAATACCCCGAAAGAAACAAGACAAAACTCCTTATGAACTATGGCATGGAAGAATGCCAAGTTATAAACACTTGAAAGTGTGGGGGTGTCTTGCAAAGGTAGCCATACCTCCTCCTAAAAAGGTGAAAATTGGACCAAAAACCGTTGATTGCATATTCATTGGATATGCACATAACAAGAGTGCTTATAGATTTCTTGTGTATGAGTCGAAAATTGATGCTATACACAAAAATACTATAATGGAATCTCGTGAACGTATCGTTCTTTGAGAATATATTCCCGTGTAAGTCAAGAAATGAGGCAAGCTCATCGACTAAGGTAATAGATTCAATAGAAGACGAACATGTTCAAGATGAAAGAGAAGAAGAAGAGGTAGAACCTCGACGGAGCAAAAGAGCTAGGATTGAAAAATCCTATGGTCCGGACTTTCTAACCTATATGGTAGAAAGCGAACCACAAAGTTACAAAGAAGCCGTTAGCTCTTCGGAAGGACCTTTGTGGAAGGAAGCAATTAAAAGTGAAATTGATTCCATTTTGCAAAATCACACATGGGAACTAGTGGACCTTCCTCCGGGTAGTAAAACACTAGGAGATAGGTGGATTTTCAAAAAAAATGAAAGCGGACGGAACAATTGATAAGTACAAGGCCCGACTTGTAATTAAAGGTTACGTACGTAAAGAAGGCCTAGACTATTTTGACACCTATTCTCCTCGTTACGAGAATAACGTCAATAAGAGTTGTACTTGCAATTGCCGCATTGAGAAATCTTGAAATACATCAAATGGATGTAAAACAGCCTTTCTAAATGGAGATTTAGAAGAGGAGATTTACATGGAACAACCCGACGGGTTTGTTGCACATGGACAAGAAAAGAAGGTGTGCAAATTAGTAAAGTCATTGTATGGCTTGAAACAAGCACCAAAACAAAGGGCATCGTAAATTTGATAATGCTATGATGCAAAGTGGATTTAAGATAAATGAGTGTGACAAATGTGTCTATACTAAAAACCACGGAAAATGGCTATGTCATTTGTGTCTTTATGTAGACGACATGCTTATCATAGGGAGTTGTGATAAGATGATCAAATCCACGAAAGACATGTTGAATTCAAAATTTGACATGAAAGATATGGGACTTGCGGATGTGATCCTTGGAGTTAAAATTTCTAGAATATCCAATGGACTTGTGTTAAGTCAATCTCATTATGTGGATAAAATTCTTGAGAAATTTAGCAAGAATGACAATGGAATAGCGAGTACTCCAATCGACCCGAATCTTCATCTATCAAAGAATAGAGATGAACCGGTGTCTCAATTAGAGTATTCGAGAGTTATTGGAAGTCTAATGTACTTGATGAGTTGTACTAGGCCGGATATTGCTTACACCGTTAGCAAGTTGCCGGTATACAAGTAATCCTGGAACAAATCATTGGAAGGGTATAGTGAGAGTACTAAGGTACTTAAGATATACTCGTGATTTTGGACTACATTACACTAGACATCCAGCTGTGATAGAAGGATATAGTGATGCTAATTGGATATCAGATATTAAAGACTCAAGGTCTACAAGTGGATATTTATTCACATTAGCAAAAAGTGCCTATATCATGGAAATCTTCTAAGCAGATCGTTATAGCCGAGATCAACCATGGAATCTGAGTTTATAGCATTAGATAAATGTGGTGAAGAAGCCGAATGGCTACGCCAATTTCTAGAAGATATTCCAAGATGGGAAAAGCCCGTGCCCGCAATTAGTGTACATTGCGATAGCCAATCTGCGATTGGTAGGGCACAAAGTCATATGTATAATGGTAAGTCTAGACATATACGTCGAAGACATAATACCATTAAACAACTACTTGCAACTGGCACCATATCTATTGACTATGTGAGGTCAAAAGATAATTTGGCGGATCCGCTAACCAAAGGGTTAAGTAAAGAGATAGTTGCAAGGTTGACATTGGGAATGGGTTTAAAGCCTCTTGAGAAGTTGAACGCAGCGGAAAACCCAACCTAGTTGACTGGAGATCCCAAGATCTAGGTTCAAAGGGACAACCTAACTGTTAAAAGACTTGTAGCGTCACTGTGGGGGTCAACCCTATGCTCATTCCTTAAAGTGACATCCCGAGATGAATGAGGTTAAGCTTATGGCTTTTAATGATTCTTATGTGAAGTATGGTTACTTAAAAGAATCACCTATGTGAGAAAGAAGTAGAGGCCGCTTCGAGGAGAATTGTGTGAGGCTCAATTCTTAGACCTTCTCACAGAACCAGGCATTGTGATCCAAGGCCATGAATGGACACAGCTATGAGAGCTGAATTGTGTTAGGGCGATACCTGTGTAAAGTATATGATCGGCTACACAAAAAGCTAGCAGTTCAAGGACATCGTGTCTACTGATTAGCGAGTAGAGTAAATATGCTTTTACAAGGGAAGGTTCAAAGGGCAAACCCCTACCTATCCTATGCAGGTTTTCGACTGCCGGACTTTATCACCTATCCTCATGAATTTCCTTCATGTGGGGGATTGTTGGAAAAATAATGTGTTTTGAAGGAAATTAATGGTTTAATTTCTAAAGGGTAATTTTGTCAAATTACTCAAGTGGGTTTGTGGTTGTGAAATAAAATATTTAATTGTCCAAAATGGCTTTTGGATATATTAAATATATTGGTTTTGATTTTTACTGGGGTGCTCGGCCGAGCAGAGTGTTAACTCGGCCGAGCACAGCATGGCAGAAAATAAAGTTTCTGAAAAAGCCATGCTCGGCCGAGGCATATGTCTTGCTCGGCCGAGCAGGCTATAAGACTCGGCCGAGCAGATCTTGGACAGAAATTTAACAGCCAATATTAAATGCAGAAAACTGAAATGAAAATCATTATGGCTAATGATTTTGGTTTGATGGTGGTTTAATATTCGTAATAAAGTTGTTTATTACATTTTATTACTTAATTAAATCATTGATTTTCAGTTTTTTCTTGGTTGGTTTGAAATCTTTAAATAGTTGTTTGTTAACAACATTTGAGATTACTTTTACAAACAACTTGAAAAAACCCAACAGAGAAAAAGCACTTGATTTTTCTGAATTCCTCCTCCATATTCTTTGGTGCATATTGTTATCATCTTCCTTGGCCTCCTCTATTGCATATACAAAGAAGAGGTGATCTAGTCCAAGCGCAATTCAACTCGCCGGGAACTTAGGTGCAAAGTGCCCTGGCCCGCACGTTCTATCCTGGGAGACAAGCGATCCAAGAAAAACTCAAGCACACTCGGTGAGGGATCGAATATGTCTTAAGGAGACAGTGATTTCATTGGGCTCGTGCAGCAAATTCAAGAACTTCTCCTTTTTATTTTTCTGTTTTTTATCAATTTATTGTGTATTATTTTTCTGTAATTGTACTCCATTGTGCTACACTTATCAATGAAAATCACTTTTGCCAAAGCTCTTTTTGGTATCAGAGCCAAACTGATCTTTTTTTTTAAAACACCAGCACCACCGCCGCACCATCTGTCTGTTGTCATGGCAAACCCATCTTCCTCCACCATTCCAAACTCAGCTGAGCCCACCAAACCAATCCTCTTGGTAAACTTGTCTCGGTGCAAAACTCTCACCCCACTCACGTACCTCTGTTGGTCCTCCCAAGTCGAGTCGTTACTCTTCGGTCTTGATTTGTTAGGGTTCGTTGATGGCTCCCACCTTCCCCCAACAGCCACCATCAAAGTCGATGGTAAAGACACCCCTAATCCAGCCCTAACCACTTGGAATAGGCAAGACCGCCTTATCCTTAGCGCCCTTTTAGGAACCTTAGACACCGCCGTCGCGCCACTAGTTTATCATGCCAAAACCTCAAACGAAGCTTGGACCACTCTCAAAAACACCTACGCCAACCCCTCCAGAGGCCACATTCTCCAACTTAAGGATCACCTAGACTCCATTACCAAATCATCCTTGACCATAACAGAGTATATGCAATTCATCAAGTCAAGAACGGACAAACTTGCTATACTTGGCAAACCCATGGACACCGAAGATGTCATTGCCAAAATCCTAAAGGGACTCGATTATGAAGCTTATAAACCCATTATAGACTCTGTCCGTGCCCGAGATAATTCCATCTCTTTCGAAGCCCTCCACGAGAAGCTTATTCACCACGAACTCACCCTAAAACAAAACACTACCACCTCAACCTTCCCTATTTCCGCCCATGTTGCCCACACCCATCACCACTCCTCCACCTCTCGTCCCTTCCCTCATCAGCCAACTCACCCCATCCTGCCCACTCCACCACCTACTGCCCACAACCCCTCAGCCGCACCCTTCAAAGGCAAATGCCAATATTGCCGAAACGTCTGTCACGTTATATCCCAATGTCGCCAATTTAAACGCGACTACCCTAATGTGACCTTTCCCCCCCCCTTCCTTCTCCAATCGCTCAACCCGCCAAAACTCTACCCAACCCCAAGCCCACACTGCAGCCGCCCCTCACCCCACTCCCCCAACCTCTTGGCTCGTTGACAGCGGTGCCACCCACCACATCACCAACTATCTTTCCACTCTCTCTCCACTTCCCTTATGATGGCAGTGATGATGTCATTATTGGGGATGGTTCGTCCCTTCCTATTTCAAACATAGGTTGTTTTTCTATTCCTTCCTCTAATTCTGTTATTCATTTTAACAATGTCTTGCATGTTCCGTTAATTTCTCGTAACATCCTTTCTGTCTCTCAATTCTGTAAAGATAATAATGTTTGTATTGAGTTCTCACAATCTTTCTTTCTTATCAAGGAAATCTCGACCCAACGCATTCTTCTCCACGGAACAATTGATCGTGGAATCTACCTATGGCACTCCTCATCTCCTCAAGCCTTTCTAGGCACACTGTCTCACCAATCGTGGCATCATAGACTAGGACACCCCTCCCCCCCTATTGTCTCCCATTTGAATAATAAATTTTCCTTACGTATTCCGTTCAGTTCTTTTTCTTCATGTAACCCATGCAATATTAATAAAAGCCACAAACTTCCTTTCTCCACATCTACTCTACAATCTCATGCTCCGCTTGAACTTGTGTTTTCGGATGTGTGGACATCTCCTTTATACTTCTACGATATTATAAATATTATGTAATTTTCGTAGACCACTTCACAAAATACACCGGGCTATATCCTTTGAAAAATAAATTCGACACCTTCTCTACCTTTCATCGCTTCAAAGTAATAGTCGAAAAATACTTTTCCCATCCAATAATTCAATTCTTCTCCGACAATGGAGGAGAATATCTCAAACTCACATCCTCACTTATTCAAGATGGAATCTCCCATCTCACCTCCCCACCACACACTCAGAACACAACGGTTTCGCCGAACGGCGTCAACGCCATCTTGTCGAAATGGGTCTCTCTCTTCTCTCTCATGCTAACCTTCCCCTCATCTTTTGGACTCACGCTCTTCAAACAGCCGCCTACCTTATAAACAGGCTCCCAACTCCTACTCTTCAAAATGACTCACCTTATTTCCGCCTCTTTCAAACCTCACCAAACTACCACAAACTCCGTAACTTTGGATGCCTTTGCTACCCATGGCTCAAACCATACACTCCTCATAAACTCGCCCCAAAATCCACTCCGTGCATCTTTGTTAGCTATTCTTCCTCTCAAAGTGCCTACCATTGTCTAGATCCCAAAACTCAACGTCTCTACACCTCTCGCCATGTCAAATTCATTGAAACCGAATTTCCATACACTTCTCTCACATCTCAACGCACCACTACTCCTCCTCTCTCTTCATCCGAATGGTGTGCCTTCTCCATTCCCATTCTCCCATCTCCTACTACCGACATCAACCCTCAAAACACTGCTGTCAACGACACCCCAAATACACCACCACCGCCCCAACCTACTGCCCAGCCACCTACAGCCGACCCCCTACACCCTCCTACTTCCGCCTCCATCTCAAACCATACCTCCCATCCAACCCCAACTTACCCACAACACCCTCCCATCATTTCTGACCCATCACCGCAAGCTATCCCCAACCCTGCTCCCTCGGCCGAACCCAACTCACCCACTCCGGCCGCTGCCCTAACTCCACCAACCTGTACCATCACCACATGTCTCTCCCATGGTATACGCAAAACCAATCCTAAATATGCGAACCTAACTGCCCTTTCCTCACCAAACAGGCCCTCTCCGAAACTGTTTTCATGTCCCAACCCCCCGGGTTCCATGATTCTTCCAAACCCTCTCATGTCTGTCGGCTCTCAAAAGCCATCTACGGTCTAAAACAAGCACCACGTGCTTGGTACACAGCTCTCAAGCAATTTCTTATTTCTTTCGGTTTTTGTTCCTCCATTGCGGATCCCTCGCTCTTTACTTACAACAAAAATTCCCATCGTCTCCTCCTCCTTGTCTACGTTGATGATATAATCGTCACAGGTCCTTCCACTTCCTTCCTTGAGTCATTCATTCAATCCCTCTCGTCTCGCTTCTCCTTGAAAGACCTTGGTCCTCTTTTCTACTTCCTTGGGATTGAGATAACACCCAACTCCCATGGAATCCTTCTCTCCCAGTCCAAGTACATCACTGATATTCTCAACCGCCATGACATGCAACACTCCAAACCATCTCCCACACCTATGGCAACATATCCGCCCCTCTCGGCTCAACCCAAAACACCCATACACAATCCTACCGAATACCGAGCCATCATAGGGAGCCTTCAATATCTTTCTCTTACTCGCCCTGACATCGCCTTTTCTGTGAACAAACTTGCTCAATTTCTTCACCACCCACAAGAATCTCATTGGTCAGCTCTTAAGCGACTCCTTCGCTATCTCCACGGTACTCTTCATATGGGCATTCAAATTTACAAAAACTCCCCTCCCATTCTCCATGCTTATTGTGACACTGACTGGGCCGTCGACAAAGATGACTTTCTCTCTGCCTCCGGATTCATTGTCTATCTCGGTCGCAACCCAATTGCTTGGTCCTCTAAAAAGCAACGAGCGGTTGCTCGCTTCTCAACAGAAGCTGAATTCCGCTCCGTCGCTGCAACCACAGCTGAACTTCTCTGGGTCACAAACCTTCTGTCTGAACTCGGCAATCCCTCCTCTACCACACCGGTCATTTTCAGTGATAACTTAGGGGCGGCCAACTACTCTGCCAACCCAATTTTTCACTCACGGATGAAACACCTAGCACTTGCCTTCCACTTTGTTCGTGAGCAAGTTCAGCTAGGCACTCTTCGGGTACAACACATCTCCGGTAATGATCAATTGGCAGACGCTCTTACGAAACCCCTTTCACCCGCACGGTTCATTTCTCGCGTCTCCAAGATTGGACTCACCCAAGGACCGTCCATCTTGCGGGGGCGTGTTAAGGAATCAAATATCTCTCCATCACTCACGGAAATCTCTCCCTCATCCTAGCATCCGTCAGTTGAAGATTATGGGGAGATTATGGCTATCTCCATTTCTTATTCCTTTGATCATGTAAATCATTATTTTATTTGTGTATATCTTTAGAATTATTGTTTAGGAATATTATCTCCTCTTGTATATAAATATTGTAATACTTATCAATGAAAATCACTTTTGCCAAAGCTCTTTAGTTATGTCCTTTTCTTATCAATGGTGTTTTCAGTTGAAATTTTCGATAGTAGGTTGCTCAGCAGCAGCTCAAGTATAAGCAATTAGACAGAATAATAAAGTTAATTCGACAACTCTACCTTAACTTCTGATACTGGATTCATCAGCTGATGGCTCCCTTCTTTTGATCTATTATACCGTTGGATCACGGATTTCATGCTGCAGCAACATGTATCAATGGTATTGAGCCACAAAACGATTAAAAGAGAATAAATAAAATAAAAATAGTATTCAGAATATAGCAAAACTAATCATGTTAACAATACATAGTATATTGTATCTGATAAGGTTTAATTTCCTTATCAGTTTGCATTAGAGATTCATTGTATAGATAGCCTTAGTTTAATTAGGTGACTGTATGTATTCAATGTATTAGTGTATCTTAGGGGTAAAAACCATGTGTATATGTTAGTACTCAGTATGGAATAAAGAAGTGGAAAATTTCTCCCATTCCTTCTTCTCCTACATTTCCTTCTGTCTTACATGGTATCAGTCGCTCTTAGGAGCCATGGCTGATCAATCGGTTAACTCGGGCAAAACTATATCTTCTTCCACCAACACGAATGTCTTCGTGCATCCCAATCCCCTTCCTTTGAATCTGAATATTCAGTCCTATCTCGGTCACTGTCATCTTATGAATGACGATTACCTTAATTGGCGCTCTCTTCTTTTTACAGTGCTAACAACCTTCAACCTCACCACCACTGTGACCGAGACTACCCCTCCACCGGCTAAACTAGAAGATGGCATGGACAATCCAGATTATAAGAAGGATTATTAATAGAGATTATTTAAAGACATAAAAGTACAAATTATAAGAAAGATTATTAATAGAGATTATTTAAAGTTTTTTGGTACAACTTGGAGTAATAATAATGTGCCAACATTTTCATGTTTTTGCTCAATATAAAGTCAAAAGAATACAACTGCTAAAAGAGATTATGCACAACTTTTTTATTTTATTTGTACAGTTAAATATTTCATTAAACTAAACTAGCTACTCATAGCTATAGGGAGTGCCTAACTTATCTCTTAGCGACTTCTGTCTCATGTATAAGAAATGATTAGAGATAGTTTAAATTAATCCGGTTTAATTAATAATTTAAGTACTATTACAAAGTCCATACAATCATGCCACTAAGTATCTGCAGTACAAGATAAGTACTGCAAATTTCTGGATATAAAATCAACAACGTGTTGTGCAATGCAGCGGAAGCAATTGACAATAACAATACACAAAAGCAATTGGGAATCGAAAGAGAGAGAGATCGAATTTTGGGGTTATAAACTTGCGTCTGCCTCTTATTATTCTGTGCAATATTCTGTCTAGTTACATGTTAGGGTTACAACCTTATATACTAAGAAACAAACCCTAGCCCGAACTAATAAAGATAAACGAAAATAAAAAAGCCCGCAACGTTTTTCTATGCTTCTGTTCTCTAAATAGATATACTCCCTCCGTCCTAAATGAATATCCAAATTTCGATTTGAGGGGCACTTACAAAAAAGTTACACATTGTTAGTAAAATGCTTAAGCTTAACCTTTTAGCAAATGTCTCTCAAAATGAAATTTGAACTTTCATTTAGGGACAGAAGGGAGTACTAACTCACTAAATGTATGAACCCTTCTCTAAGGAAAAAAAAAAAAACCAAAAACTCAAGGTTTCAGTGTTGTCCAAAATTTTCTAAAACCCTAAGATGGGCAGGGGCCATAGATTAATCTGCACCATCAACTTTGAAACTTAAGACATTGTTAGGGACTTGATACACTAGCCCCCCAAATGAGCATTTATCAGTAGTCAAGCTAGTTTTTTTTTTCTGTCTTGCTTCCTTCGTCCCAAAATAAATGTCTTTTTCATAAGAAATTTAAAAAAATTCAGCTTTTTGTAATTATTAGTAGCCAAGGTGTAAGAAAATCTTTGAAAATAAAAGTAGATCTGACTACACATCAGAGTTCCTTTAATATGTTAAGATCCAAGAGTTAGTAGCATTAAAATCTCAGCAATGGGGATATGGATGAAGTATTGTATATCCTAATACATGGAACTAAAAATATTAACAGTATATTGAAGTTAAGTTTATACAAGTATTCATATTTGTCACATACTGTATATTGGTAACCATAAAACAGAAATTAAAAAAATAAAAATATACCATGTAAAAAAAAAAGACAATATCATCACAAAAAAATTGAACTTGGGAATCATAAGCACCATGTTGCATAGTTAAAATGTTATTTGTGGTTTTATTTCATATCTGGTTATTTTTATTGGTAAACTGAAGACAAGTCAAAACTATTGACTTGAAGTGGAATGCCTTTAAATCTTGGTCGGAACTGAAGTCGTCGCTGGTACAAGAGGAGACTACGTAAATAGGGAAAGAGTCGGAATTGCTAAGGAGAGGAGAAGTGAGGAGAATTTGGACTCTGGAGAAAGAATCGTGGATAAAGATGAAGAAGGGTTTCATGGATCGGGGAAGGCGAACGATGCAGAGTGTAATTGAATCGAACTCTGTATACAAAATTAAACCTATATCTATATATATATTACTTTCACGTTACTACCAATAAAAGCATACCACGTTCACAACTTGCGAATCGACTAATTCTACCCCTATTTTTTAAAAGTTACGTTTCTCGTTCTCGTTCCCGTCCCGCGTCCCGAATCGCCCACCTGGTAACTATTGACAACCTCTTAACTAAAAGAAAACAGTAGACTTGTGGTAACTTGTAAGAACACACGCATTAAAAAATAAATCACAATAGAGTTTATGCAAACACCAAATGCATAAACAAGCTGAGTATAAATGAGATCAATTAATAAGATGTGAAATTAGAATAAACCTAGTGCTCGCAAATTCATAAAGCTTGCTGGTGCTGGAGAAGACGATAACTCCAACTTCTGCATCACACAAGATCGCTAGTTCTTTCGCTTTCTTAAGCAACCCATTCCTTCTCTTTGAGAAAGTCACTTGCCTACTCGTCGAGTTGTCAATCCTCCGGATCGCGATCTTCCCTCTTCCCATGGATCCAACTCACTGATCTTCTACCTAACTAGGGTTTCTTACTCTTTGAATCAAGAAAGAGAGAGAGAGAGAGAGAGAGAGAGAGAGAGAGAGAGAGAGATAAAGATGTTCCAAGTGAAAGAGGGAGGGGAAGAAAAGCTTACTTGATTAAGGTTTAGATCGATGTCAAGAGCATATTTATAAGTGGGTTTAGACATTATTAAAAAATGCTAAATATGGTGGTTTTGCATCCAAAACAGCTCAGGACGTGGTTTCTATATTTGTTTAATTTGACTAATTAATCCTTTTTTTGATGTTGCGGACCAATCAGATATCATCCCTTTAACCTTTTATTTTCTAGTTAACTTCATGGGAGTTTTCTTTAATGGCGCCGCCAGTCTTATTAGTCACTGACACGTGGGGATTTGATCAGTCTTAATTTTTCTAAAAGTGGTAATTATATTCCCATTTTAGTAACTTTAAGTCTTTAACCGACATTTTTAGTTTCCGTTTATTCACATCCTTACTTATCTTATTTAGTAGAACGCATTCCTAAAGCTGCTAATTCTGCTTCTCACATATCTGGAATATTGATGATGCAGACAGAAGAAAATATATTCATAGTTAACAAGTGCATACACACTCCTTCTGTCCTGCAATAAAATTCTCACTTTTTTTTTTTTACCTTAAATGATCTTTAATGATGTAAAATGAGGCTAGAGATGAAACCGAACAAGAATCAACAAGATTCGATAAACAAGAAGGCACAGCCGTTCTTTTCTTTAATTCAATTCATTATAAAAAACTGAGTTATTCAAAGCCTTAAACATGTTTAAATACTCCCCACAAAATCCTAAAACGAATTGCAATGAAAAATACCAAAATGCCCTAACTTAAATAATCAAAACATCAGCAAAATAAAACAACGCAGAATTAGGAAATTGAATTACGCCGTTGAGGCGTGTGCCTGGTGGGACTTGAGGTTGCCGCTTGGGAGACAGAAGGAGACGCTGTTGTTGGGGCTTGTTGAGGCGTGCGCCTGGCTGCAGGTGATGCGGCCGCCTGGAGGGCAGTTGAAGGCAGCGTTGCTGAACATTGCTGAAGCGGGCGCCTGGTCGAGTTTGAAGCGGCCGCCTGGGACTGCTAGAACAGATCCTTCGTGTTGAGCTGCATCATTCACCCCCCTTGAAAAAGGCTCGACCACGAGTCGATACCAACAAGACGCTTCAACAGAAACCCCATCTTGCACAAGTGAACCCAAAGTAATCCTCCCGCCTGAAAAACAATTCTCTTTCGATGTGTACTAACTTGTTGCTTGGGCATACTGTTTCGCATTGATGTGACATCAACAGTAGGCCAGCTGAGAAGTTGATGACTAACGGGAACATAAGCCTTACTGGGGTCAAGTTTCTGTCGGAAGTGTGTAGGGTACAACGTAACAGTCACTCCATCTTTTTTAAAGGTATAAGTGTTCTTGTATCCATCATGCTTAACCCTCCGATCAAACAACCAGGACGACCAAGCAATAAGTGACACGCAACCATTGGTACTACATCACACCATACATCATCCGAGTAACGTTTGCCAGTGGAAAATTGCACCAAACACCGCATGTTTACCTTCAATGCACTCCCCTCGCTCAACCAAGACAACTTGTACGGTTGTGGGTGTTCTTCCGTCTTCAAGCTTAATTTCTCAACCATCTCATTAGAAACGATGTTTTCACAGCTACCACCATCAATGATTACTTTGCACACTTTCCCCTTGGCAGTGCACTTAGTACGAAAAATACTATGACGAAGCCACTCCTCGTCTTCCACATCAGTCACATTCAACACCTGTTGAACCACCAATGCCACTCCTTGATCTGTATACACTTCTTCAGTCTCACCACCTGAATCATCTGGTGCTTCATCATAAACAGGTGGACCATCCTCCACTAAAGCAACAACATTTCGGTTGGGACATTCGGCCCTTAGATGACCAATCCCATGACATTTGAAGCACCGAGTGGGCTTATTACCCCTTGAAGCTTCCGGAACTGTACCAGATTTGTCTGCCGGTGTTACAGGAACTGTTGGTGTATCCCCCCAACCTTGCTAGGACTTTCACTACTATGATTACTAGAAATATTCTTGTGTTGCCAACTATTCACACTCTTCTTTCGCTGCAACTGCTTTTCAACCTTCAAACCAAGCCTACAACATCATCATAAGTCCAGTATTGCTGCAGGTGGACTATATCTGAAATATCAGTACGCAATCCCCCAAGAAAATGGGCTACTGTTTGCTCGTCCTCTTCTGCAACATCACACTTCATCCACAAACGATCGAATTCATTGATAAACTCCTCTACAGACATATCCCTATGCCTCAAACTATGATAAGCAAGAAAAGAATCCTGTCTATAGTGTTCCAGAAGAAATTTTTGCCTTGACAATTTCTTCATCTTATCCTAAGATTGAACCTTGGATTTACCCTCTCCAACCCATTGTTTCTTAACATGTTCCTACCAAATCGAAGCATGTTTCTTCAATTTGATTGCTACCACTTTCACCTTAGTAGCATCTTTCATAGGTTTTAAATCAAAAATATGTTCAACAGTATTTAACCAATCAATGAACTTGTCAGGATGAGTCTTACCTTCGAATTTCGGAATTTCGATCTTGACACCGATATCCTTCAAAGAGTCTTCCTCATACCTATATTGATGTTCACGATTTTTGGCAAAGGGATTAACTCCCTCGTGATACTCCTCACCCTCGAAAGAATTATCCGAATCAGAACCCATAATCGGCGGTGTCCCCCCACGATTTCTGCGATTCTGAACCTGGAGTTGAAGTACCTGAACCTGTCTTCTCAGATCGTCTATCTCGATATCGCGTAGATCACGCTCGTGGTGATGATCGTCTTCCGGAGGATCCGCTGCACGGCCCCTTCCACGACCACCTCTTCCTCCACAAACTCCACACCCTCGAGGGCGTAGAGTTCGTGGAAAATACCAAAATATCCTAACTTAAATAATCAAAACATCAGCAAAATAAAACAACACAGAATTAGGAAACTGAATTACGCCGTTGAGGCGGGCGCCTGGTGGGACTTGAGGCTGCCGCATGGGAGACAGAAGGAGACGCCGTTGTTGGGGCTTGTTGAGGCGTGCGCCTGGCTGCAGGTGATGCGGCCGCCTGGAGGGCAGTCGAAGGCAGCGTTCACTACAAGAAAACAGGGCAACTAAACAGATTTTTCTGTTGCAATTCAGAAAAATCGGTTGCAAATTGATGTTGGAAACCGAAAATTTCCGTTGCAAAGGCAGTAGTTGCAAATTCTGTTGCAATATGTTTCCTAGGACAATTTTTACGTTTGTTGCAAACAACAACTGATTTATTTCTGTTTCTAAAATTTGCAACTGATTTATTTCTGTTTTTAATTGCAACTGATTTTTCTGTTTCAAATATGTTATTTCTGTTTCTAAAATTTGCAACTGATTTATTTCTGTTTCTAATTGCAACTGATTTTTCTGTTTCAAATATGTTATTTCTGTTTTTAAAATTTGCAACTGATTTATTTCTGTTTCTAATTGCAACTAATTGTTCTGTTTCAAATATGTTATTTCTGTTTCTAAAATTTGCAACTGATTTATTTCTGTTTCTAATTGCAATGATTGTTCTGTTTCAAGTATGTTACACATAGAACTAAATCAGTAACTGAATTTTTCAGTTTCAAGTAGGCAACCTAATTTGCAACTGATTTTTCTGTTCCAAGTACGTCGCTATATTTATTTAAAAAATTCAATATTATTTGTTTTTTTATATGCCAAATTAATGAGGACTTTCTCGACGGATATCTCCGTCGCTAAATTTGCATTTTATATTAAAAAAATTATATATATTTATTAAAATATATGTTAATATATTATATATATATATATATATATATATATATTACTAAAAAACTAATAATTAATTTAATGAAGATAATACATTTATAAAACATGAATAATCTATACTCAAAAATGTCAAAATACAACTAAATTTCATTCAAGTCAAATTTCCCAAATTAGGAATAATTATCAATTTACATCAATTTCTCAAATCAAAAATGTCAAAATACATGTACAATTTCCTATTTCCTTGACTGCCAAGGCCATCACCAAACACCGCCCCCAAATGCCACCACCAGCCGCTGCCAATAAGCCACCGCCACCATCTCTAATACCACCACCGGCCATACTCAGATATTTTCACACACACACACACACACACCCAATCTCGTCCCCTCGCTGAAATTCACGTTCACTGTAACCAGAAACTCGATCAAATCAAAACTGAAACCAAATTGTCCCAAAAACACAACCCTAACAAAAAATAATTCGTAATTCCCCCGAATCAATCGTCAATAGATCTAAAATCAATTATAATCAGATCTAACCAATCATTACCTCAAAGGCCGAAACCGAATAGTCACAGAAATGCTATCTCCCGATCTCGACGACGCATTATTCTACTCACCGATCAGCTCATCAGCTATAGGAAAACAAACAGGCGACTGCCCTCCGTAGCCACGCGAGTACATCGAATCGGACCGACTCCGATTTGGTGTCCTGGGTCTGGAGCAGGATCCTCCGCCGCCGCCGTAATACGAATTGGTAGCAGCCGAAGACGAGCAGGAACGAGGAATAAGCTTGCCGCTCATGAATGATGAAGAAGAAGACGAAGAGAACGGACTTGACGGCTTGCGATAACAGAACGGTGAGACGAAGTAGGCAGTAAGATAAGAAGGGAGAGAGAGAGAGGCACAAAGTGTTGGTGAGAAAATGTAGGAGAGGGGTGTGGTTTTTTTAAAATGAATTTGGTTGGGAGATTGTGGGCCTTTGATGTTAATAAATGAATGGTTAAGATCAAGTAGTGGAGAATTTGCCTTTGATGTTAATAAATGAATGGTTAAGATCAAGTAGTGGAGAAGTTATGTGATGATCCATGTGAACCTTCAATAAAGAATGAAAAAATGACACCTCATATATGTTTTTATTATTGTTTTGTTTTTACTATGATTATTAGTAATAATACACAGTTATAATAATAACAATTGTATAATTAGTGTGAATACTAACTACTATAATTAATAATACTTGTTAAAATAATAATAATAATAATAATAATAATAATAATAATAATAATAATAATAATAATAATAATAATAATAATAATAATAATAATAATAATAATAATAATAATAATAATAATAATAATAATAATAATAATAATTGTTGATAATACTCATTAGTAAAACAAGTAACTATCAAGAAGAAGAATGTTTATTAATATTATTGAGAGATAATAAATAATAATTGAATAATAAATAAAAATTATGATAATAATATATAAAAAATACTAAAAACAATAAAATAAATAAAACTTCTAAGAAAGGTTAATAACCTATTACTACATCCCAAATCTCATATACTTATACCCTAAATCCAAAATCATATACATATATCCCAAATTCTAAATCCTAAATTATATACATATACCCCAAACCCTAAAAATATAAAATAATATTATATCATACACATAAAAAAAGTTAACAATTTTTAAATAAAATAATTTTTATTATACTCAATCCCTTAAACATATATCATATATACATACACCAGACACCCATACCCTATATCCTAAATCATAGCTCATATTCTATACCATATATCCCATATACACCAGACACCCATACTTTGTACCTTAAATCAAATACTCCGTATCATATACACATACCATATACTCTAAATCATAACACATATACATTCATTTCTTTAACAATTCTTAACTTTTTTTATAACTTTTTGTAAAAAATTTCACTACTAACTAACATCTCAAATAGTTTTATTTATCCAAAAAAAATTTAAAAAAATAAAAAAGTTAATGCTAATGTCCGTCTCTTTTTTTCTATTATATACATTCATTTCTTTAAAAATTCTTAACTTTTTTTATATACCTTTTTGTGAAAAATTTCACTTCTAACTAACATCTCAAATAGTTTTATTTATCCAAAAAATAAAAATTAAAAGAATTAAAAAAGTAAATGCTATTGTCCTCCCTCTTTTTTCTATTATATACATTCATTTCTTTAAAAATTCTTAATTTTTTCTTATATAACTTTTTGTAAAAAAATTCACTATTAACCAACATCTCAAATAGTTTTATTTATCCAAAAAAAATAAAAAAAGTAAATTCTATTGTCCGTCCCTCTTTTTTCTATTATATATATTCATTTCTTTAAAAATTCTTAACTTTTTTTTATATTAGTTTTTGTAAAAAATTTCACTACTAACTAACATCTCAAATAGTTTTATTTATCCAAAACTAAGCGGCATTCTTCCCTCCAACTTTTCCCCCGAAACATGAAGCGACAAAATGGTTTTCCATTGCAATATGAGTTGCAAAATTAATTGTGCACGTCAATTTTCAATGAGCACTGTTTACTCTGAAACTGATTTCAATTCGGTTGCAAAATGCAACTAAAATTGAAACAGAAAATTGAAACAGAAGTTCATCTGTTTCAAAAACCATTGTAAAACTAAGCGACATTCTTCCCTCTCCAACTTTTTCCCTGAAACATGAAGCGACAAAATGGTTTTCCATTGCAATATGAGTTGCAAAATTAATTGTGCACGTCAATTTTCAATGAGCACTTTGTACTCTGAAACTGATTTCAATTCAGTTGCAAAATGCAACTGAAATTGAAACAGAAAATTGAAACAGAAGTTCATCTGTTTCAAAAACAGTTGCAATCCCGAAAATGAAGCGACAAAATGATTTTCCATTGCAATATGAGTTTCAAAATTAATTGTGCACGCCAATTTTCAATTAGCACTTTTTACTCTGAAACTGATTTCAATTCAGTTGCAAAATGCAACTGAATTTGAAACAGAAAATTGAAACAGAAGTTAATCTGTTTCAAAAATCGTTGCAACCCCGAAACATGAAGCGACAAAATGGTTTTTCGTTGCAATATGAGTTACAATATTAATTGTGCACTTCAATTTTCGATGAGTACTTTTTACTCTGAAACTGATTTCAATTCGGTTGCAAAATTCCGTTTCAGTTGCCCTGTTCTGAAACTAATTTCAATTCGGTTGCAAAATTCTGTTTCAGTTGCCTTGTTTTCTTGTAGTGGTTGCTGAACATTGCTGAAGCGGGCGCCTGGTCGAGTTTGAAGCGGCCGCCTGGGACTGCTATAACAGATCCTTCGTGTTGAGCTGCATCATTTAAGCAATAACTTTAATTATTTTAGTGAAATATAAATTTGGTTATTGATAATATTTATAATGGTGTGTTAATAACAATTTTGTAAATTTTATTAAGATAATTAAATTCAAGGTAAAATATACAAAATAGGGTCTAATGTTCACGATGAGGTATTAGCTAAATTAAAGGTAAAATATGAATTTTGGGCACTTTCGAAAAAAAATGCCGCCAATATCCCACACTTTTTATTATTAAGTGCCGCTAATTTTTTGTTTTTTTAATAATAGTCGCTGATTTTCGGCATATTTAAATTAAGTGCCGCTAATATATGACAATTTTCAGTAAGCGTTGTTAAGTTTTCGTTTCTAGTAAGTGCCGCTAATTTTGGCACTTTTTTTATTAAGTTACGCTAATTTGTGGCACTTTTTATTTTTTAAGTACCTCTAATAAAAAGTTGTTTATTTTAATTTTTTTTATACAATTTTGAATTATAATCATGTTTTTTACTAACTTATAGTCAAGTTTTTAATTATATTAGATTTATATTATTACAATCATAAAAAAAATGCATTAATATATGGTTTGGTTCAGGTGTGTTTCTTACTTGGTCTAGATTTTTGGGAATGAACTTGTAAATTGAAAAGGCCAACCAGAGGAAAGCTATTATGGATTCTCTCATGGTAGGGTTTAATTAGCCTAAGTTTTCTAAGGATCAATGTGGTGCATATTAACTTACAAAATTTGTAGAAATCAACTATGCATATTTGCGGTCTTAAGTTTTCTAAGGATCAATGTGGTGCATATTAACCTACAAAATTTGTAGAAATCAACGATGCATACTAGCGGTCTTACGGTTCAGCTTTCGGTTCGATTTGATTTGATTTGGCTTAGCTTTGTAAGAATTTAATTTGGGGTAGAATTTCTTGTGTTTATTCTTCTCTCAAAGAAGAAATATATAGTAATATAGTTTTAGGAACAGGAAAAATAAAAGGAAAAACAATCATATTCCAAATCAACCACCCTAGGCCAAAATAGACGTAAGAGAAAAAGGAAACTAAATCTGTTCGATACTGGGAGCGGACGCTCCCCCTCCCTGGGAGCGGACGCTCCCAAATTTCAGAAACTTTGTACGCGAATTGGCACATTGGGAGCGGACCGCTCCCAAAAGGCAGTAACTGGCGTTACACCCTCCCTCAAGTTGGAGCGTGAGGATTAAGAAGCCCCAACTTGCTAAGTAAATGATCAAACGGCTGTTTCCCGAGAGCTTTAGTAAAGATATCGATCAACTGTGTCTTGGTAGGAATATAAGAAGGAGAGATAAGTCCATCGGAGATGGCCTCACGAACGAAATGACAATCAACCTCAATGTGCTTTTTCCGTTCATGATAAACAGGGTTTTTGGCAATGTGGAGAGCAGATTGACTGTCACAGAAGATAGGAATAGCTTTGGGATGATGAACTCCCAAGCTCAACAACAAACCCTTTAACCACTTTAATTCACAAGTAAGAGCGGCCATGGCGCGGTATTCAGCTTCAGCGAAAGATCGAGACACAATAGGTTTATTCTTTGTCTTCCAAGAGATGGGGGAATGGCCGAGAAAGACAAGCCATCCGGTTAGGAAATGACGAGTGATCGGACAAGCAGCCCAGTCCGAATCACACCATCCTTGAAGTGTAAGGTCGCTGTCAGCGCGAAGAAGAATGCCTTGACCGGGAGTGCCTTTGAGATATCGAACAACCCGTAGAGCAGTTTCCCAATGTTTGGAACGGGGTTCTTTCATGAACTGAGACAGAATGTGAATGGAAAAAGCTAGGTCCGGCCGAGTGAAAACCAAGTAGATAAGGCATCCCATGAGGCGTCGATAACGTTCTGGATCATCCAAGAGGGCACCAGTAACTACACCAAGCTTATGATTTGGCTCAATGGGAAAGCCAGAGGGCTTTGCGCCTAGCAAGCCTGCCTCAGAAATAATATCCAATGTGTACTTTCGTTGGCACAGGAACAGACCAGAAGGATTACGGGCAACTTCAATGCCAAGAAAGTATTTTAGAGATCCGAGATCTTTCATCTTGAAGCACTCACACAAGTACTTCTTGAAGGTCTGTAATGCAGCGGAATCATTCCCGGCAATAATGAGATCGTCAACATACACAAGCACGTTCATCTGGATTGTTCCTTTTGTGAAGGTAAATAGAGAATAGCCGGAGTAGGATTGGAGGAAGCCATAAGTCTTCAAAGAAGCCAGTAACTTGGCAAACCAACACCGAGGAGCCTGCTTCAGACCATAAAGGGACTTATGAAGATGACATACTGTGTTGGGATTAGGTGCTTCAAAGCCCGGAGGGAGTTTCATATAAACTTCCTATGCCAGATCTCCATGCAGAAAGGCATTGTGAACATCCATCTGATGTAACTCCCAATTCTTGGAAGCATCAATAGCAAGAAAAGCCCGAATAGTGACCATTTTAGCCACAGGAGCAAAGGTTTATGTATAATCAACACCTTCTTTCTGATGATTGCCACAGACGACTAACCGAGACTTGAGCCGGTCAACAACTTCATCAGAATTATATTTGATCTTATAGACCCATTGACACCCAGGGCACGTTTGCCAGAAGGTAGGGAAACCATAGACCATGTGCCATTATCTTCCAAGGCACGAATTTCCTCTTTCATTGACTGTTTCCAGCCATCATGAGCCATGGCCTCGCGAAAGGATGTCGGCTCTTTAGACACCATAACAGCTGCAAGAAAGGTACGATATTTTGCATAAAAACGATCACAAATTATATAGTGAGCTATAGGATAAGGAGTACCTGAGAAACCGATTGGAAGCGGAGAGACGGGGGATGGACTCAAAGAAGAAGCAGTGAGAGCAACATAATCTCGTAGACAAACTGAGGGAGTTTTCTGTCTCATACCCCTCCCTAGAGTGTGGGGTCCAGATTCATCAGAAGGGACCAAAGTTGATGCAGAAGGAGCAGTAGCCTCAGTTGATGCAGAAGGAACAATAGGAGCAACCTCTTCCTGTTCATCGGGTAAAGTAACAGACTCGGCTGCAGTAGATTCAACAGTAGGTGCAACGGAGTCTTCTTCAACAACAGGAAAATCTATGCTGCCAAACGCAGCTTCCTCAACCAGAATATCAACAGAATCCGGGACGTGAGGAACTGAGGTAGAGTCGCTGTATGGAAACACAATCTCAAAGAATTTCACATCACGGGAGATGAAGAATTTCTTGGTCTCAAGATCAAACAGCTTCCAACCCTTTTTACCAAGAGGATAACCCACAAAGATGCATTTACGACTTCTACTAGCAAATTTATCACCTTTAGCATTCTGATTATGATTATGAGCATAACACACCGAATCAAATACTCGAAGCGAATCATAGAAGGGCGCTTTTCCAAACAAGATATCGTAAGGAGTTTTATTATCTAACAAGGGGGGAGGGGTTCGATTAATCAAGTGAGCATCGGTAAGGACCGCTTCGCCCCAAAAATAAATGGGAAGATGAGCTTGAAACCGCAAGGCTCTAGCTATATTTAAAATATGATGGTGTTTACGTTCGACACGCCCATTTTGTTGAGGAGTGCCGACACAAGAGGTTTGAAATAGAATGCCAGAGGAAAGAAAGGAAAGAAAGTAATCAAACAAGCAGTTAAACTCGATGCCATTGTCAGACTGAACAATTTTGATTTGTTTAGAAAACTGCCGTTCCACCATTGCAACAAAGGCCATAAACATACGAAAAACTTCCATTTTATCAACTAACAAATAAATCCAAATAGCACGCGAGTAATCATCTACCAAAGTCAAGAAATAACGAGCACCACAAGAGAAAACATGAGTGTAAGGACCCCACAAGTCGCAGTGAACTTTCTCAAAAATTCTTGTAGACCTATAGTCACTAATAGGAAAACTATCTCTAGAATGTTTTGCATGAAAACAGACATCACAAGGTTGATGAAGACTACCAGACAGATGACAGACCGGAGGAAGAAGCTTCACTACTTTTTCAGATGGATGCCCCATACGGTTATGCCACAACTCGAGCAAAACAGATGCATTATTGACTGAGACGTGAAAAGCAGAAGGTGCGCCCCCAAAGTAGTAGAGTCCATCCTGCCTAACACCCATTCCAATCAGGTTCCTCGACTGGTCTTGTATAGCACACAGAGAAGCATTAAAATGGATAGTGCAATGAATATCATCAGACAATTGAGAAACAGAAAGAAGACTACAGTTTAAATTTGATATGTAAAGAACATGATGAAGAACAAGGGTGTCTGTTAGGCGAACAGATCCCTCTATATGAGAAAAAACTGAAGCGCCGTTAGGAAGCTTGACAGGGCAAGCTTGTATAGAGTAAGAATCAAAGAGACAAGCAGCGTTTTCGATCACATGATTGGAAGCCCCCGTATCTATGATCCAAGAAGATGTATCAAACGTACCGTAAAGACGATTATCCGGAATACGAGTGTTACCAACAAGTCCGGCTAAAGCATTCCACTATACTGCAGTAAACAGAGATGAAGAGGCAGAAGGGAGTGCACCAGTATCAGCAGCACCAACTTGGGCGGCCGAATTGGTGTGAGTGGATCCTCTGCCTCGGCCTTGCTGGGGACGGCTGCCACCAGGAGAACCCGTTTTGCTATTGTCTCCCCACCATTCTGGATAGCCGACAAGTTTAAAGCAAGAAGAAACATCATGACCCTTTTTCTGACAGTGAGTACATGTAAGATGAGATTTGTCGGGTTTGTCACGACTGCAAGAACTGCCAGTTTTGAGGGAGAAGTCGAGAACATCCAGAGGGTCATCAAGAACCGGCTTAGCAAGACGCACTCGTTCAGCCTGGGCTACCAATTGATAAGCTCGGTCTAGAGTGGATAAGGGATCCCGAGACAAGGGGTTAGTACGAAGAGAGGCATAGTACTCAGAATTTAAACCCATGAGAAATTCATGAAGTTTGCTAGTCGCCCTCCGTGTCGTGTGTTTTTTGTCTGGCTATGCAATTGTCGCAGCAAGAACAATCTATAAGCGGCTCATAATTATACAGTGATTCCCACAATCCAGTCAACTTACCGAAATATACAGCCACATGCATGGTCTTGGTCTGCTCACATCGTGCGATCGACATCTTCAGTTGTTGGATGCGAGGTCTGTCCACCAACGCATATCGAGATTTAAGGGACTCCCACAAACGTCTAGCATCTCTATATTTGGAGAGAGTGCTTTTAACCTCGGGATCAATAGTATTCATATGAGCCATGAAACCAACATAGCATGGATGGTATTCCAATCTGACTCGGTGCAAGGAGGAAAGGCGAAAGGAATAGATCCATCCAAGAAACCAAATTTGCGTCTAGCTTCGAGAGCGGTCTGTATATCACCAGCCCAATCATCATAGTTATCACCACGAAAGCGAGTAGGGGTTATGAAATCACCAGGTCGATCTTGGGGACCAAGGTAGAAAGGAGAGTTATATTCAATTTTCAGAACCGGAGGCGGAAACCCATCTCCACCGCCGGTAATACCATGGCCAGCCATGAATCTAGAGCTTGTGTATGGTAGGCTCTGATACCATGTAGGAATATAATTTGGGATAGAATTTCTTGTGTTTATTCTTCTCTCAAGGAGGAAATATATAGTAACATAGTTTTAGGAACAGGAAAAATAAAAGGAAAAATAAAAGTAAAAACAATCCTATTCCAAATCAATCACCCTAAGCCAAAACAAACGTAAGACAAAAAGGAAACTAAATCTGTTCGACACTGGGAGCAGACGCTCCCCCTCCCTGGGAGCGGACGCTCCCAAATTTCAGAAACTTTGTACGCGAATTGGCACATTGGGAGTGGATGCTCCTCCTCCATGGGAGCGGACGCTCCCAAAAGGCAGTAACTGGCGTCACAAGCTTGGACAGGTCAAACCGCAAAACAAACCAAATAATATGGTTTATTAATTTTCGAAATCGAGTAATCTGCTAATGTTAAAAAATCTAACCAAACCGCATGATTTATTTCGATTCGGCCTCAAACTGCAAACCAAATCAAACCTTATGCTTTATTAAATTTTGAAACCGAGTAAACCGCTAATGTTAAAAAATCGAACAAAATCATATGATTTGATTCGATTTGGCCTCAAACCGGCGGTTTAAACAATACTGTTGACACTCCTAATGGATATCGTGACAAAACACACACACAACGTATATAGGGTGATACTAAAATGAGAAACTAAGTATAATTGAAAATTAGAAACCAATAATCACCCTTAGATTAAGATGAATCTACGATTTAGATTAGATGTCACATAAAAATGCGCGGTGACATTTTTGTATTTTTTTGGTCTCATTTTTGTGAATGCACGATGGTATTTTTGTGATTTATGTCGAAGGTAAGCGCCTTTGATTTATTAGCTAATTAACTACTAAATTCCAGTGTAATATCAAAATACACTTGAATTAGTAGCTAATTAGCTAATGAATCGAAGTGTATTTTAAACATTGCACTTGAATTAAATAGCTAATTGGATACTGAATTCAAGTGCAATGTTCAAAATACACTTCGATTCAGTAGTTACTGAATCGAAGTGTATTTTGAATATTACACTTGGATTCAGTATCTAATTAGCTAATAAATTCAAGTGCCATTGCACTTGAATTAAATAGCTAATTGGATACTGAATTCAAGTGCAATGTTCAAAATACACTTCGATTCAGTAGTTACTGAATCGAAGTGTATTTTGAACATTACACTTGGATTCAGTATCTAATTAGCTAATAAATTCAAGTGCAATGTTCAAAATATATTTGGATTCAGTAGCTAATTATCTATTAAATCGAAATGTATTTTAAACATTGCACTTGGATTCTATAGCTAATTAGCTACTGAATCCAAGTGTATTTTCAAAATATATTTGGCTAAAATAGCTAATTAGCTACTGGATCGAACCTCCGCTCTCATTAATTGTGTTGGATTTGGTGTCATCTAAGTTGGGGATGCCTTAATTAGGGAATTAAAACAATCAAATTCGGAATTACTGACACAGTGAGAGAGGGAGCGATCGCGCGTTACGGAGCGTGCAACCGCGTCAAGTTTCTGGATAAAGGGAGTGATCACGCCTATTCTGGGGCGATCGTACGGTGCCGTTTTTTGGAGATGGGGCAATCGCGCCCTATGGCAGATTTGTCCTGTTCAGCAGTATATTTGGCCCAGGGTTGCAAAACCATGTAAGGTTAGGAGTAGGACATTTAAATAGAGTCTACCCCCAACCATGTTTGCAGTTGATTTTCCTCATTTGTTTCTCTAGATCTAGGATTTGCACAGTTGTGAATTATTTGCCAATAATTCGGACTAGGGGCGCGATCACCTCATGGTAGGGCGCGATCGCCCTGTATCCCAAAACAGCACCTGCGCGATCGCCCCAATCATGGGAGCGATCACTCCCTTTCGATAGAAACTTGGCGCGGTCACGCGCCTGCCTCCGCGCGGTCGCTCCATTAGTCCAGTAACTTGGCGCGGTCGTGCGCTCTGATTCGCGCGGTCGCTTCCCTTGGCTGTGTCAGTAATTTTGAATTTGCTTGTTTAATCTCATAATTTAGACGTACCCAACTTATATGACACAAAACCCAACAAATAACAAGTTTTATATTTTTATTAATAAATAAATTACTTTTAAATTTTTGTAAAAATTCTTTTAGACTATAATAAAAAGTGCGATATTATCTGAAAAACAAAAGAAAGGGCGAGTATTCATTTCTATATTATAGCCGGTGGTGGGTGGAGGTTGTTTTGGTTGAGCACTCATAATATTTTATTTAGTTCATAGCAGAAAGCGTCAATTTGAATAAAGTGGCGTCACACCGAGAGCAATGCAATGAGAGGATGAAATTATTTAGTACATTTCTTAAGTTTAATGAGCCAGCTAGCTCTGAATCTCCAAATTACCGTGGACCACTGTTGAAAATATTATTTTACAATAGAAATCGACAAACATTTCCTATAAAATGTAAAGATTTTGGGACACTCCGTTTAACAACAATTGATTTTAAGGTGAAATCTAATACTTATGGTATCAGAGCAGATACGTTACACGTGCAGACTCAACAACCCACGATATTGCTACGCACCACCCGATTAATAAGTTTACGTTGTAAGCATTTGACAAATCACAGCTAAATTTGCAATACTTTCAATGGCAAAAATAATGGTATGGGCCCTTTGTTTGTGGATCAATAACAACAAATTATTTGATCTCGCGAAGAATTCACTTAGTAACCCTAGTTTTTGATATTTCAACGAGGAGACAAGACTCCCACTATGTGATATTAAGAATTTAATTTCGATTTGTTTTCTTGCCTTCCGACTAGAACATCATTTAAAAAAACGCACAAGGAGCCGAGACTCCATTGACGCCCCCCACCCCCCCACACACACACCACCCACCAGTATCAGATATCCAATACATTATGGTTTGCGGGAGTTGTTTGTCCATTGAGGAAGGAAGTAGTAGAAAGGGCAGGGAGGGAAGGCTGTGAGGCATCGCCGACTAGAAAAAAATTAGTAATAATAAAGGGTATTACTTTTACATAAACTTTGGTTTAAAATAAAAATAAATAAATAGTAGATTTAGAAATATGGAAGAGATTAAATCCACTAGTGTAATCCGACACACACGTGATTACCATCCACCAATCGAGAGAGATCTAGGCACGCCTTCATCGAATCTCTACCAATGGCAAACAAGCCTTACTCATTTCCATACAACTTGAGTTAATCACGATCTTAGGTTTTACTTAGGTCTCAACGGATAAATACTTGTTCGATCTAAAGTAAGGCTCAGTTTGTTTGGGGGAAAACATTTTTCGAAAAATATTTTCTCCATTTTTTGGTGTTTGGTAAATACCGAAAAATGAAGTCAACGAAAAACATTTTTCAGGTCAATGGAAAATGAGCTTGATTTCTAAGGAAAATGACTTCCTTACCTCTACTTAAGGAAGTTGTTTTCCGAAAAATATTTTCCTCATTTTCCTTTATTTGTATTGATTTTACCATTAGAAAGTTTAATGAAACTACCAAACATCGGAAAATATTTTCCGAAAAATGTTTTCTTAAAATTCACTAAACATCGGAAAATGTTTTTCGAAAAGCATTTTCATTCTCCAAAAAATATTTTCCAAGAAATTATTTTCTGGGGGTTATTTTCCATGAAACAAACGGAGCCTAATTATCACTTTTAATTTTGTATATTCATTGAAAAAACAAATAGCCTAAATTTTAGGGAAATGCATTTTTTAATAATTAGGAAAACATATCTACAGTATAAATCATAGTTGTCCAACTCAGCAAGGTGAACAGTTGAATGAACAATTACAATGGCCAAATTTTCCATTTTGTCATCTCTATTTTGTCCCTTTTCCATTTTGCCCTTAAAAAAAATTTAAATTAAATTTTGCCCTTAAAAATTTTTTTTTTTTAAATTAAAAAAAAAAACGTGTCCTCGGACACGGGCTTATTCTAGTTTTTTTATATGCGGTGATATTTTTATAAATAATCAAAATTTGTTTCAAAACATGAGGTAACATTTTGTACTGGAACTTATTAAAACACACTGCTATTAACAATAACATTGATACTATTTAAAGCACATTCTAACACTTTTAACACTTCACTAGCATATTTTTTTTAACACTATGACTAATTTTTCTTCATAAACACATTTATAAGTTCTGATATAAATGATTGACATTTTGTAACATTAGCACTGTCACTTGTTACAAGGAAGACATATCTTTCTTAAAAAACTCATTTTTCTTAAGCGCTAAATAACCCGTTTAACAAATAAGATGTTATCTAAATATAAAGTTTTAATATTACTAGCACTCGTTTAACACTACCAAAATTTTATGTAAAAAAAATTAAAATTAAAAATATCTTTTATTTATAGGGTAATACTATAGTTACAAAAGAATGTAACAAAATTTGATTAACAAAATAACGTGTCATAATTTTGTTAGTACTTTTAATTAGAGTTTGACGGGTCACACGATCAATAAGCTAATAAAATATTGCTATCTTATTTTCATTTTATTTTACGTCTAACTCTTCTCTTGTAAACTTCTTTTATTCATCTAGCATTGCCTTATATATAAACCCTTTATAATAAAGTTTTATATGTAAACCCTTTATAATAAAGTTTTAAAGTTACAAAAAGTGTTTGGAAGATGATCTTTTTACAAAGTATTGTGATTACAGAAGGTTATGCATACATGTCTGCAACACTGGTGGTGATTAGCCAAACCCCACGTGAACATGATTCCATAAGACCAATAAGATTCCTTCTTCTCTTAGTGACCAGGCCTGGGGTTAATTAACAATTAAGGTTTTTAAATTTATTGGAACAAGGAAAGATCCCAAAAATCAAGGAATAAGATTATCTAATTCCACCTTAGACAGGTGTCAATCATCAGCAAATGATATGGACTCCAAAGTCCAAGGGAAAAGGTGGTAATGTCTCTTTGCTGAGTTATAACGCCATTGAATATCAGTGGCTGAGCAGAAATGTTAGGAGAGGGGATAAAAAATTGAAAGTAAAGGAAAGAAATGTTAGGAGAGGGGATAAAAAATTGAAAGTAAAGGAAAGATGAATGATTGGAAAAGCACGGTTGAAAAAAAAAAAGTCAAGGAGGGGCAACTGCCCCCTCTTGCCCCTATGTAGCTCTGCCTGTGTTGAATATCACGTCTTTTCTAAGTTCTATGTTTGGCAATGGTGATAATTTATTTTTAAGATTAAATTTTGAACTAAGAATAGACTAGAGAGGGACATCAATAAGTATACTTGGTGATGCTGCCATAAAAAATGGTTGCACAGGGACTGACCGGGGTAGCAACGGAGATCGATCCGAATAAACACGCTCCTCGAGGTCCTAAATAATGTGGGACCTACAAGATAAAACACCAGTTAGTGGGGGATTTTCCCCCCGAAAACCCTCCGGCGTGAGAATCATTAATCCGATTCATAACAAAATATTGACATAATATCTAATATTTTAGAGAGAGAGAGAGAGAGAGAGAGAGTGAGGAGAGAGAAGCTCTTTAATAATCACCTACCTATAAAATGGAACGGAGGGAGTACTTATACCTGGACAACCAAGTCAACAAGTCAATAACATTATCCTTATCATTTGCCACGTGTCACGCCGTCATTGGAGGGAAATCTCTCCTCAAGATTACATTTGGATAAGGCCAAGACCCCTAAATTTGTCAAGGCACGAATCTCTCCTGGAGACATCGCATGTCATGCTGGAGAGAACCAAGATGCGACATGCGACATCCGACACGCGGGAACCAATGTCCCACATGCGAGAACCAACAGGAGACATGCGACATGCAACCTCCGACATGCGGGAACCAATGTCCCACATGCGGGAACCAACAGGAGACATGCGACATGCAACCTCCGACATGCGGACAAGCCACATGCTGAACCAACAGGAGACATGCGACATGCAACCCGAGACATGCGACAAGCCACATGAGACATGCGACTCCGAGACATGCGACGGCATGCGACGGAGACATGCGACAAGCCACAGGAGACATGCGACATGCGACCTGAGACATTCAACACTTAACAATCATAACATTGGCAATATGCAACATATAGCTTATAACATATAATATGCGGCATATAGAATATAACACGGGGGAACCAAACCATAATTATAACTTTGACAATATTCTCATAAAATGTGGACCCCCTATAGACCATAAAATGGGGCCCCCTATCCTCATAAAATAGGGCCCCCCCAAAGACCATATACTAGGGCCGGGCAAACATTTAATAGAAATAATATTTTGCCATGGCGCATCAGAAGCCCCCGACTCCTTAGCTCGATTATTCATGATCGAGCTGAGGAGTAAAACAATATTCATAATAAAATATTACTTATCACATCGAGTCAACTCTCACGGTACAGAACATAGGTCCGTTCCGTGATCTTTCCAACACTTTCATTTTTCAATTTCTCATTTCCCATTTCAATCATTTCTGTAAATTTTTGGCTGGTAAAATATGCGTAACCAATCATACGAGAGCCAACATTATACGGCTCAGATCTATAAGTGCCAGCGACATGAACCTTGGTCGCTGGGCTTTCGAATAACTCTCCTTCCCTACAATTTGTTTCGACAATTCTGCCAAAATCCCTTCGATCCCTCTGACTTTTGGGGGAAAATTTCTCTCTGATCTGGATCTATACTAAAACAATTTACTTTTTCGTCTTTTAACTTTGCTTTCCACACTTTGGTTGTCGCGGTGCGACTTCCACTCTATGATTAACTTTTAACTTTTGATATTGCCTACTGCATTTTGCTTCAATAGTTACCTTTTTTGCTTCGATAGTTTATCGAAGACTCCTTTTACATAACTTATCTATATACATACTACTCCCTTCAAAAGAGTGAGGCTTGTCTTTAGGCAGCCTTACTCCCTAACTGTACTTCTCGCCCTTCAGCTTTACTTAGTTTCGGGGCGACTTACTATTCCTTGTCCATCTGTGCCTGGCGCCTTTAAGCCAGGTCTTTCTCGAACCAACTCTAAAACCAAAATACACCCAGGCCACAGCCTTACTTGGGCTAAACTTTGCGACCAAACCCACTTGGCCGAAACCAAAACTCGCGGCCAAACCCACTTGGCCGAAACCAAAAACTCGCGGCCAAACCTCTTGGCCGAAACCAAAAACTCGCGGCCAAACCTACTTGGCCGAAACCAAAACTCGCGGCCAAACCTCTTGGTCACACTTGGCTCAAAACCGCACTAAGGCCACACTTGGCCAAACCGCACTGATCAAAGCATAAAAGCACGTTAATCACCAACGCACTAACTAAAAAGCGACAATCACAAACGCGCAACAATCAACAAACGTGCTAACTAAAGCGCGACAATCACAAACGCGCAACAATCAACAAACGTGCTAACTAAAGCGCGACAATCACAAACGCGCAACAATCAACAAACGCGCTAACTAAAGCGCGACAATCACAAACGCGCAACAATCAACAAACGCGCTAACTAAAGCGCGACGATCACAAACGCGCAACAATCAACAAACGCGCTAACTAAAGCGCGACAATCACAAACGCGCTAATTAAAGCGCGACGATCACAAACGCGCTAACTAAAGCGCGACGATCACAAACGCGCTAATTAAAGCGCGACGATCACAAACGCGCAACAATCAACAAACGCGCTAACTAAAGCGCGACAATCACAAATGCGCAATAATCAACAAACGCGCTAACTAAAGCGCGACAATCACAAATGCGCAACAATCAACAAACGCGCTAACTAAAGCGCGACAATCACAAATGCGCAGCAATCAACAAACGCGCTAACTAAAGCGCGACAATCACAAATGCGCAATAATCAACAAACGCGCTAACTAAAGCGCGACAATCACAAATGCGCAATAATCAACAAACGCGCTAACTAAAGCGCGACAATCACAAATGCGCAATAATCAACAAACGCGCTAACTAAAGCGCGACAATCACAAATGCGCAATAATCAACAAACGCGCTAACTAAAGCGCGACAATCACAAACGCGCAACAATCAACAAACGCGCTAACTAAAGCGCGACGATCACAAACGCGCAACAATCAACAAACGCGCTAACTAAAGCGCGACAATCACAAACGCGCTAATTAAAGCGCGACGATCACAAACGCGCTAACTAAAGCGCGACGATCACAAACGCGCTAATTAAAGCGCGACGATCACAAACGCGCAACAATCAACAAACGCGCTAACTAAAGCGCGACAATCACAAATGCGCAATAATCAACAAACGCGCTAACTAAAGCGCGACAATCACAAATGCGCAACAATCAACAAACGCGCTAACTAAAGCGCGACAATCACAAATGCGCAATAATCAACAAACGCGCTAACTAAAGCGCGACAATCACAAATGCGCAACAATCAACAAACGCGCTAACTAAAGCGCGACAATCACAAATGCGCAATAATCAACAAACGCGCTAACTAAAGCGCGACAATCACAAATGCGCAATAATCAACAAACGCGCTAACTAAAGCGCGACAATCACAAATGCGCAATAATCAACAAACGCGCTAACTAAAGCGCGACAATCACAAATGCGCAATAATCAACAAACGCGCTAACTAAAGCGCGACAATCACAAATGCGCAATAATCAACAAACGCGCTAACTAAAGCGCGACAATCACAAATGCGATAATCGAAACCGCACTAATCAAAACCGCGCTACTCAAAACCTTACTAATCAAACCGCGCTGATCAGAACCGCGCTGATCAAAAACCGCGCGAACCAAAACCCTACTAATCAAACCGCGCTGATCAGAACCGCGCTGATCAAAAACCGCGCGAACCAAAACCCTACTAATCAAACCGCGCTGATCAGAACCACGCTGATCAAACCCGCGCGAACCACTTGGTCAAACTATCTAATTCCATCATTGCTCAACCTTTGCTTGGCATCTTTAAGCCAGGTTTTTCCTATCAACTTTATCACACAAGCATTTCGGGATGCGAGCCCATCATAACCAGCAGTTCGGGATGCGAGCCCTCCTTTCGGAAGCAGTTTGGGGTGCGAGCCCATCATAACCAGCAGTTCGGGATGCGAGCCCACCTTTCGGTCTTTTCAGGCGCCTGGGTCCCTCCCAGTGTCGAGCACTCGCCACTCGGGCTAGGCCGGATCACATAAGCCGCCACTCCAGCGGCTAGGCTAGATCACATAAGCTTCGCCACTCAGGGCTAATGGGAGCTTCGCCGCTCGGGCTAAATTTGGGAGCTTCGCCGCTCGAGGCTAAGGGTGGGAGCTTCGCCACTCAGGCTAGGCTCTAGAAGCCTGGAACCACTATCTCCAGGTCGCCGCAACTGGAACCACTATCTCCAGGTCGCAGGAGCTTCGCCACTCTGTGCTAGAGCCGGGCCGAGCTGCTGGCCCCGCCACGGGACTCCCGAGTCCGCAAGCGCAGATCCGTTGTGCCTGGCTTTTCAACCAGGACTTTCGAGTCGGGCCTGCGCGGACTCCCGAGTCTGCAGATCCCGTTGTGCCTGGCTTTTCGACCAGGACTTTTGAGCTGTGCCTCGCCAGACTCCCGAGTGCGCTAGTGCAGATCCAGCCCGGCTTTTCGACCAGACTTTTACGAGCCAGGCCTCTGCCAGGACTCCCGAGTCTGCTAGTGCAGATCCCGTTGTGCCTGGCTTTTCAACCAGGACTTTTCTGATAACTTCATCAACTTTGTCGCAGCTTTATCAACTTTGGGGCAGCTTTATCAACTTTGGGGCCGCTTTATCAACTTTGTCGCAGCTTTATCAACTTTGGGGCAGCTTTATCAACTTTGGGGCCGCTTTATCAACTTTGAGGCGGCTTTATCTACTTTGTCGCATGAGCAGATCGGGATGCGAGCCCCACAGTTCGGGATGCGAGCCCCACAGTTTTAAAACTTTTCGAAAACTTTTCAAACTGAGGCATCTTGTCAAAATTTCATTTTTCAAAATCTTTTCAAAACAACGACATCTCGCCAAACCTTCACTTTTCAAAACTTTTCAAATCAGCGACATCTCGCCAAACTTTTACTTTTCAAAACTTTTGAAAACGGCGACATCTCGCCAAACTTTTACTTTTCAAAACTTTTGAAAACGGCGACATCTCGCCAAACTTCCACTTTTTCAAAACTTTTGAAAACGGCGATATCTCGCTAAACTTTCACTTTTCAAAACTTTTCAAAACTGTGACAGCTTTGGGATGTAAGCCCAACAGTTCGGGATGTCAGCCCAACAGCATGGGATGTCACCGACAAAGATGGGATGTCACCAACAAAGATGGGATGTCGGCCCAGCGGCATGGGATGTCGGCCCAGCGATTCGGGATGTCGGCCTCAGCGATTCGGGATGTCGGCCTCAGCCCGATTCGGGATGTCAGCCCAACAGCATGGGATGTCGGCCGGACAGCCTGAGGATGTCGGCCCAGAACGGCATGGGATGTCGGCCGGACGGCAATGAGGATGTCGGCCGAACGGCATGGGATGTCGGCCGGGCAGCCTGAGGATGTCGGCAAGCGGCATAGGATGTCGGCCGGGCAGCCTGAGGATGTCGGCAGAAGCGGCATGGGATGTCAGCCCGGACAGCACAGGGATGTCAGCCCGACAGCATGGGATGTCAGCCCGGACAGCATAGGGATGTCAGCCCAAGGTTTGGCGACTTGAAACCATTATCTCCAAGCCGCCGCCCCTCTCTCGCCCAAAAAAAAGCTGGGACTTTTCTAGACGCCTGGAACCACTATCTCCAGACGCCCGCGCTGGGGCCTCAATGTCCCAGGTCGCAAGGTTTGGTGCCAAGGAACCACTATCTCCAAGGCACCGCCCCTTATCTTCAAGCTTTCACAATCCATCTTCAAGCTTTAGCGGCAACAATCTTTATCAATCTTTGTCGCAGCTTTAGCGGCAACAACCTTTATCAACTTTGTCGCAGCTTTAGCCGCAACAACCTTTATCAACTTTGTCGCAGCTTTAGCGGCAACAACCTTTATCAACACATAGGCAGTTCGGGATGCGAGCCCTTCATATCAGCAACTCGAGCTTTACCATCCGGCCAAGTAACTTGGCCGACTTTGTCATACTTGACAGGGTACCTGTCAAAAACACAGGGTAGTCATATGCAAATCTAGAAACCCTTCCTTTATATTTGACATAGCAAACAAACATTACGCAACTCTTATATGAATGAGAGAAATAATGAACTACAAATGTCCTTTTCATTTTACTAAGCATATCATCATGACCATCACTTTTCATTACTCATCATTTCAAGATCTCAGACATGTAGTAGGTCCACGTTCCCATATATCATGATACTTCCATTTTCACTTAAGACCTTAGCATAATTTTTCATAATTTTGACGCCATTTTGTATATAAGCGTCGAGCATAAAATTCACCTATTTTATTTCGCGGGATATCCTTTTTCTAGCGCCATACTTCTTTTACATGTAATTCGATCAAGATCCATATTTTGTTAACTTGATGACTTTCATAATTAAACAAACAAGCAAGGGCATAATTTAAAAATTGGCGCGACATGTTGCCATATAATACTAATCCACGCTCATCCATACTTTAGCAAATAGGCAACAGGTGTTTCATATCATATTATACATTCTGAGGGACATATTAAGAATCCTTACGTGAATCATGCACATGGGCCTTACGTTATTGATCTTATATCTTCATATTTATAAGGCACGCTCCACATTAGCGGTCAAGCATATCTCTCATCATAACAACAACATTTTGCAATCATAATATCACATAATCAATTTCATAGATGAATCATAAACTCCATATATTCCAGGCATATTAGACTTGGCTCATTTGTACTAAAATCACAATTACTTTCTTTCTTGATAGGCGTCGACACTAGCACTTTCACGCATACCTCATAAAATCAATTCATTTTATCAAGCAAGCATAGTAAACAGAGAACACTTTCTTTAACTTTATCAGATACCCATTAACCATTTTCATTTTCTATCACACCTATTTTTGATCAGCAAAGCTTGAGTTACTCACTATCTCTTTTTAGCGACATAAGTAGGCGAGCAAGTTAAGTCGGCCCATTTAATATAGCAGTTCAGGACACATTTAACTGTGCTATGTAACAACATTTTTAAGCATGCATTCATATTCCTATATAACAAATTCATATAAAAGTCATTTAACATGAACATGGACATAGAGGATGGGAAGAGACGACCTGACGAAGGTTGATGATATTCCGGACGGATTCAACATCAAGGCTGTCCCACGCTTATCCTTCCCATTAACTTTTAACTTTCTTCATCCACTTTTCCTGTCTCAAATACTTAGCCCGACAAATAACAATACCATTTTTTTCTACTTTTCATTTTATCAAAGTAAAGGCTACAATGAAAAAGGAAGAATTGACCTGACTTATTTGGCCGACAATCATTGTCTCCGGCGACTTCCCTCTTCCCGAACCAACTCGCTGCCAAAAAAGTAACAAAAACTCCAAGAAGGCATGCAATTCGCTATTTCTCAACCAAGAATACATCATTTAAAAACATAGGAATGATATTGGCAAACTGTTTTGAACATAAAACTAAACATAAATTCTCATATGTCGCCAAGCACTTCTTTCTTTTCTCTTCATATGAAATCGCCAATTATCAAAACATTATTTCAAAATATACTTTAGCCATTTCACGGAGCTTTTTCCCGCTAGACTATAACCATTCATGTTCAAGTTTCTATATCCCATCATTTTTCGTTAGGAGCAGGAAAATAGGCAAGCAACACATTAAGTCGATTTATTCTATTAAGTTGGCATAGTAAATAGAGAGCATATTTGACTTTAATACGCCCCATAATTTCTAATCATATATTCATTTAAAACACGATTTTACTCGCGTTTTTACTTTCCTTTCATTTTCATCTAATTACTAGAGCAATTGACCACAAGATTTAACATCACTTAAGGTAATATCAAGTTGAAGCATCAACTCAACATGATACACATATTTCAAAGCATATTCATATTTTTATTAAAAGCACATTTGCATATACTAGTCATCAATTTACTAAGCATGCAATATCAAACATTTATTCATTATATATGGCAAAAATGGAAAGAAGCGACCTGATGTGGATTTGCGGCAATTTTGACGAGATCCGTCAAAAAATTAACGAACTTTTTAACGGGCGGCCCTTAATATATCTTCCAAGCCAACAAAGATAACACATCAAAACTGTTATCCATGCTAACCCTCTGTCCACAAGACTTTTGTGGCTCTCCCTTGTTTGACTTTTTCAACCCTCTTTTCCTGCGCCACATTTTAAAACAAAACAATTACACTTATATTTTCTTTCCTTTACCCTTCAGCAGCCCCTGATCTCCTTCCTTCTCCATTGCCCAGCAACGGCGAAATCAGGCATGGCGATCTTCACGGCGGCTCCGACTCCCGCCAGGCGACAACCGAGTGACCCTTACGCCTCACCTTTCTCATTCCTCTCCATAGATCCACCAACCGTTCACGAACCAAGCCAAGGCTACTACCTTCGACCTCCAAGGCTGCTACCACCGCCGGCGACAATTACAGCTCTCGCCACTACCGGCGCCATCAACGGCGACCTCTCAGGTCGCAAAACTCACGGCGACAATCAATTCTCTTTTTCGCTATTTCAATCTGTCTTCACAAATCCGGCGACAATTGGGAACACGGCTTCCCTCTTATTTGACACGTATTGAAACAACGCCCTAGCCAATTGACACGTGTTGGACCAAGCTTTTCTCCCGTCGACACGTATCCCCGCCCACTGTTCACTACAGTTACTTTCTCTTTCTAACTTTTCCGGCGACTGGATTCGTCTTCTCCGGCGCCGGCTCTTCTCCCAGATCTGCTACTCCTCTTCTTTCCTTAAATATTTGCTCTGGACCTTCATCTATTTCAATGGACTTTGCCTTTCCCGATCCTCTCTCTAAGCCCCACGAAAAATAACAAAAACGAAATTTAACAAAATTCACGCTCTCTTCCTCCACCATTTCCAGTGACCAAGATTTAGAAAAGCTTTCAATGCCTCAACCTAAAATCCTCATCTTCTTTCTTCCTTTACAGATCTGCTTTCCAGATTTTGCTTTACCTTTTTCCCTTGCCCAGAAAAAACGGAAATAGCTCACTTCCAATTCCGGCGAACTCCGTTGATCATATGAGGCTACCCCCAACTGTTGTAGTCTGAATTTATACCCCCGGCTCCTCTATTCCGGCCAAACTTCGTCGGAAAATTGTCAGTCCCGGCAACGGAACCAACTGATGCTGCCATAAAAAATGGTTGCACAGGGACTGACCGGGGTAGCAACGGAGATCGATCCGAATAAACACGCTCCTCGAGGTCCTAAATAATGTGGGACCTACAAGATAAAACACCGTTAGGGCGGGGGGATTTTCCCCCCGAAAACCCTCCGGCGTGAGAATCATTAATCCGATTCATAACAAAATATTGACATAATATCTAATATTTTAGAGAGAGAGAGAGAGAGAGAGAGAGAGAGAGTGAGGAGAGAGAAGCTCTTTAATAATCACCTACCTATAAAATGGAACGGAGGGAGTACTTATACCTGGACAACCAAGTCAACAAGTCAATAACATTATCCTTATCATTTGCCACGTGTCACGCCGTCATTGGAGGGAAATCTCTCCTCAAGATTACATTTGGATAAGGCCAAGACCCCTAAATTTGTCAAGGCACGAATCTCTCCTGGAGACATCAGCATGCTGTTGAGAGAACCAAGATGCGACATGCGACATCCGACACGCGGGAACCAATGTCCCACATGCGAGAACCAACAGGAGACATGCGACATGCAACCTCCGACATGCGGGAACCAATGTCCCACATGCGGGAACCAACAGGAGACATGCGACATGCAACCTCCGACATGCGGGAACCAATGTCCCACATGCGGGAACCAACAGGAGACATGCGACATGCAACCTGAGACATGCGACAAGCCACAGGAGACATGCGACATGCGACCTGAGACATGCGACAAGCCACATGCGACATGCGACCTGAGACATGCGACAAGCCACAGGAGACATGCGACAAGCCACAGGAGACATGCGACATGCGACCTGAGACATTCAACACTTAACAATCATAACATTGGCAATATGCAACATATAGCTTATAACATATAATATGCGGCATATAGAATATAACACGGGGGAACCAAACCATAATTATAACTTTGACAATATTCTCATAAAATGTGGACCCCCTATAGACCATAAAATGGGGCCCCCTATCCTCATAAAATAGGGCCCCCCCAAAGACCATATACTAGGGCCGGGCAAACATTTAATAGAAATAATATTTTGCCATGGCGCATCACTTGGTAAAGAGGATTTGCCTTTTTCGGAAGAGGGGTTGTATGTTCCTTTTGGTCATCCATGCCCACATGCCCACAGTTTCATCTAGCTAGGATTTGCCAATTTCTTCTCTAGTTTAAGAACTTCGGATCATAGGGTTTTGCCAATTTTAATCTTTAATCTAAGTATGTTATGGCTTCAATGATCTGCCAGATTTTTGGAGCTTGAAGTTAATAAGCTCTTTAACCTTGATTAGATCTTTTATGACGATATATTCCAAACGCATATCTATTTGAATGATGTAAATACTCTTAGGGGCCGTTTGGTTCGATGGAAAAAAAGTGAAGGAATGGAATGGTCAATGGAATGGAATTCATGAAGGAATTGGAATGGAAAAAAATGGTCAAACCCTCCGTTTGGTTGGCACGGAATGGAATGTAATTGTCATTCAATTCCTTGGCAAATCATGTTTGGTTTGAAAATACAAATTATAGGAATGAAATGAAAACATATAAAATGACCAATTTACCCTTTTTTTTTAAAAAAATATTTTTTTGGGGGGAGGGGTGGGATAGGTAGGGGTATGCAAAATGAGTAAATTTTTTTTTTCATGGGGGGTGGGGGTGGGGTAGGTAGGGGTACGCAAAATGAGTAAAAAAAAATTTTTTCATGGGGGGTGGGGGGTTACTAGAAATCACATTTTAGGCGACCAATCTACGGAGACCAAAAAAAAATTGGTCGCCTAAACAATCTTTAGGCAACCAAAACAAAGCCTAGTCGCCAGAAGTTATTCTTTCGCGACTGCTTTTTAGGCGACCAACATTTTTGTCGCCTAAACAATCTTTAGGCAACAAAATAAAATATTTGTCGCCTTAACATATTATAGGCGACTGATCGCATGTGGTCGCCTCAAACAACAGAGTTAGGCGACTAGTTTTTGCTTTTGGTCGCCTCAAACAGAATTTAGGCGACTGTTTGGACTCTTGGTCGCCTTAAACATAGTTTAGGCGACTATTTTGCCTTCTGGTCGCCTAAAAAATAATTTCGGCGACAATGTCTTTATTGGTCGCCTAAAACAGCAGAGTTTAGGCGACTAGATTTTCTTTTTGGTCGCCTCAAATATAATTTAGGCGACTGTTTGGAATCTTGGTCGCCTTAAACAGAGTTTAGGCGACTAATTTTGACTCTTGGTCGCCTTTAAAGTTGTTGCTATCTACTTTCATTTGTTTAATTTTTTTCTATCTTTTTTTATATAACCTTTTCTAAAAAAACACTAATTAACAAATGCTAAAATATTATTTTCTAGTCAATAAAAAATTAAAAATAAAATTAAAAAAAATATAGTGTAGTCCGTCCCTCTTTTGACTTTTCTTCTATATACTTTCATTTGTTTAGTTTTTTTCTATCTTTTTTTATATAACTTTTTCTAAAAAAAAACACTAATTAACAAAGGCTAAAATATTATTTTCTAGTCAAAAAAATTTTAAAAAAAATAAAAAATAAATAGAGGGTAGTCCGCCCCTCTTTTGACTTTTCTTCTATATACTTTCATTTGTTTATTTTTTTCTATCTTTTTTTATATAACTTTTTCTAAAAAAAACCACTAATTAACAAAGGCTAAAATATTATTTTCTAGTCAATAAAAAATTTAAAAAAAATAAAAAATAAATATAGGGTAGTCCGTCCCTCTTTTGACTTTTCTTCTATATACTTTCATTTGTTTAGTTTTTTTCTATCTTTTTTATATAACTTTTTCTAAAAAAAATCACTAATTAACAAAGGCTAAAATATTATTTTCTAGTCGATATAAAATTTTAAAAAAATTATAAAATAAATATAGGGTAGTCCGCCCCTCTTTTGACTTTTCTTCTATATACTTTCATTTGTTTAGTTTTTTTCTATCTTTTTTATATAACTTTTTCTAAAAAAAAACCACTAATTAACAAAGGCTAAAATATTATTTTCTAGTCAATAAAATTTTTTTTAAGAAAATAAAAAATAAATATAGGGTAGTCGGACCCTCTTTTGACTTTGCTTCTATATCCTATATAGGGTATACGGTATAGATAGTACAGGATATGCCCTATACCATATATGTGAGTAGAGGGTATACCCTATACCCTATCGGGTATAGAGTGTAGGGTATAAGGTATAGTATATCGGGTATAGGGTATAGGGGATAGGATATTATAGTATACATGGTATAGAGTATAGGGTATATGATATATGGTATAGGGTATAGGATATAGGGTATAGTATATAGGGTATAGTATATAGGGTATAGCTACTACCACTACTACTACTACCACTACCACTACCACTACTACTACTACCACCACCACTACTACAGCTACTACCACTACTACTACTACCACTACCACTACCACCACCACTACTACCACTACTACCACTACCACTATCACCACTACTACTACTACCACCACCACTACTACCACCACTACTACTACTACCACCATCACTACTACCACTACTGCCACTACTACAACTACTACCACTACTACTACTACCACTATCACCACTATCATCACCACCACCACCACTACCACTAGTAGTAGTAGTAGTACGTGTGGTAGTAGTGATGGTAGTGGTAGTGGTGGTAGTAGTGGTAGTAGTAGTAGTGGTGGTATTAGTTGTGGTAGTAGTGATAGTGGTATTTGCTTGTTATCAATAATTTATACTCCCTCTATCCCAAATCAAAATGATAGTCACATACATACTCCCTTTTTCTTTGTCCCAAAAAGTTTTTCTAATTTCAAAATTAAATCTTCAAAATTACAAGCTTCCAAAATTTAATATAATCTTAAAATATTTAAAAAGTTAAATGAAACTATCATTTAGGGTTTAGGGTCGGAAGGAGTAATATAGTAATATTTGCTTATTTTATTTAGGTTGCATTATTAGATGGGTTAGGTCCAAAATTCCAAATGGCGGGCAATAAAATTCAATTTCCCACGTTTTTTTTTTGGAAATTCAAAGGGCCTGGGTAGACCCATTTATCCCCTCCCCTTTCTCTCTATGTGTAAACCCATTTATCCTCTCTCTCTCTCTCTCTAACAACTTGACTCCATCGCAATCTCCATCATCAACGTCGCGAAGGCGCAGCCGGACTACCCATCGCTCGTCATCGCAATCTCCATCATCGCTCGGCATCGCTCTTTGGCCTTCGTCGTTCTTCTTGCGTGCATTTGTCTCCGTCGTGAACCCGGTGGTGCAACAACAAGCGTGGGTGAATCTGGAGTAGAAGCCGATTAATTGACTTTCTGCCATTATCGAGGTTAGTAATCACATCTACCCATCCCTAATTTTAGGGTTTAGTTTCGACTTCATATTTAGAGTTTTAATTTTATCAGGTTTGGCAGCCATGGTTGGTGTTGAAGGGGAGAAAGAGAAGTTCAAAAAAGTTCAGGTATATTTGGCCCTAAATTATTGTCAATGTTGAGTTATTATGGAATTTTGGAATGAAGTCTTATTTTTTCTTTTCTAGGCTATCGTCTCGCAAAAAAAAAATCTTAGCTTGGAATTTGGTTGTGCAGGGTTTGCTGGAAGACAACCTATAGGTGTTAGGACTTGGTGGAAAACCATTGAGAGGGTATGATATGTCTTATTTCTATTATTATATCTTCAGAGATTCCATGTACCTTGGAACCATTGATTTTCATAGATTTCTCACAAGAAAAACTCATATCGTAACAATCTTTTTTACTTTAGGGAAATATCTTATAATATATTTTTAAATTTAAGTTGATTTGTCAAAACAACTTTTCAATAGCTCAAAAAACTTATTCTCTGTTTGTTAAGTGAAATATATTTTATGTGTCTAACGGTTCATCATTAATAATAGATTTGAAGATAAAGAGTTTCAGAAAGATTTGAAACTTGTTCCTTTGAAGATTGTGAATAAGGAAGGCAAGCATTTTATAGAAGCCATGATTAGAGATGGTGAGACTAAGGATAGCTGAAGCATTCCTAGGAAAGAAAATCAAGGATGTTGTTGTTACTGTTCCAGGTATATTTGGTTCGTAGTAAATGATAATTGTAGTTGGGATATGATTCTTGATATTGACTTTCAACCTTGTATCATTTCTGTAGCTTACTTCAGTGATGCCCAAAAGCAAGTTACCATCTTTTCAGTCAAAAGCTACCATCTCACCAGAATAGAACATAGATGTTCAGTCAAAAGTGAACCCCTCCATATGTTCGAGCTGTTTCTTTATTTGCATCTCGACCATACTCAACCCAGCCTTTTCCAAATACTTGGATTTGCTGTAAGTGAACCTTATGTCACTCTATCTCCAAGGCTAGTCATTGGTTAACTACTTTACTCGTATCTGATGTCCTTCCTGAATGACATTGACCATGCTAGTTTTGGTCCCATGTCTATAGCTCGTTACCGATACTTGATAATGATAATGTTACACTTCTAAATAACCAATAATGTGCTTTCTGGTTTAGTTATTCTGACTGTATTTGAGATTGGCCACCTTTTAATCCCCTGTTCTTTTTGAAATAACGTTTCAGGATGATGGAAAATTGTATATCTTTCTTGAGCTAGTAACCTAAGGTTCCCTGGCAAGTCTTTATCAAAAGTATAATCTTCGTGATTCCCAAGTTTCTGCTTACACGAGGCAGATTTTGAGTGGTTTGAATTATCTTCATGAACGGGATGTGGTCCACAGGTAAAGATATTTTGAACTTCTTTCTTGATGACATGATCTGCATCACTATAGCTATGTGTGACATAGTTGGTTACTTGCTCATGGTGGCCTCCCTATCATGGTTGGTGGTTGTTACTGGTGTGTAGTATGTGTGTATGGGGGAGGGTTTGGGTGTCATTTTGGTAATCCTCCCAGCTTCCACTTGGTTATACTTGCTCATGGTGGCCGCCCTATCATGGTTGGTGGTTGTTACTGGTGTGTAGTATGTGTGTTGGTTCACTTACAGCAAACCCAAGTTACGATTTTGGCATTTTGTATTTTTTCAAGTTGGGTGCACAATGAGATTATTAGCTTGTTAAGCTACTTGAGAACTTTTGGGTGATCATTCATCAATAACTGAATTTGCATACCCTAGATCTAATCTAACTTCATGATGTTCACTTGTAGGTACATTGTGAGCTAAATGGATATGAAGAATAATCAATGAGATGGTGGAGCCTATTTTTTGTTTTTATATTCTTTTTGTAGGTTGTAGTAGTTAAACTAGAATTGTTATCTTAACATTATGTCGTTTGAGTTTTGGACATGAAACTTGTTAGATCATGTTCATGTTACTCAATTATATGTATCTTTTGTAATGTGTCTTTTTAGGCAAGAAACTAGATGTCTTTTGTAATGTGTCTTTTTGGGCACGAAACTTGAAATGTTACTTTTTATATATTCAATTTTTTATTGTCTTTTATTATTTATTGAATATTATCATTATTATTTAATATTAAAATATTAAATTAATAGTATGATTATTATTACAAATATTTTGTCACCAAAGAACACTTTTAGGCGACCAAATGTAGTTTTCGTGGCCTTAATTTGGTTACTTAGGAGACCAAAATATTTTGTCACCAAAGAATACTTTTAGGCGACCAGGTGTAAATTTTGTGGCCTAATTTAGTGACTTAGGAGACCAAAATACTTTGTCGCCAAAGAAAAATTTTAGGCGACCAACTTTAATTTTCGTCGCCTAAAAGATGAGGTGAAGAGGTTTTAATTCGTCGCCCATGAAAAAGTTCAGGCGACCAACTTTAATTTTCGTCGCCTAAAATCTGAGGTCAAGAGGTTTGTGTGACCAAGCTTTGGCGACGAAGGTTTGTCGCCAGAGGTTTTTGGCGACGAATATAAGAATAAGGCGACCAATTTTTTTTGTCGCCTAAAGTGTGATTTCCAGTAGTGTAGGGCAGGGGCTGGATGGGGGGGGTAGGCGGGGGTCTTTAAAAAAAATAATAAAAAAATTCGTGGGGGCGGGGGGTAGGGGGGTAGGGCGGAAATTTGGATGGGGGGGTAGGCGGGGGCTTTTTTAAAAAAAAAAAAAAATCGTGGGGGTGGGGGGGGTAGGGCGAGGGGCCGGATGGGGGAGGGATAGGCAGGGGTCTTAAAAAAATGTGGGGGTGGGGGGGGGGAGGTAGGGCAGGGGCTGGATGGAGGGGGGGTAGGCAGGGGTCTATTTTTTAAAAAAAATTATTTTTTTTTCGTGGGGGTGGTGGGGGGGTAGGGCAGGGGCTGGATGGGGAGGGGGGTAGGGCAGGGGCTGGGTGGGGGTGGGTAGGCAAGGGATAGGGGTGGTTTGGGTTTGAAGGTATTTTGGTCAAAAAAAAAAAAAAAAAAATTCCATTCCTTAAGGAATTGGCCATTCCTCCCATATATGGAAGGAATGGCAAATTCCTTCAGGGGATGGAATTGGCCATTCCATTGCCATGAAAAATGTAAACCAAACACACCAAAGGAAATGGTCAATAGAATTGACCATTCCAATTCCATGGGGGAATGACCAAATGACACGAACCAAACGCCCCCTTAAAATTAGTATTGGGTCAGAAGCACAGAGAGGCTAAAGTGTGATTATGAGCTAGACTGGGCGGTTACAGAATATATCAAAGGTTCTACTTTATAATCAATTAGTGATAAGAAGAGTAGCTATTCAAGTTTATATATCGGTCCATGTTTTTCTTTTTAGGGAGAAGGTTGAGGGTCGAGCACATGTAGTTGTGGATCTTGTAGAAGATAGAAGATGGTGGACCTCGTAGAAGTTGATGATCCACATATATAAAAGCAGTAGAACAGATGATCAGGCCACCATAAATCAGATAAATCAGTGGCTCTGATACCATCTTAAGTAACTAACTTTTCTAAAACCTTACGGTGATACAGTACACCAAAAATGTATATCATGCTTATATATTAGCACTCACACACGTGTATATGTGGATTTAGTTTATGGGTGCATTGAGCTCTAATACCATCTTGGAATTAGATTTGGGTCAGAGAGAGAGAGAGAGAGAGATATTCAAGTGAACATGGGCTAGACTGAGCCAGTAACAGATTATATTGTATTTTTCACTTTAAAATTAATTGGTGATAAAGAGAGTATCTTCTCAATTTTATATACCGGTACATGTTTCTCTATTTATTAGTTGTGGGATAATTGTCTAACACATACGCTTCTCATATTTTTTTGGCCTTGTTTATAAGAAAATTTTAAAAAAGTGTGTACATTTTTGATGATCATAAATATATATATATATTTTTTAACTCAACTATATTTAATACTTGTTGTCCAAAAACTCTCCAATTAATTCTCGTTTTTCAAAAATGCTCATTTACTACACGTTTAATAAGTATGAGGATATCTTAGCAATTACGTATATATTTTTTTTTTAAACTTAGAAATATTTAATTAAAGTCTTAATACACGTGAAAGTGATTGCTTATAAATAAGTCTGGAGGGAGTACTTCCTTTGTTCTAGAAGATAATTTCACTTATTAATGATCAAATTAATTAAAATTTGATCAATGACTTAGGAAAAATAATTATCTTGATGAAATTATATTGATACACTATTAAATATATTAGCATAATAATTTTTAAAATTTTTATTAGTATGATTAAATTAAAATTATTAAAGTTCAATTAAATTTATCGCTGAAAGGTGACATTATCTTTTTGGGTAGAGAGTATACAATTTGTGCAATTTATAAACCAACTTTTATTAGTAAATATTTTAATCAATTATAAAAGTGATATTTATTCACACTTTCCCATGTTCAGTTATTTTACCAACCAAATTGCATGCGCAGAAATTGAGTCCAATCCCTAACTAGTCTAGTGTATAAGGGTCGGCTCAGACATTAAAATTAGGTTTTTTTGCACAGGTCTCAAATCTGAGAGGCCTCCATTATAAATTGGCCCATTAGATATACTAGTATTGCACCCGTGCATTGCACGATGATATAATTTTATTTATATATTCTCATTATAAAAAAACATTTCATTTAAAATTTACAACATATTTTTTTAAAATATATAAAACTAAAACATAGTTCTTTCGCCCCAAAATAAATTGGGCCAAGGATCCAAAAACCCAACTTCCAAATCAATAACCCATTTAAACCCATTTGAGATAAAAATTCCAAATAAACCCATAGGTAACGGAGTGAGCCGTCTGTTAGTTTCCTAAAAACTCGTCGTAATCTCCCATAATCTCAAAATCAAAAAATTAAAATCTCATAAACCCTCACTTTCTCTCTCTATACAGGGCAAATATTTTTTCTACCAAATCGAACCTAAATCGACTCCAGTGAATCATTATCGAAGACATTGAATCTCGGATTCTGATAACCTCCGTTTTAAGCAACGTAATTCGGAATATTTTAGGTTTTTTTTTTTTTAAGATTGTAACTCGTAATCGACCTTGTTCTTCGATTGTTAGAAGATGTTGTTAATGAATTAGGTTATTATATTTTTAAACAATTTTTTGGATTTAAAAATATATTTCAATGCCGAATCAAACCTAAATTGGATTTTGATTAAGGTATCAGAACTAATCCATTCTTCCTATAATGTTTTAAGTGAATTTTTAGTCTTTTATAAAATATAAAAAAGAAGGTTGTATTTTTGGTGTGAATATGAATGGGCTATAGGACCTTTATCAGGTCCTATAGCCATTGGTGTAGTACCTGCTCTGCTCTGGTGTGCAATTATTTTTTTTTTGAAAAACTTGAGTCATTGTTTTTGGTTAATAACAATGTGGCAAAGGACCTGTATTAGGTCCTATATCGCAGGCAGAAGACCTGTTGATGTGTGTATTTTAATTATTTTTTTCAGGAAATTTGTTTTGCTTTTTGTTTTTATGAATACTGATATGGCAAAGGACCTTTAATTGGTCCTATAGCAATTGGTATAGGACCTGACAACATCATATACAAAAGCTATAAGCCCTTTAATTGTTCCTATAACAATGGGTATAGGACCTGCCAACATCATATACAAAGCTATAAGCTCTTTAATTGGTCCTATAGCAACAGATATAGGACTTGGCAACATCATATACAAAGCTATAAGCCCTTTAATTGGTCCTATAGCAATTGGTATAGGACCTGACAACATCATATACAAAGTTATAAGCCCTTTAATTAGTCCTATAGCAATTGTTATAGGATCTGTCAATTAAAGGGCTTATAGAGTTGTGTATGATGTTGGCAGGTCCTATAGCAATTGGTATAGGACCTGCCAACATCATATACAAAGCAATAAGAACTTTGAATGGTCCTATAGCAACTGGTATAGGACCTGGCAACATCATATACAAAGCTATAAGCCCTTTAATTGGTCCTATAGCAATTGTTATAGGATCTGTCAATATCATATACAAAGCTATAAGACCTTTGAATGGTCCTATAGCAATTGGTATATGACCTGTCAATATCATATACAAAGTTATAAGCCCTTTAATTGGTCCTATAGCACATATATAGGAGACATAATGACTATACAATATTCACAATCATATTAACAACAATTAATTTAGGATATAAAAAACTCCAGTAACCAAAGTTTTAAAAATAATATTAATGTATAAAATTCAGATGAATGTTGTAAAATGTCAAATAAAAAGTGTATTAAACGACATAAATGATTGTTTGACTAAATTAAAAATCAATTATAAGCAATTTGCAATGGCTCCTTGCATGATTTTTTATTATGATATCCTTCTTTTCAACATCACCATCATATTAGACTCCATCTCAATAGCACTTAAAAATGATCTATTCTGCAAAAACAAAAACAAAACCAATAATTAATTCAGGTATAATACTACATACAGGTCTTTTACCTTATGCTATAAGACCAAATTGTTTATTATTGAATAACTAGTGCTACACCCGTGCGTTAAACGCACGACCAAAAAACTTTGACATATCGCAAAAATTAAATCAAAGGAGTTACTATAACTATAAAGGTTAATTTGATTTTTTAAATAAAAGGTATTTAGCAAATATATATAATTGCATTAATAATAAAAATTACAATTTTTTTTTTAAAGATACTTCATCCTCTCACTAATCTTTTTCCTTGTCACATGTCATCCAAATAAATTGACCACAACATAGATGCTTTGAGACAAATTTAATCTCCAATAAGAGAATTATTGTTCAAAAAGATGTCTTACTCTTTCTACAAGATTATGGTTATTGGTTGACTGGACTCTTCTTGCTCATATTCTTGCTCATATATGTGTAGTCTACCTTGGTATTGATGTTGGAGATCCATGTTTACCCTGCTTTCCAACTGACTTAGCGCCACCCGGAGTTTGATTTTGATCACCCTTTTGTTGAATATCATTTCTATGCCTCGAGACATTTTAATCTTGTATGGATTAAAAAATATACACCCTCCCGTCCCAAATAGATGTTCCCATTGGGCATTTCTCATTTCCATAATTGCTAGGTTAAAATCAATGAACTTCCGAAATTGCCAACCAAGGAAGAAGAGGGAGTAACAAGAAAACCCCTCCTTAAGGTAAATGATGGAAATAAAAAAGGTTGTTAAAATATTTGAATAGTGGAAAGGGACTATCATTATGGGACGGAGGGAGTAAGTGAAATGTAAAGGGAGATGAATGTTAACTTGGACTTGCGAGCACGCCTTGGGAAGACAACCAATTTGGCCTTGTATGTCTTCAACCTCTGAACATTGGTCTGGAGACCCTCAAGAGAGTGGTTTCTTCTGCGATGGTCAACAGAGATACCAATGGTTGGTGCAAGCTTCTTTGGGATGCCTGCTGCCTGGTTTTTATAAAAAACAACAAAAAAACAAATGTAAGAAAAAGGACTACACATGAAGTAGAACGTACATTGTAGCAGAAATAAACAGCAGTAATTACTAAAGACAGCTAAGCAATGAGATTGAAATAATGCTTGATTGGTTTAGCCCTCCTCCAAGATTATATTAGCAAATAGGGGGCAACTGTCAAAGTCACATTCCAAGGTAGAGAAACAATGTTTTTGTTTTTTAAGGTTTATTCTCCTGATCCACAAAGTATTCCCTAAACAATTAATTTTCATACCTGAGAAATAATAGTCGTAGGAAAATGAGAAAACGGAAGAGAAAGATCAGATATAGATTTCTAGGCTGCATTGTGCATCAATTAACGCAATATTCAATTGCTAAGAGCCCATTGCATATTCATCATCTCAGTTTTGCACCCTTCCAGTGACCACACTTTTAAAAAATACAAGCATTCCAAGGTTCATAAAAATTTAATGTAGTAGATTTTATAACAAGCTTCTCGGTGCTTCAATTTCTGGCTATTTCAAAAAAAAAATTAAAAATAAGGTACTATTCTAAAAGGGGCCCTCAGAAATTATGCTAGTATTTGTCTTCATATTTAGACAATCAGTTCTCAAAGATTTCATGCCATCATTGGAATCCCCACGTGCCTAAGTGAGAAAAAAAGGTATTTATAAGTTACCATAATGGCTGGATATTAAAACTAAACACACAATAAAAGTTTTTGAAATGTAAAACTAACTGCAAGAGAAAAATCTGACTTCTAGATCAGAGATCTGCAAGAAGTTTATATGAATTTAAGCCGTAAAAGAATTTAGCAGTGTATAATTTTCTATCCAATCATTCATTATTTACCAACTTCAAATCTTATATAACGAAATGACAATCAAATAAAACGATGTAAATCCGAGCAAACCCCAGAAACTTAGTTCATAATATACGTAGCTCAATTCATTCGAACCCAAATTAAAAACACTACAAACCGTAGGGATATTACAGAAATTAAAGCTGTCCTGCGCCATTTTCTATGATTAATCAACAATATTATTACAAAATAAACAGCAAAGATTATGAAATTAATACTAACTATGTAAGAGGACCCCTTTTAGAATAATCTTCCCCTTTTAGAATAATCTTCTGGTAGTAGACAAATTAACTGACTATGCAAGAGGTTAATGCAACTGAAGCAATGATGCATACCCAAATTACCTAAACAAAATGAAATGTTGGCAAATCAGTTAAAAACAATTAAAAGGAGAACTTCACAGCTCAGGCAAATTGTTCAGCAATTACATATTATAAGTTCCGGTGGTAGCTGGAAGCATAGAAAGCTAGATAACAAAATAGGGGAGCAGCTTGTCTTAACTGACTTCTCGCCATGAACTCATATCTGAATCCCTGAAATTTTTGATGGTCAATCAGGATTATAGAGTTTGGATCTTTAACTGGTGAAGAGATTGGTTTGAAGATTTAGATAAAATTGGACAAAAAGAGTTTGTACATGCGCATGCCCAATGATAGTAAATACATGAGCAAGAACTCCACAAGGAACCGGGGGGGTAGAGAACGATATAAATATTAACAAACTAAAATGAAAACTACCGATTCGGCATATTGTACATCTTCAACTGAGTCAGCTTGTGACTTGCCTGATCCAAAGCATCAATTTCTTTTTGGGCTGACTATAATTTAGCATGAAGAATTAGCAAATGATAATGAGAATATGCTAACAATCTTCACAAAAAGGAGAAGGAAGGGAGAATAAAAAACCATATGAATGTACCTACAAACCAAATTGAAAGGCCATAATTACAGGTCCCACATGTAAATCTGATTTTTTTTATGTGAAAATAGATAAACAATCAAAGAGAAACTACTATGTTAACCTTCCTTTACTATAAAATTTAGGACAAAAGAAATCAATCAAGCACACAAATTGATGATTCTAGGTCCAAATGTGACTTGCGTAAAATAGTTGTGTTAGACACTATAGCGAGATGACTTCTAGCGACCGGCAAAATAACTTTGAGCTACACAATATAGCAATTGACTTAAAACCAACCACTCATACTCCCTTCCACTTAACTTATATAACAAAATGGACTAACGACAACATATACAAATAAAGAAAGTTTCTTTTTGTTCGTGAAATGGGTAGACTCTAGAATACATAAGACAAGTGTGTCTTAAGATGCAATGACTTTATAACTGGACAAACTGTTAGATTGCGGACACTAAATAAATGAATATCAATCAAAGTTAAATCGGGATTTGCAAGACCAAGCCTATCAAAACCGACAACAAAATTGAATGCCAATGCTGACACTAGGCAAGACATGTAAACTTCCCAATTAAGTGCCAATGTTAGATAGAAAAACCATGATTCTTTCACGTTCATGGTTAAAGGTTATACGTTAAACAGAACACTGCCAGTGGACCATACCTTAATTTGACAGGTCAAAATATTAAATGGTAGTACTAACCTAGGCAATTTAACAAACACTACTAGACAGCTTGATTTGGATGTACATTCAAGTTCACATTAACAACTACTAAATGGGAAAAGGAGGAAGATAAAGAGAGTGGACGACTGATAAAAGACCTGTGTACTTCATATTACGAATGAGGTTAATTTGCAGCCATGCTCTTGTTCCAGAACAAGCCTTCCTTGTATAACCTGCAGAATGAACTTTTGGTGAGTAGAAGATTAACTCATATATTTTTTTTTAAATCTAACAGCAAAATAAAATATGTTTATCAATTACATAATACCATGCCAAATCAATTTTAAGTAGTGTTACCACCAAGTGCATCAATTTTCAGGTGCTAAATTTGTAGCGGATAAAAATACATCCAAAAATGTTGAATATAAGTATAAAGCTATGAATGTGGAAGATTCAAGTATGACTAAATTCAAAATTGAATGATTAATGAAAAATCAAGAAATTGAAAGGGATTTTCATCAGCACCTTTAACCATTGGAGGAAAAGTTCGAGCTTTGCTTCTTCTTCTTCTTCTGGGTTCGCCATTGTTGCTGCCGCGAATTCTGAAACCCCTTCAATTTTGGAACGGAGCTCCGTTGGGATGTTCGATTTTGAGAGAAATGCTATGTTCTGGTTTTGGGGAAGAGGGGGATTTGAATTATTGGCAAGGGTACAACATTGCCGGAAAAGGGGAGTGATGCCTGGAAAAGGAGAAGAGAGAGTCGGTCTGGAGAGAGTAGATAGATCGAGAAGAAGAACCCATGGAAGGAGAGAGAGAGAGGGGGGCTGGGTTGCCGGAAAGGGGGGGTTGGGGGTTTGAGTTCACCTGGAGAGAGCAGAGATAAATCGAGAAGAGAAAAGAAGAAACTTGGAATACAAAAGGTCTATCTTTTATTTTGTTTTTATTTTGTACAGGGATATTTTGGAATTTAGAAAATAGTAAAAGGGGTGTAATCAGTAATTGATATTAAGGAAGAAATGAACCTAGTCTCAATTCAATCTAGGTGCTAGTTTGAGCGGGAAAATGGGGGTGTGCTGAAGTGATTTGCACTTCAGCTTTTATTTAGTTATAGATTATTAATGAATCCAAACACATCCAAATCAAAATGCACACTAGAATAGGTCATATAGTAAAGGTTATAGGACCTGAAACAAGTCCTCTGCCACAGTAATGATCATAAACAAAATAAAGTCAGTTACCTCAAACTAATATACACACTATAACATGTCCTATAGCAAGGGTTATAGGACCTATTACATGTCATATACCATATCAACAAACACATTCAAAATGAAGGACGTCATCTCCAAATCAAATGCAAACTATAATATGTCATGTACCAATGGTTATAGGACCTAGTATTCGAGATTTTGAATAAACATTTTAATTGATTGCTATTTAATAAGTGAATCCTTCAATAAAACTATAAACCATTGACAAAATATGTTGATATATCATAAAAAAAAATCTGGATTTCATCATCGAAATTTAAAAAAGAGAAATATTCTGCAAAAATAAAACCAAAAAAAAACAAAAAAAAAATAATACTAAAGAGACCGTTAACATAAGATATATAAACAATGGTATAAGACCTGCTACTAGTCCTATACCATAATATAGAAACACAAAAAACAAATAAACAGAGACAATTACATTTGATAAAGTCTTATCCCAATGGTATAAGACATATACTTTATCATCTACCACAACATCTTAGTGCAAATGTCTTTAATTGCAGATTGTTATGTTAAAACCGAGCATCAGTATGTCTTCAAATAAAATCAATTGAAAGATCAATCAAAAAAATTATCAGATCTAGTACCTTCTATTCTTCAATTAAGGGAAGGATTCAATTGCAGGTTCGAATTAAGCTTCATGAGGTCTTTAATGGTGGAAATTAATCCGGAGAATAAACGGCAAGGAGATGCCATTGAGAAATGCTGGGTAACGGAATCAAACTTCCGTTATATTATTTATGCCGTTCCATTTCATATTGGGGTTTTAAGGGATTTTGATTTGGAATGAAAAAGGAGGTTGTCTTTTTTATTTGGATTGGGTTTTGATGAGTTTTGATTTGGACTATGTGGGTAAATAGGAATTTTTCCAAATAAAATTTTATTTTTATCCTAAAAAACATTCATATTAATTTGAAGTAGTAATAGTAAAAATAAAAAAATACAGGTAACGTAATTAGTAGGCTCTATTAATAGGCCTCTGTCTCAGTTGTTTTTATATTTTTTTCTTTTTCTTTTTCCTTTTTTGTAGTGTTTATATTTGTTTTTATTAAATTCAACACTAATAATCCGGTGTAGTTTGGTTGGTCAAGTTACACATTTCACCCCCAAGAGACCCAGGTTCAAGCCATGGCAACGGTAATACTAAATCATTTTAGTTTTTTTGAAAACAAACTTGACAATGTTTATAACAAAACCTTGTAGGTTGCAGCATTAACTAATAATCCTTTGTAGCTTAGTTGGTTAGGTAACTTGTTTCATGCCAAAGAGGCACAGGTTCAAGCCCTGGCAACGACATTAATAAAAAAAAACCTTTTTTAAAACAAACTTCACAACGTTTATAAGAAAAACGTTGTCGTATAGTTCGCAATGTTTCTTAAACAAACGTTGTAAAAAGTCCATTAACAACGTTTATAAGAAAAACGTTGTAGTATACTACGCAACGTTTCTTTAAAAACGTTGTAAAAAGTCTATTACCACAACATTTTTTTGATAAACGTTGTTACAATGAAATTTTTACGACGTTTAAGCTAAAAACGTTGTAAAAGGTAGTCAATAACAACGTTTTTAAAGAAACGTTGTTAAAAAAAACGTTGTCAAAAAGCTGTTTTGTTGTAGTGATTATTATAACAGTCAATGATTGTACAGTCCAATATATTTTGATTTTTTTTATAAGAAGAGAAATATTATTATTAAATGTAAATAGAAGGATAAAATGAGGTAGAAAATAGTTAGTAAATAATTGTTATAAATATAACATGTGGGACTAATTGAATAAAGATGTATATAAGCTTTCATTTTGGGTTTTAAAATTTAAAATAAAACACATTTTTGAAAAAAACTTTGAAGTTGAAATTGGTATGGGAACTCCATTAGTTCATACCACCTCCATCCTAATTAAAATGTTTGAGAATCTAAATATTGTTATTGTTATTGTTATTGATACTATTATTAATCATGATGACATAACAATTATTAATTTTTTATTAGAATTATTATTATTTTTTCTTCAAAATCATGGTTTAAGTCTAATCAAATTGAACAAAATCCTATTTGAAGCAAAACAAAGGGAAGTATATATATATATTCGTAACATACTAAATAGTTAATGATGAAACACATTAACACAAAAGACTATAAAAGATTAAAAGAATCATAGAAACATAAAATTTGTCGTACATTCACAAATACTCCCTACATCCCAATTGAAACTACACATTTAACTAAATAAAAAAATTATATCAGGTCATCACTATTTAACGGACCTACTTTCTTTTTATATTGGTCACATTCTTTTTTAGTTATTCAACTCTATAAAAATAATGCAAAGTAATGATAAGTTATTTTCCATTATAATATCTGAAGTAAATTTGATTATTTCCATCTCAAATAAATGTCTATTTGTTAAAAAAAATGTCTATTTATTAGAAGAAAAAATCATCAAGCTACTAAGTGTGCTTTTATTCAATTAAAAAATGTGCTTAGTTATATATCCCAGCTTTTTACAATATAAAGTTATAATTTAATATTTCTTTTTAGATGAGAAGAATAAGTAAATGTTGTTGCCGTTAATTTTACTTGCTATTTTTTAATGTAAATTCTTTTCTTCTTTTTTATGAAAAAATTGTGTATATATAGCATTTCAATTTTTTTTTGATTTTTCTTTTGGACAGAGACGCTAATTTATCATGTACATTGTGGGAAGATTTTGTTGATAACTTGACAAGTTATCTTGATACATCAAATGATTTTCCCATGATAGTTTTGATTCAAATGGGTAAAGTTAAAGAATTAATGAGAGAATTGTGAATTTCATCTACTTATTATCATGTAACTAAAGTCATCATCAATGAAAATATAAGGATGATTATTGATTAAAAACAGGTGAAACAACAAATTTTAATTATTTTTAAGATGTAAAAGAATGACAAAATATAATTTATCTTTATTACAATTTAATGTCAGGCTACAAATACTAACATATTTTTATAAATCAATGTCATAATTTTGAATCTATTATTTAACATTAAAATTTCATTGATAATATATATGGAAAATTATTGTAAGGTTAGGAATAATAACAAATTTTTAAAAATAAATGTCTTAGTTATCCTTCAAAAAAATTAATGTCTTAGTTTCAAATATATTGTTCAAAATTAAAACTTAATCACTGATTTAAGCTTGATAATCAATTAAATGACTTCATTCCAAATTAAAGTGCTATTAAGTTTGGGAGTATATATATATATATATATATATATATATATATATATATATATATATATATATATTGATGAGCCGGATCTCACTTGGGACCGGGCCCGCGCTCGGTCTAGTCCAAGGAACCAGTGACGTAGCGGTTCCTAGACCGGCGGAGGAAGACCGCGGACAAATAGGCCCTTGTGGTCAAGACCGTGTCCCTCCTCGGTTCGTCCCCGTCGAGGACCCTTGGAACCACTGCTCATTGGATGCGTGCCCGCATGAGTCATGCCCGCATCAACCGTGCTCGCGTCATATATCTTTGACCGCGGAGCACAACGTTGACCGCGGGCACATCCGCTTCCGGTTAATGTCAAGCCTTGCTTGAGCAAGTTAGCTTGCGGCTCGACGGCCACTTGCCGGCTCCCCATCACGCATTCAATGCGGCTCGGTCCGGCGCCTACTATTCCATTTAATGCAATAAGCCGGCTACACGGCTCATGTCCCTTTCGGCCATGTTCCACTGGACAGTCAATGTTCCCTCCCCGACAGGACCAATTAGGCTGCGGACACGTGTAGGCGGTCAAATACCAAAGTGCCCCCTAGGGCTGATCTCATTGCTTACCTCAACAAGCACCATGGCATTGCCTATAAATAGAAGGCCTTTACCCCCTTGGGCAAGGTAAGTTCCATATACAATTGAGTAAGCTCTTTTACTCTCAAAACCTAAACACACACACTCCAAAGGTATTCAAAGCCTTATTACTCAGTATTCTTACTCTCACACCCGAGGGCCTGAGTTGGAGTAACGTCCAACTTTGACCTTAACGGTGCTTGTTTGTGTTGTGATCTAGGTACACAAAACCACCAAATATATCCTAGCCAGATATCCTTGAACCGCTCGACCCCCGAAAAGGCGTGGCGTCATCGGTGGTTCCATTGCTTAGGAAGCCGACTTTCTTTCGTTTCTCGTCAAAAATCTTTTGTTTTCAAGGCACCTCACGTGTCCTAAACAAATTCAGTGCCGAAAGGCTCTTCTATTTTACGTCACTAAGTTTTTCCCATTTAAAACTTTTGTTTTCAGACACACCTTGTAGTCTAAACAACTGACTGCCAAAAGACACTTCTTTTCAGTTGTTTTCGTCTTTCTGAGACATGTCTCAAATTCGAAAAATCTTTGGTCATTTGACCATAGAGGAGGAGAACCAAGCCGAACCCTCCAACAACAATAGGGAAAGGCAAACCAACTCTGTCTTCAACGAATGGGGGCCCATTCTCGGCCTCAAAAATCCCATTTCAACGAGTTCTCCACCTAAGTTACCGAGGAAGCCCGTCTTGAGAAAGCCCAAGCCCTACTAAACACTAGCCCAAAACTCCCAAGCTCGCATAAAAAACACCAATCGACCACCCCACTTTCCCGAACGATCTGAGAAGGAAGGAAATCCTAGCCTCCAAATCCAACCTGGTCGCGGAAGCCGTGGCCATCAACGACGCGGAGATGGAAATATTTGAAATAGAGGCCAATGGAGGGCTACGGTTCCTCGAGGGTCACAAAGGTTCTCCCAACGAGCTCCCGCACACTCGCTTGCTAGTCAAGGCTGTGGGCAAACCGGGTTAACCCGGCCCTTGAGCGCGGACAGCGCCGGACGGAGCGTGGTACATGTAGATGATAGCGAGGAAAGGGGGAAGAGGCACGGTCAATCACCGTGCGAAGTCCAAAGCGAGACCCTTGGCTCCGGCCAAGGAGAAGGCCGTGACTCCACGAGCTAAAAAGCAAAAGGTTGATGATCGGAACCCCGAGTTTGTGGAATTCATGCAGAAGATGTGGGAAACCCATCGAAGGCCGCCCGAAGTGTGGCGCACTATGGACGCCTTCGGCGATAAAATTGCGCGGGCACCGTCCGGAAGGGCAAACCCCCCAGATGGACACCTATGACGGATCCAAAAATGCCAAGAGTCATATGGGAAGATTTGAGGGCCGAGATGGCTTTATTCTCCGCGGATGAGTCGGTGATGTCTGCAAAGCTTTAGGCTGCGACCTTCATCGGCAAGGCCTATCTTGGATGCTAGCCCTCAAACCCCGGTGTATCCGGTCATTGATCGGTTCGAGAGTCCTCTTCCTCAATGCCTTTGCCGGAAGCGAGTGTGCCCGCTAGACCAAAGACGAGATCTTGTCCGTGTCAAGCAGGCACCAAATGAGCCTACAAAAGATTATATATCCCGGTTCAGGAAGGTGAGCGAGGAGATTGTGGACCTGGACGAGGGGGACATCAGACTATGTTTTGAAGGCGGCCTCAGTTAGACGTGTCCATTTTATAAACCGAACCGGCCAACCGGGAGGTTGAAAACCGGCCAAAACCGGTCAAAACCGGTCAACGGCGGTTAACCGGAACCGGCTAACCGAAACCGGTAATTGGCCGGTTCGGTTAAGGTTTGAAATTTTGAAAAACCGGCCAACCGCCGGTTAACCGCCGGTTTTGGCTTGCTCGGCCGAGTCATATGAGTTGCTCGGCCGAGCATAACCTTCCAGTAGTGTTAATTTCCAATAACGGTCATGCTCGGCCGAGTCATATGAGTTGCTCGGCCGAGCGAGAATGCCGAACTCATTCCAGCGGCTACTTTTTCAAACTAGCCGTTATGTTCACCACCACCACCACCACCACCACTACTACTACCAGTACCACCACCACCACCAGTCACCACCACTACTACCACTACTACTAGTACTACCACTCCTACTAGTCTACATACACCACCACCACTACCACCACCACTACTACCACCACCACCACTACTACTACTACCACTAGGTCCACTACTACTACTATCACCACTACTATTACCGCTACTACTACCACTCCTACCAATACCACTACTACCGCCCACACCACCACCATCACCACCACCACCACTACTACTACCACTACTACTACTACCACCACCACTACTACTACCACCACTACTACTACCACCACCACTACTACCGCTACCACTACCACTACCACCTCTACCACTCCTACCAATACCACTACTACTAGTCTACACCACCACCATCACAACCAACACCACTACTACTACCACTACGACTACTACCACCACCACTACTACCGCTACCACTACCACTACCACCTCTATCACTCCTACCAATACCACTACTACTAGTCTACACCACCACCATCACCACCAACATCACTACTACTACCACTACTACTACTACCACCACCACTACTATCGCTACCTACCACTACCACTACTACCGGTCTACATCACCACCATCACCATTCACCACCACCACAACTACTATTACCACTACTACTACTACCACCACTACCACTACCGCTACTACCACTACTATTACCACTCCTACCGGCTACCACTACCACTCCTATCAATACCACTAGGTCCACTACTACCAGCCTACCACCACCACTCCTACCAATACCCTCGTTGTAATTGTATTTTAATTAATAAAATTTAAGGGTACCGTCGCTTTTTCTTTTATATACTTTTGTTTTTATAAAAAAGTTAAGTTTTATTTCTTTCAAAATTCATAACTTTTTTATAAACCTTTTTTAAAAAATGTATGTAGTAAACTTAAGTCTAAAATAGTCTTATTTATCCAAAAAAAAATTGAAAAAAATTAAAAGTTAACTTTTTTCAAAAAACCGTTAAATTTTATTTCTTTAAAAATTCATAACTTTTTTTATAAACCTTTTTGCAAAAAATGTATGTAGTAAACTTAAGTCTAAAATAGTCTTATTTATTCAAAAAAAAAATTAAAAAAAATTAAAAGTTAACTTTTTTCAAAAAACCGTTAAAAAATTAACTGAAAAATGATATGCTCGGCCGAGCAACACCAAAGACTCGGCCGAGCAACCCTCAACCCCTAAACCCTAAAAGGGTTGCTCGGTCGAGCGACACCAAAGACTCGGCCGAGCAACCCTCAAAACCCTAAACCCTAAAAGGGTTGCTCGGCCGAGCAACACCAAGGACTCGGCCGAGCATATCCAAACCGTCAAACCGGAGGTTAACCGGATAACCGTTAAAACCGTGAACCGCCTAAACCGTAACCGGTCTAGCCGGTTAGGCAGTTCGGTTCCGGTTGGGGATTTTGGAGGTTTCAACCGCCGGTTTTCAACCGGCTAACCGGCGGTTTTTGGAACCGGCCACGTCTAGCCTCAGTAACTCCTTCCTCAAGATGAATTTTGCCTCCAGCAAACCTAAATCAGTGGAGGAAATGTATGAAAGGGCCTCGGCCATTGCCTCCGCCGAAGAGCCTAGTGTGCCCGCTCCCCGAGTTTCTGCAAAAGAAAGGATAAGCCAAGTCCAGGAGACCACCCCAGAGCCTGCTCATACCAATAATCAGGGCAAAAGCAGTAGGCTGGGATCGTAAAGGCTCAAAAGGCCGTGGCCGAAACAGCTTTTACCTGCGAGCTCACCGACCCAAGGGTGGTGATCATGAGAGCCTCGGACTTTCCTCCTCCTCCCCATGCTTCGAAAGCCAAATGAGAGGAGTAGACTTAAGTGCAGTGAGTTTCACAACGACCACGGGCACGGGCGAGGATTGTTTCCAGTGAAGCGAGTAATCCAGCAGAAAATTAATAACGGGAGCTAACGAGTGGGTTAAGGAAACAATCTGCCCCCAATAACAATGATCGGCGGCGGGCACGACACACGCGGGGACCAGACAGGAATGAGAGAGATAATAATGCTGACGATTTTGGGGACTATGACATTAACTTCATTGGGGAGGAACCTCCCACTAGTAGCGATTGTCTCTCCAAATTCGGACATTAGAGAAGGTTTCTCCATCCCCGCCCGGCCAGGAGGAAGAGCTGAAATTGGGTTCAAAAGGAGTGAACTTGCCTCCACCCTTTTTCATTCCACACGACCACTCACCCTCGAGAATGAGAATCAACCGGGCAAACATAGGCCGTGTGTTGGTAGATACCGGAGCTGCCGCGACATACTCTATTACCATACTTTGATTGGAATGAGAATGACGGAAGCACATCTCACTCCATATGCGGGCATGCTCGAAGGCTTCACAAACCACGCTGTAAGGGTAAAGGGGACGATTGTGTTTGACGTAGCTATTGGAGAAAAACCCATGCGAGAAGACGGCCAAGATAACTTTCATGGTGGTCGATCTTCCTTCCCAATACAATGCCATTCTCGGCGTAGCTGCTCGGGCCGAATTGGGAATAGTTGCGTCCGTCCCCACCAAAGGGTGAAATTTAACACCAGGGCGGGGTTGCTACCATCAAGAACCAGCCGGGAGATTCCTCCGAGCCTTTGGAGGAAAAAAGGAAAGAACAGAAAGGCCGGACATCACGCCCGCGAGATAGAGGGCGAGGACGAAATTATAGAGGGAAAGGGCGAGGACAAGTCAAAAAGGGAAAGCCCTTGCACTCCCGCCACCACCCGTACTAATTGGCATGCTTTCTTTCCATTCCACAAGGTGGAGCTCAAAATGAGCGAGAAAATCAAAGCGGTTGGCCGCCCTGTTGAGGGAGGATATATTGATCGAGGAATAGAGGGGGAAATTGACCGTGATATCATATATTCAATGGCAACACCGACCGAAGCTCAGGTCAACCCCCAACTATTGTTATTGACTCCTGCACAATCGTGAAATCGGCGACCTTCAACCTAACGACGAGCTCGAGGAGGTGGTAATCAATCCCCACTTCCCCGAGCAAGCAGTTAAGGTTGGGTGGAAATTCACGGCGAGGAAAGAAGGATACTTATTGAGTTCCTTAGAGCAAATTGCGATGTGTTCGCTTGGAGGGTGGAAGATATGCAAGGCATCGGCGAGACGTGATCCTCCATAGAATCAACGATGACCCCTCCTTCAAAAACATTCACCAGAAATCCGAGATATTTCTCCCAGGAGAAAGAGATTGCCATCAAGGAAGAGGTGGAAAAGTTGCTAAAAGCGGGGATAATAAAGGAGATCTCCTACCCCAAGTGGCCGGCCAATGTGGTCATGGTTAAGAAATCGATGGCAAATGGAGGATGTGCGTTGACTTCACCGATCTCAACAAGGCATGCCCCCAGATTGCTTCCCTCTTCCTCGCATAGACAGATTGGTGGATTCTATGGGACACGAGTTCTACAGCTTCATTGATGCCTACTCAGGCTACCACCGAGATCCAGATGGCTCTGAAGATGTCCGCTCTGTAGCCTTCATTCTTTGCGGGCAAGACATCTTGCTACACTATGATGCCACTTTGGGCTAAAAAATGCGGGAGCCACATATCGGCGCATGGTCAATCTGGTCTTTAAAAACCAACTAGGCAGAAATCTGGAGGCCTACATTGACGACATGGTCATAAAAACTAAGGAAAACTCCCACGAGCTCGATGTGGAGGAAACCTTCAAAAACTTGCGCCATAACGACATGAAGCTAAACCCCCTTAAGTGCGCTTTCGGGGTCGAGGCGGGCAAGTTCCTCGGATTCATGGTCAACCAAAGAGGGATAGAGGCTAATCCGAGAAAATCCAGGCCCTATTAGACATGAAACCTCACGCTGCGTGAAGGATGTACAAAAACTCAATGGTCGCATCACCGCACTTGGCCGCTTCATCTCGCGGTCGGCGAGAGATGCCTCCCTTCTTCAAAACTCTCGAAAGGGGGAAGAGAGGCTGATGAATTTACATGGAGCAGAGTGCCATCGGGCTTTTGAAGAAGTCAAGACATACCTCGGGCGGCCACCTCTACTCGGCGGCCGGTGCCCGGAGAAGAGCTTTTACGTATTTAGCCGTTGCGATCCGCGTGCTTGTTCTTGTAAGGGAGGAGAATAACTCCCAAAAACCGAGTTTATTATGTAAGTAAGGCCTTGTCCCGCCGTAGAAGGGCGTTATCTTAATATAGAAAAGTTAGCTTACGCCTTGCTTGTATACGCTCGAAAATTAAGAGCCTACTTTTACGCACATCCTATACTGTACTAGCGAGGCCCCGCTTAGAAAGGTTTTACATAAACCGAGTCCTCGGGGAGAATGCTAGCTTGGTCTATAGAGCTCACCGAGTTCCGGATCACCTACTCCCAGAAAGACAATCAAAGCGCGAGGCCTTAGTTGATTTTGTAGTAGAATCATCATTCAAATTAGCGGAGCGACCTCGGAAAAAGAAAGCGAGCGAGAATCGGAAGATAACCCAAAAGCCCAAGCACAGAAATTGTTGACGAAGGGAGCGTCGGAAGAGGTGTGGATTTTATATGTGGACGGCTCCGCGAGCAAGTTAATCGGTGGAGCGGGCATACTCTGGTGCACCTGCGGGGAGAAATTCATGAGGGCCTTGAGGTTCAAGTTCGAGGCATCAAACAATCGAGTGAATATGAAGCGATCATAGCGGGCATGGAGCTGGCAAGAGACTTGGGAGTTCGAATATTGAGATCAATAGTGACTCTCAGCTCATAGTTAATCAAATTAGGGGGAGTATGATACTATCAACCCGGTACTAACTTCCCGATCTTGTGACCTCGCAAAAACCCTCATCAAAAATTTCACTTACTATGAAATTTGAACCAAGTCATGAGAGAGGACAATGTGGAAGGCGACCTCCTCTCAAGAATAACCGAGCAAGAAATTGGTGAGTTGGAGACAAATTGCCGAGATTGAATTCACGGAGAGACCCTGCTTATAGATCGAATACGAGATAAACAATATTGAGGATCAAGTAAGGAATTTGGGTGGATGAAATGAAGGATTACATCGAGAAGCAAACCCTCCCCAGGGATCCGGTAAAGGCTAGAGCCATCGAACGGTGTCCGCGAAATACCTCGTCCTCGATGGGGTGCTTTTTCGGCGATCATTCACCAAGCCTTTACTAAGATGTGTTAAGACTCACATGGTCACCCAACTTACTCTACGAGGTTCATGAAGGAGTTTGTGGCGGACATCCAGGTGCTCGCACCCTCTCGGACAAGATCAAATTCCAAGGATTCTTTTGGCCCACAATGAGAAGGGATGCACGGGAGTATGTCGAAAGTGTGATAAGTGCCGGAGATTTGCGGACATCCTAGACTACCATCAACAGAGCGAGACTTTGGTAGTACCATCGTGGCCGTTTGATACGTGGGGGATAGATCTTATTGGACCATTTCCAGCTGCTAGAGGAAGCATCAAGTATGCCGTGGTGGCCGTGGATTATTTTACCAAGTGGACGGAAGCAAAGGGCTTGGCCACTATTTCCGAGGATAACACTATCGGTTTGTCCCACGACCACATCTATTGTCGATTTGGGGTTCCCAGAGCAATAATTTCATATAATGGCACCCAATTCTCCGCAAAATTCAACTGCTGAATGTGTGAGAATGAAGGTGCAACACCGTAAGTCCGCGATTGCCTATCCTCGGGAAATGGTCAAGGCGAGGCTGCGAACAAGCTAGTCCTAAGCGCCTTAAAGAAAAATTTGGAAGGACGAGGAGGACGTTGGTTGAGACGAGCTCCGGATCGCATTGTGGGTTGTCCGCACCACGATAAGAAATTCAACGGGAGAAACTCCTTCTCGCTCACGTATGGGTCGAGGCAATGGCTCCAGTTGAGGTAGCCCTACCCTCGTACGAGTCACATACTTCGACGAGTCTCAAAACGAGGCAAACGAAGATGTGACACGGACGATCTCGAAGGAAGAGAATGCGGGCACATGAAAAAATGGTGAACTACAAACAAAAAGCGAAGAAGCATCATGATAAAAGAGTAAATAAGAGGAGTTTTTCAGTTGGAGGCTGGGTACTGAAGCGTAGAAGTCCAAGAGGACCCAACACTGGTTTCAACAAAGCTATCCCACGAAATGGAAGGTCCGTATGAGGTCACAAAGATAGTCAAAGAGGGCACTGTATATGTTGCGACCAAAAGAGGGAGAAGAGCTTAAGCACTCTGGAATAGCGACCACCTTAAGAGATACTTCTTTTGAAGTCTTTTGTAATTTTTGGAAGGAGTATAGACTATATATATATAAGGAAGAAGTTATCATCATATTTTGATGCAAAAATCAATTCCCACCGGCCTCAAAGCTAAGGTGGATGCAGCGGTCGGATGCCGGTGAGTTCAAGAGCCAACATATGAGCTCCTGCTAACGATGCGCAAAGATCTAAGGATCCGCATGCCTATATATGTACAAAGATCCATTACGATCCGCACCGTGATCGCGGGGAGGACTCTCTCTGCTCGCGTGACACCACCAAAAATAAGTGGATATAGATGAACGTAGGTACAAAGGCCATGATGCCCCGCGTGCCTCACGGACTCTAGTGGGGCAAATGACACGAAGTCCCGGACCCACTAATTGCGCCGAAGGACCTCGTTAGGGCCGTTACTCGCATGCCTGTATGTGACAAAGGCCTACATATAAGCCCGTTCACCGAGATCGCCACGAGACCCTCACGAAAAACCTTAGGGAGTTTTGAATAAAGGGTCAAATAAGTGAGAACACTCCAATAAGGGGATACAGATGCCGGGGGTTAAAGTGGCCTACTATGCTAGAAATATGCTCCTACCTTTACATCGCGGACAATAGCCTCACGGCCACCTTCGCATGCCCTATGAAAGTATGCTTGCCTTGGCTACTTTTGACTTACACCACGGCTCGCAAGGCGGGAATAAGTGTAAATGGATGAGAGTGATCAAACTAGTTTAACAAAGCCAAATAGACAAGCTGGGGTCAAAGACCCCTAACTTTGCCACAAGGCTAAACAAACGCGATCATAGAAGAATAAGGCTGACTCTCACAAAAAACCTAAGGGTTTTGAATAAAGAGTTAGGAAAACTCAAAAAATGCGGGCAGAGGGCCTACTAAGCTGCTGTCCGCGGAAGGAGAGTATAAAGTTAATTGCAAGTCAAAAACGCTGGAAAAAGTAATAGGCAAGAATGCAAGTACTAAGGTGCTCGAAAATTGCCGAACTACTTTCGAAATAGCCTACGAGACAAGCAATTAAGATAAAAGTACAGGAGCCAAAGGGAGAAAAATGCTTCTATTTATGATGAAAAGTATCTACAAAATTCCTACACTATTACAAAGGGTCCTAAACTATTACAAAAAGAAAAAACAAAAAATCCTATACTAAGGGAGCATTCTCCTTGGGCTCCTCGGTGGCCGCACCCCCTGTGCCCGCTTCGGAGTCCGGAGTTGGGGAAGGCAGGCTGGTCTCCCAGAGTCACCTCGGTGGTAGGGCGGCTTGTTCGGCTCGGCAGGTGGAGCTGGAGCGGGCCGCCGGGGGAATAGATCTCCAAGGGCCCCCTGGAAGAACCTGAGCCAGGGCATCCCCCAAGGATAAAGGGTTGTCCCCGAAGCGCAGGGCATCCAGTTCGGAGATCAGTCCGAGGGGCGATCACTTCGGCCACCGGGGCAGAGGCCGCTGGAGATCCAACCCCTTGACCTCTTCCTCGGACAGGAGAGGAACTAGCGCATGCCCGGGCACACACTCCGTGCTCGGTAGCAAACCAGTGAGCCAATTACGGCCCAGCTGTGCACCACGGAGAACATGCCCGTGGCCGCGGTTCCGGACACATACCTCATCTTGGGCCAAGCACTCCGCGGTGAAGCGAGTCGAGTTCTTATACTCCTCTACAGCCTTCCTCGCGAGCCTCGGCGGCATCCTGCTCCCTCTCCCGGCTCAAGCTGCGTAAGGGTAGCGGTTTCTCGGAGAGCTCATCGGCCTTAGCCTCCAGGGAGTTTGACCGACTCCTCCGCGGCTCCCGGTTTTGTTGCGAGCTCTTCATTTCTTTGCTCCAGCTTGGTCTTGTGCCCGCGGAGCTCATTCGCCCGACCGCTTTGCCTTTTCTAGGCTCTGCTCCGGCTCGGTAACCCGCTCATGGAAGCCCTTCGAGATCGGACTCCATGGTCGCGAATTCCTTCTCCTTGGCATCCGGGAGGGAGCTCGGAGTACCCACCTTCTCCCGGGCTGCTCCAGGTTCGCGGAGTTTGCCCGCGGGTCCTTGGTATTGTTGGCAATCTCGGCGACGGTGTCACAAAGTCTCCTGAGCCTCGTTGCCTTGTTGCCCGCTGCGAGGAAGAAAGTCGAGAATTGGGTGGAAAATCAAAGGCTAGGGGAGGAAGCCGGAAGAAAGGTCCCTACCTCAGTAAGGGCAACCCCAATATCCCCCATCAAGGCTGACGGGTTCTCCTTCTCCGCTACCTGGTGGTAGAAGTCGAGGGCAAAGCCGGTTGATCGGCCCAATGCCCGCGGCGAAATTTTGGGCGGGCGCAGGGCATCTGGTCTACCCCGGTAATGGCGGGCACGTCCCCACCTGCTTCCTTTTCTCCCCACGCCTCCTCGCGGGTGGCCGGGGAAGAAATCGGATAGGCAGCCGAGCAAATTGTCCCCGGGGAGGAGCGGTGGTAGAGGTGTGGCGACGGGGAGCTGCGAGTAGAGGTATCCCCCACTTTTTGGGTCTTCGAAGACCTCTCCCTGTGCGTCAGGTCAGCTTCTCTCTCAGTCCTTTTCTTGGGCACTCCCGAGTGTGCCGGAGGCAATAGTGCGGCAGGAGATGATGCCGAGGACAGCGTGGGTGGAGGAGGACCGGGGAGGTGGAGAGCAGATTCCGGTCTTGAGAATAATTCGGGGAGCGGGTAGAGTATCCCAGTTTTCTGCTCATGGCACCGGCACGGTCTTGTCTTTTGTGGGAACCCCTCCCATCTCATTACGCCTCTTCAGGCGACTTCTTTGTTGGCCTTCATGTTCTTGGCCTTCGGTTGACGCGCTTAGTGGAGGAGCCATCGAAGTTGTACAGTCCGGATCTACTGCGGAGAGGGAAAGAGAAAAATGGTTAGCAAAGCGGTTCAAAAATCAAAAGCAAAGTAAATTGGCAAACAGGTTTCATAGAGGAATCAGAGACCAATTATTTCGGGGATCGCACTCAGCGCCCGGCATGCGGGTCTTACGGATCCTGCCTCGAGCCCGGTAATGTTCGTGCACCCGCCAATCGCGGGGGAGTCGCCGGGGCAGAGGCTCTATTACTACTTGGGGCATGTGGGCGCCCTCACTGCGAGGAGCCACCCCAGGCTGAGATGGGCAGTAGGGCTCAATCCTCCACTATTTATGCGCCTCCAGCGTCGTATACTCTGAGGCTCGCTATCCAGCTCTCCCGACAATCTTGGGCCGGTGTAGTATTTCTGCAGGCGATGCCCAGCCGCGTAGCATCGCTGGGAGAGAGAAGCGGTCTGGATAGCTACTACCGCGGCCGCCTTCATCGGAATTTGGATTGAGGTTTTGAGAGGGCCATCAGAGAACCTAGACTTCAAATGACGCAAGATGTCCCTTCCTGGTTCCATTGGTCAAATTTATTTGAAGAGGAGAGAAGGTCTGGGTAGAATAATTCCTATTCAAACTCGAAATATTGCGTCTACAGTTACGATAGTAGCTTCTGCTTAGAGCCGGCCGAGTAGGTTCGCATAGCCCATTGAGTCTGTGACAACGGCAATAAAGGAGACAATAGCCGGGATGGCATTGGGAGTCGGTGGCGAGGCGAGAATTAAACTCCGAGAAAGAAATAGAAGAAGGGTCTGAGGAAGTGACCTCAATCAAGTTCTCAAGCTGAGCTCAGCCAAAAATGCGAATGGTGGCCGCAGTAGCTATCGCAGACCTATCTGCCACAGTCTCACGCTGCCTCAACTTGGCCCAGTATTTCGGAGCGTGTCCTAAGATGAGGACACGGTATGCTGCGGTCCCTGCGTGGAGAGATGAGCCTGCCCGATCTGCTGATAGGGCTCCTTGGCTCTGCCATGCAGTATGAGCCTTCGCCGCGACCACCATGCTGGCGGGTGCACAGACATTACCGGTTCGAAATGGGCCCCATAAGACATCAGCACAGGCGGCGAGTGCGTCCCGAAAAATGTTCGTGGTCTCAGTTCCTACAGTATTTGTTTGCCAGATTTACTTTGCTTTGATTTTTGGTGCTTTGCTAACCATTTTTTCTTCTCCCTCGAGCCTCTAGATCTGCTCGCGGTCATCTTCGATGGCTCCGTGTCGTCATGTTGCTCACTCGCGAAGGCGAGCATGAAGGCGGCATACGAAGGCGAGAATGAGAGGGTTCCCATGGCAGTAGGTTGCGGAACGGCGAGGATACACGCTCCCAGGTAATGCGAAGACGAATGCACCTCGCCTCCCGGGGTCCTCGCTCCTCGCAATCGATGGGTTGTCGGAGCCAGTTCTCCGGCCGTGTGATCCTCGGGCCTGATCGGGGCAGTCAGGGCGAGAGAGATGAGGCGCTGCACGACGCGCGAGGAGAACCCAGAAGACCAGTGGGGCTGCTGGCTCCCTGCTGCGGCCACCAGCCTCTTGCCGCTCCTGTTATACAAGGGGACACGGTTTGCTCTCCTCAGTGCGAGGCGTGGGAGAAAAGTAGCGAGGTAGACGTGCCAGTATTCAGGGTAGATACGCCACGCCGAGTCTGCCCAAATTCTTTTGCCTTCGGGCATTGAAGCGATCAACGATGTACTCTTTGCCTGACCTCCACCACCGAGGTGCTTAGGAGAAGGAGAGCACGTCAGCCTTGATGAGGAGTTATTGGAGTTGCCCTTGCAAAGGCAGGGACCTTTCTTAGGCTTCCTCACTGGCCTTTGATTTTTCCCACCTAGTTCGACTTTCTTCCTCGCGGGTGGGCAACAAGGCCATGAGGCTCAGGAGACTTGTGACCGATCGTCAGTAGAAAGTTACCGACGATACCGAGTTTTGTGAGCCCAGACTCGTGAGCCCAGAGTGAGGCCGGGAGAAGGTGGGTACTCCCGAGCTCCCTCACTGGATGCGAGGAGAAGGAGTTCGCGACAAGGAGTCAGATGCGAAGGGCTTCCGGGAGGCGGATTCTGAGGCGGAGACCCGGAGGCTAGCCAAAGGGTCGGCGGAGATGAGCTCACATGAGCGAGACCAGTGGAGCGAAGAAATGAAGAGCTTCATGACAAAGCTGGGAGGCTGCGGAGGAGTCAGGTCAAACTCACTGGAGGCAGAAGTAGATGAGCTCTCAGCTGCTACCCCTAGCGCGGTTGGGTGGAGAGGGAGAGGATCTTGTGGCCGAGGCTCGCGAGGAAAAGTGCAGCAGAGGAGTATAAGAGCTTCCAGGCCAGGTTCATGGCGGAGTGCTTTTGGCCCGGTATGAGGCGGAGTGTCGGACACGGATCCGGAACTTATGGCTTGGGCATGTTCTCCGTCACGGACGGTTAGCCGTAATTAGCTCCGCTGGTTGCCTCTTTGAAAATGCAGAGTGTGTGCAGGGCATCACGCTAGTTCCTGCAGTCCAGGAAGAGGTCGAGGGTTTGGATCTCTGCGGCGGCCTCTGCGCCCAGTGGCGAAGTGGCGCCCTTACCGGAGCGATCTCGAAGCCAGATGCTCTGCGCTTCGGGGACAACCCTTTATCAGCAGGGATGCCACAGCTCGGGTTCTTCAGAGGGACCGGCCCTTGGAGACCTCTATTCCCCGGGCGGGCGACTCCGGCTCAGGCCTGCGCCAAGCAATATTTCTGCTCCTACCCGGCCGAGGTGACTCAGGAGACCCGGCCTGCCTTCCCAAACTCCAGGACTCAGAAGCGGGCAGGAGATGGGTGCGGCATGAGAACTGCGATGGAGCGGCCCGAGGACCATGCTCCTATAGTATAGGATTTTTTGTTTTTCTTGTTGTAGTTTAGGACCACTTTTTGTAATAGTGTTAATTTTGTAGATACTTTCTTCATCATAAATAGAAACATTTTCTCAACTTTGGCTCCTGTACTTTTATCTTAATTGCTTGTCTCGTAGGCTATTAAGATGAGTTCGGCAATTTTCGAGCATTTTATAGTACTTGCATTCTTGCACAATGCACTTTTTCCAGCGATTTTGACTTGCGATTAACCCATACTCTCCCCACTGCGGACGTGCTTAGTGAGCCTCTTGCCGCATTTTTGAGTTTTCCTAACTCTTTATTGGCTCCCTTGGGTTTTTGTGAGAGTCAAGCCTTATTCTTCTATGGGTAACGTTTGTTTAGCCGCTTGTGGCAAAAGTTAGGGGTCTTGACCCCGGTTTGTGCTATTTGACACTGTTAAGCTAGTTTGATCAATATAAATCCATTTAAACTTATTCACGGCCTTGCAGCTGTCTAGCCAGATTGTAAGTCAAAAGTAGCCAAGACAAGCATACTTTCATAGGGCATGCCTGAAGGTGGCCGTGAGGCTATTCATCCGCGCAACGAAGGTAGGAGCATATTTTAGCACATAGAGAGCCCTTTAACCTACACAGCATCTGTATCCACTTATTGGAGGTTCTGTTTATTTGACCATTTCTTCAAAAACTCCACTGGGTTTTCGTGAGATACTCGTGGCGATCTGAGATGAACGGGCTTATATGTAGGCCTTTGTCACATACGGGCATGCGAGTAACGGCCCTAACGAGGTCCTTGGCTGCAGTGAGTGGGTGGGACTTGGTCATTGTTGGCTAGAGTCGTGAGCACGGGCGTCGTGGCACTTTGTACCTACGTTCTGTCTATATCCACTTATTTTTGGTGGTGTCACGCGAGCGGAGAAAGTCTCTCCCGCGATCACGGTACGGATCGTAATGGATCTTTGTACATATATAGGCATGCGGATCCTTAGATCTTTCTGCGTATCGGTCGTAGGAGCTCGTATGTTGGCTCTTGAACTCAGCAGCATGGCACGCGGGCATCCTTGTAAGCTTTTGAGGTTTGGTGGGAATTGATTTTTGCATCAAAATATGATGATAACTTCTTCCTTATATATACTTTACTGATCTATACTCCTTCCAAAAAAGTACAAAAGACTTCCAAAGAAGTATCTCTTAAGGTCAATTGGCATTATTCAGGGGAGTGCTTAAGCTCTTATACCTCTTTTGATACATGACATATAGGTGCCCTCAACATTATCTTTGTGACGTCATATGGACTATCTACATTTCGGGGGTAACGGCTTGTTGAAACCGGGTTGGGTCCCTTGGACTTCTCAACCCTTACGAGTACCCAGGTCTCAAGCGAAAAACTCCTGTTATTTACTTTTTTATCATGATGCTTCTTGGCTTTTTGTTTGTAGTTCACCATTTGCCATGTGCCCGCATTCTCTTTCCTTAAAGATGATCCGAATTCGCGTCTTATTTTGCCTCGTTTTGAGACTCGTCGAAGTATGTGACTCTGTACATGCGGTAGGGCTGGCTGGAGCCGTTGCACGACCCCATCTGTGAGCTTGAGAAGGGAGTTTCTCCTGTTGAATTTCTTATCGTGGTGGTGACAACCCACAATGTCCAGGAGCTGCGTCAAACCAGCGATCCTCGTCCTTTGAAAATTTTTCTTTAAAAGTTAGGACTAGCTTATTACGCGGCACAAACAGCTTGACCATTTCACGAGGATAGGCAAGCTGCGGACTTACGGTGTTGCACCTTCATTCTCGCACATTGGCGACGGTGGTGCGGAGAAGTGGGTGCAGGTATATGAAAGTGTTGCTTTCAAGGGGAGCACAGTCGACAATAGATGTGTGCGTGGACAAAGCGATGATGTTATCACCAAGAAATAGTAGCCAAGCCCTTTGCTTCCGTCCACTTGACCAAAAATAATCCACGGCCTTACGGCATACTTGATGCTTCCTCTTGTGATTGGAAATGGTCGATGAATATCTATCCCCCAAGCGTATCAAATGGCCGTGATGGTACTACCAAAGTCTGCTCTGAGTGATGGTAGTCTGAGGATATCCAGCAAATCTAAACTTATCACACTTTCTAAGCATACTCCTGCGCATCCCTTCTACATTTGTGAGTAAAAGAATCCTTGGAATTTGATCATGCACGAGAGGGTGCGAGCACTTTGGATGTCCGCCACTGACTCATGGCCATGAACCTGTTAGAGCGTAAGTTGGTGACGTGTGAGTCTTCCAACATCTTAGTAAAGGCTTGGTGAATGCATCGCCGAAAAAGCACCCCATCGAGGAGCGAGGTATTTCGCGGACACGGATTACACAGTAGCTCTGGCAACTCTCTTGGATCCTCAGAGGAGGGGTTGCCCTACCGATGTAATCATACATTTCATCCACTTCAGTCCCTTACCTTGATCCTCAATATTGTTTATACATGGCCGATCTATAGCGGATTACTCTCAGTGAATTCAATCGGCAATTTGTCTCCAACTGCTTATTCACTGCAGTTATTCTTGAGAGGAGAATTCGACTTCCACATTATCCTCTGTCATGGCTTGATTCGGCTCATAGTAAGTGAAATTTTTCTTGAGGGTCTTGCGAAGTCACGATGCGAGTTAGTCTTGGGTTGATAATGTCATACTCCCCCTAATTTGATTAACTATGGTGAGAGTCACTATTGATCTGAATATTCTGAACTCCCAAGTGCATGACGGTTCAATACCCGGCCATGATAGCCCATGAGCTGATTGTTTGATGCCTCGAACTTGAACCTGAAGGCCCTCATGAATTTCTCTATGAGGGGTGCAATGCGAAGTATGCAGCTCATTTGATTAACACTCGCAGAATCGTCCACATATAAAATCCGCACCTCTTACGGACGCTCCCTTGGTTGAACAATTTACGTGCTTGGGCTTTTTTGGGTTATCTTCGAGTCCTGCTCGCTTTCTTTTTTTAGAATTCGCTCTCAGCTAATTTGAATATTGATTCTACTACAAAATCAAGCCCAAGGCTGCGCTTTGATTGTCTTTCTCGAGAAATTGCGGTGATGCGGAACTCGGTGAGCTCTATAGACCAAGCTAGCATTCTCCACAGAGAATTTCTGGTTTATCTCATTGCTTCATAAGCGGGGCCTCGGTTAAGTACGGTTATAGGAGTGTGCGAGAAATGTAGGCTCTTACAATTTTTGTGGAGATACAAGCAAGACGTAAGCTAACTTTTCTATATTAAGATAACGCCCTTCTGCGGCGGACGGTGCCTTACTTACATAATAAAGCTGGTTTTGGGAATTATTCTCCTCCCTTACTGAGCAGTTTGCTCTTGCCCGGATCATTGCAGTAAATCTGAAAAAAATATCTTCTCAGAGACCATAGAAAGTGCTGAAATAGAGTGGGTTGCCAGGGGCCTGTCTTGACTTCTTAGCATGATGGCACTCGGTGCTCCATGTAAATTCATCGGCTCTCTTCCCCCTATGAGAGTTTTGAAGAAGGGAAATTATCTCTATCTTACCGCGAGATGGAAAACATTAGTGCTTGATGCGACCATTGAGTTTTTGTACATCCTATTCCTTGACGCGGGAGGGAGGTTTAATGTCTAATAGGGCACAGGATTTCCTACTGGATTAGCCTCTATCCCTCTTTGGTTGACCATGAATCCGAGGAACTTGCCCGCCTTGGCCAGAAAGCGCCCAACTTAAGGGGTTTAGCTTAATCTTTGTTATGGCGCAAGTTTTTGAAGGTTTCCTCCACGTCGAGCTCGATGGAGTTTTCCTTAGTTTTTATGACCATGTAGTCATTGATGAGCCTCAGTTTACGCCTGGTTGGGACTTAGAGATTGGATTGACCATTGTGATATGTGGCTCCTGCATTTTTAGCCGAAAGGGCATGTAAGTGTAGCGGTATGTCTTGCCGCGACAGTGAAGGCTGCAGGCGGACATCAGAGCCATGCGGATGCAGTGGTAGCATGGAGTAGTATCAATGAAGCTTAGAACTCTGTGTCAGGCTGTAGAATCCACCAATCCTGTCTATGCGAGGAAGAGGAAGCAATCTTTGGAGCATGCCTTGTTGAAGAATGGTGAAGTAAAAGCGCTATGTTTACCGTTGGATTCTTTAACCATGACCACGTTGGCCGGCCCCGGCAGGGTAGGAGATCTCCTTTATTATCCCGCTTTTAGCAACTTTTCCACCTCTTCCTTGATGTGCAATCTCTTTCTCAGGGAGAAATATCTGGATTTTGGTGAATGTTTTTGAAGGAGGGGTCATAGTTGATTCTATGGAGGATCACGTCCTCGTGTCACTGTACATATCTTCCACCCTCAATGAACATAAAATTTACTCTAAGGAACCTCCAAGTAGTATCATATACCTCATTTGTGAATTTCCATTGGCCTTACCTTGTTTGCTCGGGGAAGTGGGGATGGGTGCCGCCTCCTCGAGCTACGTCGTTAGGTTGGAGGTCGCTTCATTTCACGATTGTGCGAGGAGTCAATGATACTAGTTGTAGGCTTGACTGACCCCAGTTAGTGTTGCCAGTGAATATATGATATCGCAGTGAATTTCCCCCTCTGTTCCTCGATCAAATATATCCTCCTCTCAACTTGAAGCGTATTTGCTTTTGATTTTACACTCATTTTGAGCTCCATTTTTAATGAGATGGAAAGAAAACGTACCCAGTGGTACGGGTGGTGAGAGAAAAAGTGCGAGGGCTTTCCACTTTTTGACTTGTCCTCGCCCTTGTGCCACCATGTGTTCGTCCTCGCCCTCTATCTGCGGGCGGAATGCACGGCCTTCTGTTCTTTCCTTTTTCCTCCACTCGGAGGAATCTCTAGGGCTGGTTCTTGATGGTAGCAACCCCGCCGGGGTGTTAGCCCTTCGCCCTTTGGTGGGGACAGATGTAACTGTTTGGTCGGCTGAGCGATTCTGTAGAGAATGGCATTGTATTGGGAAGGAAGATCGACCACCTTGAAAGTTATCTTGGCCGTCTTACTGCATGGGTTTTCTCTCAGTATGCTACGTCAAACACAGTAAATTTGCCCCTTTACCCCTTACGGCGTGGTTTGTAGAAGCCTTCGAGCATGCCGCGTATGGAGTGAGATGTGCTTAGTGTTCTCATTGATCATTGTATGGTAGTAGAGTATGTCGTGAGCGGCTCCAGGTATCTACCAACCCTGGAAACTCTTTGCCGGTTGATTCTCATTACAGGGGTGAGTGGCTGTATGGAATGAAAAGAAGGGTTGAGGCAAGTTAAATCCTTTTGAACCCAATTTCCACTCTTCCTCCGGGGCCAGGGCGGGGATGGAGAAAACCTTCTCTAATGTCCGAATTTGGAGAGACAAGCTGCCTACTAGTGGGAGGTTCCTCCCCAATGAAGTTAATGTCATAGTCCCCAAAATCGTCATCATTATTATCTCTTTCACTCTGT